>BSBK01003256.1:0-600000 GCA_027943335.1 Chamaecyparis obtusa
GCACACACCCTATAGGGTGTGCGCACTTTGTAAAGGATTTGAATTTACCAATCCTAAGGCTTGGATTTTCCTTGGAGATCCAACCCAAAGGCTTGGATGATTGAAATAGGCCTAAGACATGTTTTTCAGCAGACATACAAAAAAATGACATCTTTTTCTGTGTGCTCCTTGTCAGGTTTACTCGTGGCTCAAGAACATAAAAATCAGACGACATGATATTGCAAATCTCTCTGTTAGCTATCTAAGCAATAATTTATTTTGAATTCTGATTATGTTAAATTTTTCAACTCTAATTTCTTTTGTGTGTATGTCTATTTTTTTGTAAAAAACCAACATGCAGTATTTTGGGCATAGATTTTGGCTCATTCATCAAATTTTGCAATAAGTTACATTTTTAGAAACTAGACTCCATTCTACACACTTTAAAAAAAAAAGAAAATTTAATTTTTGATTATTTTTAAATGATTTCTAGGGGGAGCACACAGAAATTTCATGTTTTTAGGATGTGTGCACTTCGTAAATTCATAAAAAACTATATGTTCATCAAAAAATTACCAAAAAAATCTAGGATAAACTACGTGGTGTTAGCTAACTTCTCACCTGAGTGATTAAAAAAATTCAACAAAAAAGTTAACATTTTAGGGGGAGCACACCAAATGCTATGTTATGTTTTTGGACCAAAAATAGGACCACTTTTTGTGCTCCCCTTTTTGAGGGCCTTAATCTGCACCATTTTCAAAATAAGTTAGTAGTTTATGAACTAGATTCAAAGTATTACAACTCTTGTTTTTGTCGCATCTCAAAATTTTGAGTCTAACTATCTTCAATTTCTTGTTGAAGTTCAGAGTTTGCTGATTTCAGGAAAAAAGTGGCAACTTATACCCCCTTTTTGGTCCCCCATCTTTGTGCACTTACCCATTTGCCTAGTCATATGATGACCTTAAAGCTTATAGGGTAGATTTATTTCTCCATGAAATCCCTTTAAAAGAAGATACCAAACCTTTTAGGAAAAAGCAAAGGCCTATAAATCCCTTGCTGGCTACTAAAATGCAAATAGAGATAACAAAGTTAAGGGATGCTGGCATTATTGAGCCTATAAGGCATTCATCTTGGGTGTCCAACTTGGTGCTAGACGGAAAAAAGAATGGGGACATAAGACTATGTGTTGATTTCAAGAACTTAAATGTTGCTTCATTAAAGATAACTATGGATTGCCTAACATGGAGGTTATGCTTCATAGAGTGATTATGTGAGTTATTATCGATGATAGATGATTTCTCAGATATAACTAGGTGTTGGTTAAAGAATCAAAATAGTTTAAACAACATTCACAACTCCTTGAGGAACTTATGTTTATGTCTGTATGCCTTTCGATTTAAAGAATGTTGGAGAAACTTTTCAAAGGGCAATGAATGTAGCTTTTAAGGATCTTATCAATGTTCTTATGGTGGTATATCAATATGATCTGACTGTTTATTCTAAAAGAGATGATGATCATTTCAATCACTTAGAAAAGGTTCTGGTCAAAGCATTAGAATTTGGCATTTCACTAAATCCTAAGAAATGCCAATTTGTTTTTACTGAAGGAAAGTTTTTAGGGCATATAGTGTCCAAAGAAGGAGTACAAATTGATCCTGAAAGAGTTGAAGCAATTAAAAAGGTTCCTGCTCCCAAAAACCTCAAAGGTGTGTAGTATTTCCTTGGACATATTAATTTTGTCAGAAGATTTATTGCTAATTTTGTAGAAATGGTAAAGCCTATAGTCAAGCTTTTAAAAAATGATATAAAATTTGATTGGAATCTGTAAACACAAAAGGCTTTTGAGAAGATTAAGCAAACAATCCAAGAAGCCCCTTTTTAATATCTCCTGATTATTCAAAGCCTTTTCCTTGTTTTCTTTTGCATATTTTTCATACTATTGCATCAGTTTTATTACACAAGGATGGGGAAGGATTTGAGCATCTCATTGCTTTCTTTAGCAAGTCGTTATAGTCAAATGAATTAAATTATGAGCTAATGGAGAAATAGGATTATGCATTGGTAAAGACAATTAAGGCTTTCATACCTTATTTGGTTTGTGCTAAGGTTAATGCATATGTTCCTCATGCCGCGGTAAAAGACATTCTAGTTTAGAGTGAGGTCACAAGGAAAAGATTCAAGTGTATTAATAGAATCCAGGAGTTTAACTTAGAGATTCATATTACCAATTTTATTAGGGGCTTGGTCTAGAAAAATTAATGACAGAAGAAAATATGGACTTGGTTCAAGTAAATAGTGTTACCATGGATGGAGGAATAGTTACAAGCATTGAGATGCAGCCCTGGTATACAACATTGTGCATTTTCTAAAAAAATGCTAGTTGCCCATAGGGCCTAAATGTAAATCAGAAGAGGGGCCTCAGATTACAGGCTCAAAAGTATGTGTTACTGCAGGGTGACTTATAGTGGAAAGATAAGGATGGAATACTACTCTTATGTTTGGATAAAGGGCAATCTGAGAAAATTTTAAAAGAAATGCACTCTGGACTATGTGGAGGGCATTATTTGGCTAGAGAAACAACTCATAAAATTCTAAGGGCTAGTTATTATTGGTCTATCTTGTTTAAAGATACCCATTGATTTGTTAGGAAGTGTGAGCCATGCTAGAGGTTCTCAAATAAGTTGACATTCTCAGGAGCATTATTGTTAAATCATGTGGTTGCAGAGGCTCCTTTTGCCATGTGGGGCATTTATTTTATTCGAGAATTTGTAGAAAAGTCTAGTGGGGGACATAGTTGGATTCTGGTTGCCACAAGTTATTTTACTAAGTGGATTGAGGCAACCCCAACTAAGAAAGCCACAAGCACAGTAGTAATTTAATTCTTGACATGAATAATGTGGTGACTAGATTTGGTGTCCCAATCAAACTGGTAATGGATAATGCCATGTGTTTTAGGTCAGAAGAATTCACTAATTTATGTTTAGAAATGGGCATAATTTTTTCATATTCATCCCCATACCATCCACAGGCCAATGGACAAGCATAATCAAGTAACAAGAGCATTCTGTAGATTCTAAAGAAAATACTAGAAAAGAATATAAAAACTTAGCATGCAAAATTGAAATTGGAATTATGGGCAGACAAAATTACAGAAAAAAGGGCCATAGGTAAATCTCCTTTGGATTAGTGTATGGTATAAAGTCTAGAATACCTATTAATAATTTCCTGCCTGTCTATCAATTTATACAAGATGAAGGTTTGGAAGTTGGTGAACATTTGCAAGACAAAATGTCCAATTGATTGAATTGGATGAGACAAGAAGAGAAAGTCAGAAAGAAAATGTAAGATTACAACAGAAAATGAAGTATCTTTTTGACAAAAGAGCCAGTATTAGGAAATTCCAGCCTAGTGACTTGGTCCTTCAATGGAATGCCAGGGCTGAAGATAAGGGAAAACATAAGAAATTTGAATCCTTATGGTTGGGCCCTTATATCATTCATTAGATCCATGGAAAAGATTCCTATTTTCTAAAAAATTTAGATTGTGAAGAACATGAATTTCCAGTGCATGGACAATTTCTGAAGTTTTTCTTCAATTGAAATTCCAATCTTTTCCATGCACAGTAGTTATGTAATGTATGTATAGGTGTATTTTCTTTTAGTTGTGTGTTTTCTTTTCGCAGTAGGTTAGTGTTTTTGTGGTCTGCCATCCAAAGATTCTTGGTTACTTTCTATGAACTTTCTTTCAAGCATCCTTAGAGAGAGCCACTGTTAGAGTAATTTCTAGGTTTTTTGAGAAATATCTTTTATTGTTCTTAATTGACATCCAAATCATGCCTGTGTCTCATTTATTTTATGTGTTTGCAAGAAATTTTCCAAAAAGGTCTGAGTCTCAAGATTACCATGTGCAAAAATGTTTGCATGTCCTTACCCTAGGTCTTTTTTGTCTTTGGTAGGGTTTTGTCTTTGAGAGTGTTCTTAATTGTGCCCTAGCTTTTATGATTTCATGTTACTTTCCTGGGCACTTAAGTTCTCAATGTGCACGTGGTTTTTCTTTTTCCCTTTAAAGTCTCCTAATCTTGAAATAAAATGACAAGTCTTATTTGATTCTGAGAATGAGTGATATGGTTAAGACTTTATCTTGTTTTATGTTCTTTGAATGATGGGCGATTAGTGAATTTATCTAGTGATTCAGCGACAATTCTTTCTCCAGATCTCATGATTCCTGGTAGTTTTCTTTAAGAATCAAGTGATCCAGCGCAGTGGTTAAATCTCCCATTCTCTCAATGTTGCGGTGAAGTTCTATAGTATTCGGCGATTCACCAAGGACCGTTGATGTAATTCTTGATTGACAGTTGTTATTAAGTCTCAAGTTAAAGGTTTCATTTAGTGAAGGATTCAACGCAATAGTTATCTCATGATCTCTTGATTTTTACGGTTAGTGGGTTAACATTCAACGATCCAGTGACAAGGGCTTTCTCCTAATCTCCAGATTCTAGTGGTTAAGTTTTAAACATCAGGCGATCTAGTGACAAGGTTATAAGAAAATGATAGTTTGTTTAGTCATGTATTCTCTGAATGGTTGGCGGTTAAGGTAATTTTTTTGGTAATTTAGCAAATAAGGTATTCACTTATCTCGTAAGTTGGTCGTTAGTGACTTTGCATTCCGAGATCCAGCGACAAGGCTTAAAGTAATAAGGTGACAATTATCTCCTATTCTCGTAATGAAATGGAAAAAACCTTGAAACATTTGGAGATTCAGTGAGGGTTGTGGATGCTTAAAATCTACAGAAGTATGTTGATGCACATAGATTGAATCGCCACTTCTTTGTGGGTGTGTTTGTGTTCCCAACTAATTGCCCAAATAATTTCTATGAAATAGCCAATTTTCAATTTTGGAAGTATTGGATTAGTGGCTAACTTAACAAGTTATGACTAAATTAGTTAGACATCTATGGATATAAATATATTTCTCATGGGAAGAATTCAATTTTCTTTTAATTCTCCCTATCTTTCAATGCCCTTCCTACACCTTGCATAAATATCTCATTTCAAATATTGATAAAAGACTCACCTATTATATTTTTACTTATTTTCATTGGAAAGGAAATTCTAGGTAAATGCTTTAACATTTTGGTCACCACACATGTCTACTACTCTTCTTATTGGTTTTTTTTCTAAAGTCTCCTACGTGAATATTGAGAAACTACATAGGCCTCTTTTGATGATATTAAAATACTTCATTAAGTGGCTTGGGATTATTGTTTCCCTCCTCATGAACAAAAAATCTTATGTTTCTTTCAATCTAAAGCCAAGACTCATCCTTACGTGTTAATGGATTATCAAATCCCTTGCACAAGAAGGTCATGAATCCTAGGAAAATTAATTTTCTTGTATTACATGTCTTCTTGTGTTTCCCTTAGGTTCCTTGCCTAAAAGAGCCATGGACACCATAACATTATTATCATTAAAGAATCCATTTAGACCTATGCCACTTTTATTATCAAGAATATTTAAAAATTAAGGATGTCATCAAACTATGACTTCTAAGAGATGGAAATTAATTTCACAAGGGAATATCTACTAATTAATAATATATATGTCGGTCTCCAATCCTTTTGAGCATTGAGACCACATACTTGTGAAGGATTTTGAGGTTCATGTTCTAAATTCTATAGTAGGAGGTCAAGACTTTGTATGACATATCTTCTAAGCTTACTAAGAATTTCTTTTATTGACTAAAATCCAAATTGAAATTTAAACTATATAAATAGGATTACGAAACTTACAAGGTGGACATTGGTTTAGTTATTTTGAAAATGCTTTGAACAAATTTAGGGTTAAAACCTTGAAACTCTAGTTGAAAGTTTTTAAATATTATCTAGATGTCATTTAATAATTATAGACCTATGCAAGATATACTTGGATTTCACCTAACCTTCCAATGACTTTTCAAAAAAATTACAAATGGCATCTCTATTCTTCTTTGGGTACTTGGTACTATCTATTTTAGATTTCTTGGTCCACAATTCTCAAGCTAAATCTTTCTCATTTTATTAGTTTTTGTTCATTTTTAGAGGCTTCCATTTTGTACCAAATTAGGTCATCTAGGAGTTGTCAATTCTTTTTGTATGTTTCTCAAGAACTACTTTTGGGTTTTTTTTAAGAGTTCAAGAAGCCTAAAATTAGATTTTTAAGCCCTTAGACTTGAGCATTTCTCATGGCATATGGAATTGTTGGTTTTTACCTAGATTAAATCTTTAAGAAGGTCTTGATTGACTGAAATTGAGAAACTTCTTGTGCTTGACTCTAGGTATTTCTACTATTTGTGCTTCTCAACCACCTTTAGAGTGCAAGAAAGAAGAAGAGGGTGTTATTACTTTTCAGAAGCCTATCATTGATCACTCTTATATTTTTAATATATGGGATCAACTAAATGGACATGACCCCATACTCCCTTTTTTAATGTTGTTCTCACCACTTAGTTTTTCTTATTCTTATTTCATCTTGTTGTTTGAGCTTGTTCCATATAATTTTTCTAAAGACATGTCTTCTACCACTAAATCCTTTCTTTTTACAAGATAATATTTTCTCTTTCATAATATAAAAGATAATTATTTATTAAAAGATGAATGAATAATGACCCACCATTCATATACATTTAAATATATTTAATTATTAAAATATTTGAACTCACCATTCACTCCTAAATTGTCAAGTTATAGAGGACTAATACTATTAATACTATTCAAACATAATTTTGATTATGTATATTTAGTTGAGTCTCATTTTTTGTAAATATGATAGCTCACATCATGGTTGGATGGCATGAACCCTTCCCAAA
Organism: Chamaecyparis obtusa; assembly: GCA_027943335.1. Taxonomy (NCBI): domain Eukaryota; kingdom Viridiplantae; phylum Streptophyta; class Pinopsida; order Cupressales; family Cupressaceae; genus Chamaecyparis; species Chamaecyparis obtusa. The sequence continues at coordinate 6,823 of BSBK01003256.1, forward strand.
ATCCATATCATTTGAATCTTACAAATCAAAGGATTATAAATATTTTTAACCTTACAATTGTATAATAATACATAAATTAATTCAATAAAGTTGTTGGTATTTTTCTCTTAGATTCTGACCTTTACCTCACCTTTGCCTTACCTTGAAGTTTGATTACATCTTTCTTTGAATGATTCATATTAGACATGTAAAACTCTTTTGCAAAACTTTCAAATTATATCCTAAATAAGACTAAGATTTACCAAATAGATTAATAATATTTACAACAAATATCTTCATTATCACACTTAATTCTACCAATACATTTTATTAATATTAAATCTAAATACATATTCTCAACAAACCAAGCCTTCTTTCCTTCTCCATACCTTATTGGAAAACTCCTTTGCAAAGCTTTCAAATCATAAAGACAAGAATGTGGAGAATTTTGTTGAGAAATTAATTTTATTAAATAATGAGATTTTACCTCTAGACACATAAAATAGTAGAGAATATGGCCCTCCATTGTATTCTCTTCGCAATGGTGTAACTGAAGCATGTCCACCTCCATCTTTTTATATTTAAAAAAATGATAATAATAATATCACCTCACATTATTTGTTGAAATCTATCTACGCAGTCAGCCATTACAAAGAGCAGTTTTGGAGAGCACGAGGAAAGATTCAAAAGCAATAAAATTTGAATCTTGCGTGTCTGCTGCCAACTCACCTTGTCTACCATATTCACATGTTTCTTGCAATTACTTCAACCGTTACATTTCAACTCATCTCCTCATTAAATTCAAAATTTATTCCATTCTCTTCAATTTCAATGGAGACCCATTTCATTCTTTTCCCTGCACAGACATTCCAATCATTTCATTCTGGATCTCTGCATGCGTTGTTCTCAATAAGGAGGAAAAGAGATAGATCATGGATAACTTATATTACAGATATTGAGATCAGGGAGAAAGGGATCATGGAGAAGTCATAATACTGAGGTATGAACAGTTCCAAAAATAAGAGGAAAAACGTAGCTGACTTGTTGAAGTTGTCATGGAAGGAGAAAAAATGTGTGATGGATGCAGAGGAGCCTGCGTTGCAGAAAGAATTAGAAGAGACCACATCATGGGTATCTTCTCTTTATTTAGTAAGATATTTATGCATGCCACAAATAATTATCTGATTTTTCATGTACCTGTTGTGATCAAGGTATTTATACGGAGAACATATAAAAATAATCATATATCAAAAGAGTGATTTATAGAAGTGTTGCACTGCCAAAACAGCAATTGCTGAAAGTGCAAAAGTTGTTCAAATGATAGTCTGTATGTAAGATCTAATGTATAACTTGGTTATGACTGCAAGTTGATTGGTTTGCTTATAACACAGTTGTATTTCTTATGCGTATGAATGCATGCAGGTGACTCTTTTTGAGAGCATGGACGAAGTTCAACTGAAGGAATACGTTCTAAATCGTCTTGCTCCTTCACAATATCGATCAACGAAAAAGACTCCAATCAAAAGGGTATCTCTCTTTTTTTTTCCCTTCTGTGAGAGACACTCTAGATCCTGCAGATATATGGGTAATTTGCATGATTGGGATCTTCTTGTTTGATTGTTATTTTAGCTGTTTTTGTAGTCTTGTATTTGTTTCTATGATTTACCTTGGAGATTATAATTTTGTATAGACTCTAGAAATTTGTTTTTTCTATCTATTTTTTAATGTGTAATATTGTAATTATGAAATTTTTTCAGTTTATATTGATTGTTAACTGATATTTTTAGATTTGATCGTGTGATTAACAGATTAGATTTTCTGATCCATCTCTTCTGTTGAGATATTCTAATTGTGAAATTTGATCTTTGATCTGAAATATTTGTAATAAAAAGTTACATGATCAAATCTAGAAAATATCAATTTACAATAAATAAATAGAAATTAATAATTTTATAAATGATAATCTATACATCTATAAAATGAACCTTGCAGATAGAGGAAAGGCTCCCGTGTCCCTTCGCTCCAGAAAGATGAAGTAATGCTGGTTAATTTTGATGTGTCTGCTTTGTTGCAGTAGAGAAGAGTAGATTTTAATAGTAATTTTGAAGGAAAGATCTAGATACATGCTTAATGTAGATGGTTCAGAGGTGACTAAAGGTTTTAAAATAGATATAATTAGACTGGTTTTCATCCTATTTGGGGTGTGGATTTGTTGAATTTCTGATAGATTATTAGCCTTCTCATTTTCAGTTAAGGACTCAGTTTGGTATGGTAGGTTTCATGAGACAAGTGCTATCTTTGCTTAGACTTTTATGTATTTTTCTTTTACAATTAATAGTAATACAATCTCAACTTTGACCTTTTATTGATTTAAAAAAAAATCTATACATTATTACACAAAATAAAATTAAAAAAACTGCCCATTAAATGCTGCAGGCGATCTTTAATTTATAGTTGGCATAAGTTACTGAAATCACATTTTGTATTGAGTTTTCCCATTACACTTGACAATCCATCATCGAAAAGAAGAAAAACTAAATTGTGTGAATTTCTTTTATAGATTTTAATTCTCCTTTTAAGGTATTGTTAGGCTTGATAGAGAATTTATGTTGAAATATTTGACAGGTATACAGAAGTCCAAGTAGAGGGAAGGGTGTGAAGAACTGCAGCAGTAGTGCTGCTAGTGCCAGGGCTTCTAACAGTATAATGGCTGCTGTCTGGAAATTCCACTCAGAAGAAGATGACCAATCTAGAAACATTACACTAACACCATCCTCACACGATAAGCATGCTGCTTAGATCATTCTCTACCTCCTTTCTAACAGGAAATATGTATTTATGAAATCAAAGAAAAACACACGTATATTACCCCAAATGACAATAATAAATAACAGTACCATGATAATGGTTGACCCTTTGTTTGTTGTAGAATCTCCAGTCTCGGAGATGTTTGTCAGGCTGTTTATTGTGATTTTTTCCGGGGAGAATAAAGGTTCCAATAGTTTTTGGAGCTTTAACCATTGGATATATAAAAAAATTATATGCATCTTAATAGTTGGCTTGAGTTTTTTCTATTAGACTCAAATATTAAAAACATCTACAGTTAAATAATCATGGCATTTGTGTACATCGAAGTCTTGGCGTCTTCTACCAATAAGAAAACCAGCTTTTTAAATGTCATGATGTTATTTATGTGATATTAAATTTACAATCATCTTTGTAATGAGATCCATTTATTACCTAGAATTTGCAGTGATCTTGATAATGGGGGTCTGTTACATGCCACTATTATGTTCGATCGGCTCCACATTTGATATGTAACCGTTACCATCAAGGTATAGTCAATATAACTGCTAATATGTAATGGCAACTGCAGAGACTTGAGGACTAATATTCTGTACTGATTTGTTTTTAAGAATAACATACACGTTCATGAGTTTTTTCTTTTCTTTTTAATAGAAAGAAGTCTGTACCGAAACCATCTGAATGTATTAATTTTGAAATTAACATAAATAAAATAAGTGATCAATATATTAGAAATTAAAAATCTTGTTAAAAAAATATTTCAAAATTTATGAATGATTAGTTTTTATTGTGATATATAAATTAACTGGAAATATAGAATTGAATGGATATGATGTGTTTTGGCTTGCTATATCTATGTATAAAGTTGGTAGTGTTAATAGTTGTCTTTTGACAGTTTACTAAGTTCATCATTTATTCTTCTTCTTTCATGAAGTTCTTAAAAGATGTAATTTAATGCTAATGAACTGAATTCTTGAAGAGAACATGTCAAGATGGTCTCTAAAATGATGATGCAATTTAGATCTTTGATAGTTCTATTGGATACTAATTCAATTTTATACGCATTAACATAAAGAAAATCACATATCTCATTTTTGAGATGCAATTCTAATTGGACAAAAAATAAACTTTTTCTATTTTAACTCAAAAAAAATTAAAAAAGAAAAAAGAAAAAAAATACTTCATAAATATAATAATCAACAAATAAAAAATAAATTATATATAATTAGCTAACACAATGTAGAACATATTTGAAAATACCAACACAAGATCAAGTATTGAAGTGCTCAAAAGATTTCATTACAAACAGACTAAAACATTTGTTGGTGTAATGTCTATTTTGTATAACAAGCCCCCAAAGAAATAATAATAACCAGAATAAATATATATATATGATAGACTCTAAAAAAAATTTAAAATATCATATTCTCGAAAGTATCTAATTTTCTAAATAGAGAAAAATAACAAATTAATAGAACTTATAATCCTCAACCCATCATTATTATTATAATAAATAAACACCCAAATTAAAAGTTAACATGCATAAAATTGAAGGATTTCTCTATCGAATTGGTTAAGAAGAAAGCATGAATCATTTTGTCTTGGAAGTTGTAATGAATTTTAGATCTTAAATCAAACATAGGTGTCAACTTTGAGAATCTTGCTTTAATGCATTGATTAGAAAATCAGGTTTTCTTCTTGATCCTTTGATATATGTAGTGATAAGGCTATGTTGTTCGATTTCTTTTATGGCTAGGTATGTTACTCTTAGCCATGAGGTTGACGTATGGCTAAAAATTTATGTTGTGATGCTATTACTTTATTTGTAGGTTCCACAAAATGGGATAAAGGTGATGTATTTGATCTTCTCTTGCACTTGATAAAGCAATGATACTCTAATTTGTATTTAATGAATACTTTTTCTAATAATATATTGGATGTGCTTTGGAGACTTTTTTTTTCCAAAAGAATTTATTTAGGTTATATTGTCTATTATATTTTAATGTCTTTGATAGAAGTCTTCAATAATATTTTATCTTTCAAGTATTATTTTAATTAGAGTAATATGGTTGAATCTTATAATTAGTACAAATTAATTTGTTATTTTTTAGGATCATATTTATTTTAATTTATTACATTTGGTATCATAGTTATTTATATCTTCATTCATACATGGGAGGAAGGATGATTTTAACCCTATAATAATATTGGTTATCAATAGAAATATATTGTACATCTTAAATTTATATAGAGTTTAGAGGAATGGAAAACACTTTAAATAATACATGTGTAGATAAAAATGCCACATATATAGGTTGTGAAATTGATTTATAACCTATAATCTTGTAGAATAGCACTTAGATAGTTGGTTGTACAAAGGTTGTGGAGCTAGTCTATTGGTGTCCCTAAGATCTTATACAACACTTAAACAACCCTTATAATTTTCACCTTCACTATTGGAACCAACAAAGAGGTGCTATATCCACTTCTAATGGTCATGTTTTCTAGATACTTAGAGCATTCATTCTTTGGAGACTAAGATTCCTACAAAGTAAAATATATTATGCCACAAAAAATGGGTTGCTAAAAGCCTTTTTAGGGGCTAAATGAGTGTACTTGAGTTTGATGTGATAAATTTATGTTTATGAAAATAAAAATATGTTCAATTTTATTAGAGTTGTCATTAATATTCTAGGTTATTGGACTTAATATATTATGATATTTTTTATTCTATTAATGGTCAATCAACTATAAGTTTTATTTATTATATTTTTATTCGTGATATAGTAGATGGAAATAGACATATTTTCTTAGGGGTAAATATGAATTCAAGTTAGCCAATTAAAATAACTTCAAGTTGTTGTAAAATATTATATTGGTAAAAAAGATAAATATTTGGAAGACTAATAATTGAATGTGTCTTGTTCAAAAAAATAATAATAGGTTCTACAAGGATCATGGAATAGAAAGACATGAGAAAACTCCATACAACCCTCAATATAATGGAGTTATAAAAGGAATGAATATGTTGTTGATGGAGAGGACTAAGACATAGGGTCTTCACTGAAGGTGCAATATAATACAGCGTGTATTCATATTGGAGGGTTTAAAATGGGCAAAAAGAGGGCAATATATTTCCTAAATTGGGAGGGGTCTGTGTGTGTGTGTGTGTGTGTGTGTGTGTGTTTTGGAGGGGGGGTCAAAGGTCGGGGGTCGGGGGTGAGGTTTTATATAGGAAAAGGTGTGGGGGGGTATTAGAGGGGGTGAGAAAAAAAGAGTTCGGGGAAAATTTTTTTAAAAAAATAGGGGTATTCTTTAGTATGACACGAACACATGTGCTATGACCCAGGTTCACTAAGTGAAGCCCCTATGGACTAAGAGAATTCTTAGTGTGGACCATAGCTTGGAACAAAGATTTGGGATAGAAGTAGTTTTTCTAGTTTTTTACCTAGTAATCAACTCTCCTACATTATCTCTCATTGATAAGACACCTCTAGAGGTTTGGTTGAGTAAAAACATTTTATTGAGACATATTAATTTTTTTCTTGCAAGGCATATTTTCATATTACTAGAAAAAAAGGTCAAAGTTGTAGAGAAATCTTACCAAATATATCTATCTTAGTTATGGTATTGTTGTGAAAGGTGCACAATCTTTAGGATCCTAAGGTTGAGAGATTTTTGTTTATAAAAAAAGTGTTATCTTTAGAGAATTTAATCCTTCCTTCTACTATATTATAACTACAAAATTATTCAAATAAATAAGTGATTTATTACTATCCCCAAGATTGAGAAAGTTTAACTTGGAGCCCATAAAGAACCTAAAGAGTAATTTAAATAGTTTAAAGAGCTTATTTAAATTATAAAATTTATAAATGACTATTTTTAATATAAAAATTAACTTGAAACATGGAATTGAATGGTTAATATGTGTCTTGGTTTTCTATACTGATGTATAAAGTGGGGCAATTTTAATAGATGTCATTTGAAATTCTGTAAGTTAAGGATTTATTCATCTTCTTCCATGAAGTTCTCAAATGATGTAATTTAATGCCAATGAACTAAATTCTTGAAGATAACATGTCAAGATGGTCTCTAAAATGATGATGCACTTCAGAGCTTTGATAGTTCTATTGAATACTAGTACAATTTTATACACATTAGCATAAAGAAAATCACACATCTCATTTTTGAGATCTAATTCTAATTGGACAAAAAATAGACTCTTCTATTTAACTAAAAAATAAAAATAAATAAAAAGGAAAAAATAAATACTTTGTGAATATAATAATAAACAAATTATATATAATTAGCTAACACAATGTAGAACATATTTGAAAATACCAACACAAGATCAATAAAAAATCAATTACTATTGAAGTGCTCAAAACATTCCATTACAAATAGACTAAAACATTTGTTGGTCTAATGTCTTTTTTGTATAACAATCATCTAAATAAATAATAATAATAATAAATATATATAATTAAAATATGATAGAGTCCCAGAAAATATATATAATAAAAACATGATAAACTCTCAAAAGTGTCTAATTTTCTAAATAGAAAAAAAAAAATTTAATATAACTTATTATTCTCAATTCGTGATTATTATGATCAGTCAACACCCAAATTAAAAGTTAACATGCATAAAATTGAAGGACTTCTCTGATTGAATTGGTTAAAAAGAAAGCATGAATTAGATCTATGTTTTTCTTGAGCCATATAACACATCATTTATCTATCATCTATGAAAAAGATGCTTAGAATTAATTAGAACTAATTTTGGTGTATATGTTAATAATTTTATTTTTTCATTGTAAAGTTTTGGGGTAATAATTGTTGGGATGGTGTTGTATGTTTTGTATAACTTGTTATGGTTTAGTTGGAAATGGAGTGTTCAGGTGGGGACATATTTTCTTAGAAATATAGTATACATAATATTAAAAAATATATTTAATATATGTTAGGGTATTATATAAATATATTGTGTTGAACACGATAATTAAATTAAGAGTTAAAATACACTCCTTGAGAACATCTCGAGAATTATCAATAAAGACATCAATAGATCCCTAAAAGCTAAATTTACTGCAGAGTAAATTAGAAAGATTCTTAAACAAATGCAGCTAGATAAAGCACTTGGCCCTGACGGCTTCCCAGCTATGTTTTTCCAAAGATGCTGGGATTTTCTGGGCAATGAGGTCATTGCAACCCTTGAAGGAGTCAGAAACTCTAGTAAGCTTCTAAGAGAAATTAATAACACCTTCTTAGCCTTAATTCCAAAAAAAGATAAGGTTGAAAGCTTCAATGATTGCAAACCCATAACCCTTTGTAGCACTATATACAAGCTATTGTCCAAGACCCTTGCCAATAGAATACATAAATTACTACCACTAATCATAAGTGAGGAACAAACAAGTTTTGTTCAAGATAGACCATCTATGATGGAGTCATCATAGCCCAGGAAGCCATACACTCAACCCAATTGAATAAAAAACCTAGTATGTTTATTAAACTTGACATCAGCAAAGCTTATGACAAGGTAGACTGGAGATTCCTTTGTAAAGTGCTTGAAAATTTTGGCTTTGATAAACAATAGATCAATCTGATTTTTGAATGCATTTCAACTCCCAAATTTTATGTCTTAGTAAATGGTTCCCCTGAAGGCTTCTTTGAAGTGTCCAAAGGCATTCATCAAGGAGATCATATTTCTCCATTCCTCTTCATAATTATGGATGAGGCCTTGGGGAGGTCCATAACTAAGGCTTGGAGGGATTTAATAAGATTGAAGGTATTAAGGTCACCTCTATTGTGGAACCCATTACGCATCAACAATTCGTGATGACACCATGCTATTTGGTAAAAGTTCACTACAAGAGGCTCAAAACTTCAAGGAAATCCTACAATCCTATACTAAAGATTTAGGACAAGAAATCAACCAGGACAAGTCTGAAACCTTCCTCCTAAACACTAATCCAACCTTGGAAACTAATATTTGCAATATCCTTAATTTGAGGAAAGGCTCACTTCCCTGCAAATACCTTGGCCTAATTCTAGACAAGGGAACTAAAAATACCAATTCTTGGGACCCTATTATTTCAAAGATTAGGAAATAGAAAACATCATGGAATCGAAAATGGCTATCCTCAGCAAGAAAACTGACAATGCTTAAGTCAGTCCTTTCAGCCATCCCTATCTACCAAATGGCTTACTAACATCTCCCGTCGAAAAGCAGTAAGGAAATTAACAAACACTTAAAAAAATTCTTTTGGCCAAGGACCAGTGACCAACATAAAATACCCTTAGTATCTTGGGATACTCTTTGTACACCCATTGAATATGGAGGTTTAGGCTTCAAAAATACCAAAGAGTAAAGTGAAGCCCTTGGAGCCAAACTAGTATAGAATATCCTCAACAAACCTAATCTGAAATGGGCTAAAATTCTTTGCTATAAATATCTTAATGGTAGAGATCCCATCATACTCTTCAAAGCCAGAAATCTCCCGCATGGTTCACAAATTTGGAATTTTATGATGGAATGTAAGAATACTATTGGCAATTGCCTATCTTGGAAAATCAATGATGGGAAAGAGGCACTTTTTGGGGTGACTCTTGGGAAGGTCTACCTTCCATCTCAAGTATGTATAACTAGGGGAACACAATCCAAACCCTTAAATAATGCTGGGGTAGATTTGTTTATGACTACTTTATCCAGCACCAGCACTCCATCTGATATGGCCCTTGACAACCCTACATGGAAATCACTGGTGAACATTAATAGACTAGACCATCATAAAACCATGTTGTCTAGCATTCTAACAAGTAGAAAAATCATTCTTAATAATAAAAAAGGATTCTCTTTTCTGGTCAACATCAAATGATGGTAAATATAATGCCAAAGATGGTTATAAACTAATTATTGTTGAACATCAATATAATAAAACAAATCTTCCCCTTCACCTTTGCTTGGACAAACATGTCTTTCCCAAGGCAGGGATCTTCTCATGGTTTGCCATTCAAAATAAGATTCTCATAGCTGACTAGTTTACTAAAATGAGATATGAAGGCCCTAGTAGGTGCTACCTCTACAATTCAAATTCTGAATCCATAATTATTTACTCCTACACAACCCTTATACTAGGAATTGTTGGGAATGGCTTTGTGACAAACTTGACTACACATCAGCATTTCCTCACAGCCTGAAAGACATGTTCAAAACTTGGCCAAACTACCGTAAAGAATAGTATTTATAATTGTATAGGGTAAAATGTGGATGGGGTCCTAGAATAATGGTTTGCACATAAAAGAGACCCCAAAACCAATATTTTATACATACATGAAATTGTATTGATATGGAAAGTAAATGTAGATAACTAATGTTGAAATTAAGAAATAAAGGTACTTACCTCCAAAAAAGAATCAGTTGAAAACCCTGTCAAACGATCTCAAAAATTGTTGATTTTTGTAATTTAGAATGGAAACTGCGAGATCTACAAAACCCAAAAATATTTTTCTGAGATGAGATCAGGTCGACTTTGACCCTCATAAAAGGTCAAAGGCTACATTTTTATTCTGAAGGTCAACTTTGATTTTGTTCGTGGATCTCAGAAGTTTGGCGAAAAGGGTATCCAATGTTAGAGTAGTCATATTATAGCTAATAATTAATTTATTTAATTATTAGTCTATTATTCTCTACACTTAAGTTAGACTTAGGCATCTCATTATTCTTTAGGGTTTCCCTTTTAGGGTTTTGTGATTCCTCTTATAAGGATTTGCCTCTTTGTATTTCATAACAATAGATTAGAATATCATATTGTAATATTGTGCATATGATGTCTTTGGCTTTTTGGCCTCCATAGAGTTTTCTCACTTTTGTTCTTTGCTTCTTCCATGTGACAGGGTTATGCATGTAGGTGTTCTTGGGAGATTAGTTTTTCACCTAATCTAACATGGTATCAGAGCCATCTTGTTGCTCGTTGTTCATGTTTTGTTGAAGTGTTTCAGAAGCAGGAGGTTTTCAAGGTTTTCAAAAGCCTTTTATGTGGATTTAGGGGGGACTTTTGTTTCTGGTCACTTTGGGCTCAAACGGACATCTCCATTGAGCTCAGAGCACCCAATAACCCCAAAATCCATATAAAACTTGTCCATTTTGGACAACTTGGATCTGACGCAAAAAAAAATTGGTTTCCAGTGCCATACGGGCACGGAAACCGGAAAAAAAATTTTAAAAAAACATTTTTTTCATGTTTTTTGCATTAAAAATTAATGCAGCATTTGTTTTTTAAAATGCGTCACGCCGTGGCTACCCGGGCTCCGCCCAGCCCACCAACAGCCACCACGCGCTCCGCCCAGCCCACCAGTGGCCATCACGTACCCCACTCCACGGCCCCCACCACCTGCGCTCCGTGGCCCCCGCCATCCTGCTCAACGCCACTGAATCTCTCAATGCTGCCTGTGCTCCACCGTAGAGCCTCCTCCGTGCCGCTCCACCTGGGATCAAGTCATATGAGGGACCAACCCTGGCCCCCAGCGCTCAAACTAAGCCCCTGGTCACCCACGTGACCAGGGCCAAACCTTTTCAACCCCCGGGGGTTTTTTCCCAATGACGGCCATTTGGCCATCAATTTTAAGCTCAGGCGTTTGCTTTGATGCCCTCTTTGCTCATTTTTTGAGTTTTTAAGGGTACTTGGGTCTTTTGGCCGTATCTAGAGCATACGGAGGTCTTTTTCAAACTTCTTTATATTGTCAAAAAGCTCTTTCCAAGCTCTTTCGGATTATGGAGGTTAGAGTTTTTGGCTCTACTTTTTGATAGTGTTTTTGTTATCAAAGTCAGTTATTTTTTTTTGCCTTCTAGGAGCCATATCTCGCTCATCCGGACTCATTTTTGGGCTCACCAGATATCGTCAAAAAGTTGGTTCAATGAGTTTTGTAGTGGTAGGGGTCTTTTATCTAGATTCTACTCTAGGTTCTTTCTCCTCTGAGTTTTGCACTTTCGCACTCTGGCAGATTACTTGGATTCTACAGGTCCTAGGATCTCTTCTTCTATTCTTCTGGCTCACTCTTCTTTCTGACTTCTGAGCATTGTATGCTTCTCTTCTATAGCATTTCTATTTCTATAAATGCACTAAGATAAAGTGTCTGCTTCTGCATATCTGTGATTTCGAGCACCTTGTGTTTGTTTGTACTCGCACTCAGTTATAAAGTGTCATGGGGGGTTATGATGTTTTTCCTTTTGTGCTCATCCACCTTTGTTAAGTGAATGTACCTTCCACAACATTAGCCCATGCTATGTGTCCAGAAGATCTATTCTTCTTCTTCAACACCGCCCTTTATCTTGTGCTTGTAATTTTGTTGCATTGTTGGTGTTCCTGATTCTTCTTCTTGCTGGTGTTTCTGGCATTGCATTTCAGTGTTCCTATCACCCCTCTCCCTATTCAGCATTATGGGGGGGGGTTCACCTATTGGTTCTATTGCTTCCTTGGTTCGGTTGAGTGATCTACGTATTCAATTTTTGTTCCTATGTACTAGGCGGATGCAGTGGCTAGGCACCTATGCATTTCGGTGAGATGGTTCATCTACTATATAGACACTCATTCATTCCTACTTTTGGAGGTCACCTCTTCGATTGTTCAACTCTTCAGACTTTGTCTTCTCTACCTGGTCATGCACTATTTCAGTGGGGGTTCCGACAGTTACTTCTGACAGTGTTTACAGCTTCATGCTTCGGAGATGCTTTACATGCTCTTTCTTTTTTCTTGTATTTTGGTACCTAATCAGGTCTAGTTGTCGAGACCCATAGTTCTTTCATGCATTTTGTTTTCATGCATCTTTTAGTCCTTATTTTTTTAGCTTCTCCCTAAGTTACACTTAAGGGGGGGTGTTAGAGTAGTCATATTATAGCTAATAATTAATTTATTTAATTATTAGTCTATTATTCTCTACACTTAAGTTAGACTTAGGCATCTCATTATTCTTTAGGGTTTCCCTTTTAGGGTTTCGTGATTCCTCTTATAAGGATTCACCTCTTTGTATTTCATAACAACATATTAGAATATCATATTGTAATATTGTGCATATTATGTCTCTGGCTTTTTGGCCTTCGTAGAGTTTTCTCACTTCTATTCTTTGCTTCTTCCATGTGACAGGGTTATGCATGCAGGTGTTCTTGGGAGATTAGTTTTTCACCTAATCTAACATCCAAATCCAAGCTCAGATCCACAGTTCCACACCTATACCTGCAAGAAAAAATAGTTTTGTTTGTTGGGGGGAAGGGGTTTGCCTTAGTCAAACCCCAATTTAGGAATTAACCTTGAAATTGAATTGAAATTGCTGGAATAAACAAAGTAAATGGAACAATTCACCTTGCTTGAGTTGAAACCCTTGTGGAGGATTCTAATCCTTGAATCCACAAGAATGGATGATTTTAGAATCAAATGTAGGATGTCTCCAATCAATTGTCTTTAGATCTTCAACACCAATCTTGAATGGATCTTGGAATAAGAAGAGGCTTGAATGGAAATGGAGGAATCTTCAACAAGAGGTCTCCATAGAGCTTGAATCATTCAATGGCTTCTAATGGATCTCCTTGATGAATTGAATGCTTGATCTTCTTGCTTGCTTGCACTTGAGAGCTTGATCATGAAAGTGGATGGAGAAAATGAGAGAGGAAGGCTCCCTTTTATAGTGATCTAGGGGAAAAGAGGGGCCTCGTAGAAAACAACAATTAAGGGCCCATGGCACAAAACTGTAGAGAGGTGCACATGGAGAGGAAATTAAATTAAAGTCTTGACACAAAACTCTAGGAGGGGACCACCCTTAATATATAAATAAAATAATTATTTAAGAGCCTTGTCACAAAATTTGAGGTAAGGCTAACCCCAAAGTTAATTTGAGCATTAGGCACAAAACTCGAGAAAGGCTAATCTCCAATAATAAATTAGGAATCTTATACAAATTTTGAGAAAGGTCCACCTCAAATATTAATTTGAGAATTTGACACTTAATCTGAGAAATAGTGGCCCCAAAGAGGGAAAAGACAAATTTTTGATGAAATCCCCAAACCAGAAGCTAACCCCGAGGATCCCAAACCCTAGGGTCAAGGATGAGGCCGACCTTGACCTAGGTCAAGGTCAAGGTCATCCCTGACCTAGGTCAGGGTTGAGGTCAACCTTGACCTAAAAGGTCGACCTTGACCTTGAGGTCAAGAATCTCAGGTTCACAGTCCAGAATGCTAGGAAAATGACACAAACAAGTGGAAAATGGGGCAAAACAAGGGAAAAATCTAGATCCAAGTCGAGTACCCATTCAAGCCATTCAACATGACCCCAAACCACTTACTCAGAGGGCTAAACATTCTTAACATGAAAGTGCTTCCATTTTAAGATGATACAATAATATCCTATGGAAGGTAAGCTCATCTATTCTTATATGGGAAGTATGGAAGGAGAGGAATTGGAGACTCTTTAAAGAAAAACATATGGAGGTTAATCAACTTATAAATAAAATTAATGAAAACATCATCGAAGTAACACATAATAGATTATCAAATCAGTCAGTTGGACTAATAAATCTATGACTGCATGGGATGGAGCTATGAGACACCAATGGATTGGTCTCAAGATCCCTCATTTGTCCAACAGACCAAACAACAATAATGCCAAAGCAAGAAAAGAATGTGTATGGAATCCTCCATCTGAGGACAGATTCAAACTCAACTTTGATGGGGCTTCCAAAGCTAACCCTAGACCCATTGGTATAGGTTATGTCATTCATGATTCAAATGGGATGGAAATTGCCTCTCTTGCAAAACCTTTAAGTACTACCACTAATAATATGGACAAAATATGTGCACTAGTTCCAAGGCCTCAAACTATGTTCCAAATTAGGAATCTCAAATCTTGATGTAGAAGGTGATTCTTCCAACACCATCAATGCTCTTATATCCAAATAAATTTCAAATTGGAAGCTAAGAGAACTTATAGATCATGCATTATCCATAACAGAAAAATTCACCTCTATTACCTTCAATCATATATATAGAGAAGGGAATAAGAGAGCAGATGAACTGCCCAATCTAGGAACAAATGGCTCCATCATCAATCCTTGGGGGATTTAAACTATCATGTTAAATTCCTATCTCATGAAGAAATATGTAAAACTCTTATTCTATAATTAAGATAACCCTTATTAACTTTTAGACCCCCTTGTAATCCTATTAAAACCCCTCTTTCTACCACGATCATTCTTAAGACATAGGATCTTAATATTTTACTTAAACTAGGTTTAAAATTAAATATAATGGCTTAAGCCACTTTATTATTCTAAAGTCATCAAACCAACCTAATGGGATGCTAACTCTTCGTGGTTAATCTCTAATTTTTAGGCATTAAGGAGGATGCGGTGCTTGTTTTTTAAACGTTAGAAGATAGTTCTTTCAAATTGAATCAATATAGTCTCTGCTTACCAGTTTGAACCCAATTCTATATTCGTAACTGAGTTTCTAAGAGCTCAATTATTTTATATTCTTACTCTTGATGAATGAAGGGATAGGGTCTATAGAGTTTAAATTAAAATCAATGAATAACTATAACAGGAATTTTAAAACTATAGAATCAAAACCTAAAACTCTAATCCTTAGTAGAATCCCTATGTCTTATCAAATAGACTTAGGACTTAAGCAAAAGACTCAATGAATTTAAATTCCCAAATTGAGCTCAAAGGACGAAAACTAGAAATTATGCTTGGATACAAATGGCTTATTAATAAAACAGACCTCCCATAAGTTTATTAGTAACTATCCTTTTAGATTAATTAAAATATGAGGCATGAAATAAGATAGGGATTTGGTTTAATTTAATATCAATTAATTCAGGATTACTTCCAGGATCTGTGTTAAAGACATTGGTCATGTTCCCCAAATTCTTATGATAAAACCATGTCAAACCATGGTGGTATGCAGGATTTTTGGTAAAGAGGTTTTCTCAGATAAACTGGGCAATATCAAGTACACTAACTCTTTGAAATAGTTAATTTTGTGCATGAACTGTAAAGGAAAATCCTTTCCTTACAGTCAAACAACATAACATAAAAAGCATTATGGCACTTTTTGTATTGTATAATCTAATGGATGCAGGAATTGTCAAAGACAAAAGGCAGTGTTTCAAGAATAAGTAAGATCTTTTTAATTCCTTATCATTATTTAATCAAATGGAAAACTAACAAAGACCTTATCTTTTTGGTGGAGAGTTTTTCAATAGGATTATGCCCATAAATAAAAGAAGGAAAATCCTACATCCACTTCATATATGTCTTATACTTCTTCTCAAGCTCGTGGAGGAAGGAGAAAATCCTTATCTCTCATTTGATAAACATTGTAACTTTTTGTATAAAATAGAAAGATGTTACCTAGAACATATATGTAATGTCAAAAATGCATGAGGGTATTCCCTCTTATCTTTTTCCTTAGGGGTATGCCCCTATAATAATTGTACTCTCATTACTTTTATTTAGTCTAAGTGGACTATGGTCCCCGAGTGATACTGTGGGGTTTTCTTAACTCCATTCTTTCCCACCAATGCCCAATGTTGAACGGAGGTGTAAAAAATAATAAGAAAATTTAATAAAATAAAAAGGCTATGGCCGTTTATTGAGCAAAAAAAAACAATTAAATTAATTAAGAGTCATATGTTTTGTCTTGAAATTTACAAAGACTTTTCGATCTAAAATCAAACATAAGTCTTAACTTTGAGAATATGACTTTAATTCATTGATTATAAAATTAGATCTTCTTCTTGATCCTTTGATATATGAAGTAATAAGGTTGTGTTGTTAGATTTGTTTCATGGCTAAAGAGTGTTCTTTTGTTACTCTTAGCCATGATGTTGAAGTATGACTTAAATATATGTTGTGGTGCTATTAAATTATTTGTAGGTTCGACAACATGGGATAGAGGTGATGTATTCGATCTTCTCTTGCACTTGATAAAGCAATGATACTCTAATTTGTATTCAATAAATAATTTTTCTAATAATATACTGGCTGTGCTTTGGAAAACATGGGGGTATTAAAAGGAGTGACAAAAAAAGAGTTTGGGGCAATATTTTTTAAAAATAGGGGTATTCTTTAGTATGTCACAAATGC
Organism: Chamaecyparis obtusa; assembly: GCA_027943335.1. NCBI lineage: Eukaryota > Viridiplantae > Streptophyta > Pinopsida > Cupressales > Cupressaceae > Chamaecyparis > Chamaecyparis obtusa. The sequence goes on from BSBK01003256.1 coordinate 23,745, forward strand.
ATGTGCTATGACCTAGGTTCACTAAGTGAAGACCCTATGGACAAAGAGAATTCTTAGTGCAGACCATAGCTTGGAACAAAGATTTGGGATAGAAGTAGTTTTTTCTAGTTTTTTACCTAGTAATTAACTCTCCTACATTATCTCTTGTTGAGAAGACACCTCTAGAGGTTTTGTTGAGTAAAAATATTTTATTGAGACATGTTAATTTTTTTTCTTACAAGGCATATCTTCATGTTACTAGAAAAAAGAGGTCAAAGTTGTAGAGCAAGCTTACCAAATATATCTATCTTAGTTATGGTATTGTTGTGAAAGGTGCAATCTTTAGGATCCTAAAGTTGAGAGATTTTTGTTTAGAAAAAAATTGTTATCTTTAGAGAATTTAATCCTTCCTTCTACTATATTATAACTACAAAATGATTCAAATAAATAGGTGATTTATTACTATCCCCAAGATTGAGAAAGTTTAACTTGGAGCCCATAAAGAATCTAAATAGTAATTTAAATAGTTTAAAGAGCTTATATATTCTAAAATTTATAAATGACTATTTTTTATTGCGATATATAAAAATTAACTTGAACATGGAATTGAATGGATAAGCTATGTCTTGGTTTTCTATACCGATGTATAAAGTGGGGCAATTTTAACAGATGCCATTTGAAATTTTGTAAGTTAAGGATTTATTCTTCTTCTTTTATGAAGTTCTCAAATGATGTAATTTAATGCCAATGAACTAAATTCTTAAAGATAACATGTCAAGATGGTCTCTAAAATGATGATGCAATTCTGATCTTTGATAGTTCTATTGAATACTAGTGCAATTTTATACACATTAACATAAAGAAAATCACACATCTCATTTTTGAGATCTAATTCTAATTGGACAAAAAATAGACTCTTCTATTTAACTCAAAAAAAACAAAATACTTCATGAATATAATAATAAACAAATTATAAATAATTAGCTAACACAATGTAGAACATATTTGAAAATACCAACACAAGATCAATAAAATGTCAATTACTATTGAAGTGCTCAAAAGATTACATTACAAACAGACTAAAACATTTGTTGGCCTAATGTCTTTTTTGTGTAACAAATATCTAAAGAAATAATAAAAAAAAAAAAACATATTAGTAAAATCTAATAGACTCTAAAATATATATATAATTAAAACATGATAGACTCTCAAAAGTATCTAATTTTCTAAATAGATTAAAAAAAGTTAATATAACTTATTATTCTCAACCCGTGATTATTATGACCTTAAGACCAAATTAAAAGTTAACATGCATAAAATTGAAGGATTTCTTTAATTGAACTACTTAAAAAGAAAGCATGAATTAGATCTATGTTTTTCTTGAGCCATATAACACATCATTTATCCATCATCTATGAAAAAGTTGCTTAGAATTAATTAGAACTAATCTTAGTGTATATGTTAATAATTTTATTTTTTCATTCTAAAGTTTTTTAGTAATAAATATTGGGATGGTGTTGTATGTTTTGCAAAATATATTTATAACTTGTTATGGTTTAGTTGGAAATGGAGTGTTGAGGTGGTGACATATAGTATACATAATATAAAAATGTATATTTAATATATGTTAGGGGAATATATAAATATATTATGTTGAACACAATAATTAAATTAAGAGTCATATGTGTTGTCTTGAAAGTTGCAAAGAATTTTAGATCTAAAATCAAACATAATTCTCAACTTTGAGAATCTCACTTTAATGTGTTGATTATAAAATTAGATCTTCTTCTTGATCCTTTGATATATGGAGTGATAAGGTTGTGTTGTTAGATTTATTTCATGGCTAAAGAGTGTTCTTCTGTTACTCTTTGTTACTCTTAGCCATGACATTGAAGTATCACTAAAAATATATGTTGTGATGCTATTAATTTATTTGTAGGTTGGACAACATGGGATAGAGGTGATGTATTTGATTTCTTCTTGCACTTGATAAAGCAATGATATTCTAATTTGTATTCAATAAATAATTTTTTTAACAATATATTGGGTGTGCTTTGGAAACTAGTTTTTTCCCCAAAGGATTTATTTAGGTTATCTTGTTTGTTATGTTTTAATGTCTTTGGCAAAAGTCTTGAATTCTATTTTATCCTTCAAGTATTATTTTAGTTAGAGTAATATGGTTGAAACTTATAATTACTACATATTAATTTGTTATTTTTAGGATCATATTTGTGTTTAATTTATTACATGTGGTATCAAAACTATTTATATCTTCATTGATACATGGTCCTCAAGGAATGATACATGGTGTCCCTAAGCTCTTATATAACACTTGCAAAATCCTTATAATTTTCACCTCACCATTGGAACCAACAAAGAGGTGTTATATCCACTTCTAATGGACATACTATCTAGGTACTTAGAGCACTCATGCTTTGGAGACTAAGCTTCCTAAAAAGTAAAACATATTATGCCACAAAATAATGGGTTACTAAAAGCCTTTTTAGGGGCTAAATGATTGTACTTGAGTTTGATGTTGATAAATTTATGTTTATGAAAATAAAAACATGTTCAATTTTATTCTAGTTGTCAAAAATCTTCTAGATTATTGGACTTAATATATTATGATATTTTTTATTCTATTAATGGTCAATTAATTTTAAGTTTTATTTATTATATTTTTATTGGTGATATAGTAGAAGGAAATAGACATATTTCCTTAGAGGTAAATATGAATTATTTAGCCAATTCAAAGAACTTCAAGTTATTGTTAAAAATTATATTGGTAAAAAAGATAAAGAATTGGAAGACTAATAATGAAATGTGACTTGTTCAAAATAAATTAATAAGCTCTACAAGGATCATGGAATAGAAAGACACTAGAAAACCTCATACACCCCTCAATATAATGGAGTTATAAAATGAAGTAATATGATGTTGATGGAGAGGACTAAGACATAGGGTCTTCACGAAAGGGGAAATGCAATATAATGTGTGTTCATATTGGGGAGAAAAAATGGGCAAAAAATGGCAATATATTTCCTAAATTGGGGGAATTTTTCTTTTTTCCTTTTTCTTTTTTTTTCTTTTATTTATTTATTTTGAATTTCTTTTTGGAGAAGGGGGAGGGGGTGGGGGGGTTATATAGGAAAAGGGGTGTGTGGGGTACTTGGTGGGTATTATAGGGGATGACAAAAAATGAGTTTGGCACAATATTATTTAAAATTATGGGTATTCTTTAGTATGCCATGAATGCACATGCAATGACCCAGGTTCACTAAGTGAAGCCCTTGTGGACTATAAGAGAATTCTTAATGCAAACCATAGATGGAACAAAGATTTGGGATGGAAGTAGTTTTTGTAATTTTTTACCTAGTAAATTGTCCTACATTGGCTCTTGTTGATAAGACACCTCTACCTCGATTTGGTTGAGTAAAGATGTTTTATTGAGACATACTAAAAAAAATCTTGCAAGGCATTTCTTCATGTTACTAGAGAAAAGAGGCCAAAATTGTAGAGCAAGTTTGCCAAATATATCTTAGTTATGGTATTGTTGTGAAAGGTGCAGTCTTTAGGATGCTAAGGCTGAGAGAAATTTGTTTAGAAAAAGTGTTATCTTTAGAGAATTTAATCCTTCCTTCTACTATATTATAACTACAAAATGATTCAAATAAATAAATAATCTATTACTATCCCCGAGACTGAGAAAGTTTAACTTGAAGCCCATAAATAATCTAAAGAGTAATTTAAATAGTTTAAAGAGCTTATATGAGTTATTGTAGCACCATTTAAAAGTTTATATTATTAGACTGTATTATGATTATACATGTACATCTAGATTGATAGTCTTATATATTTATCTTCTATGTATGACAACCAATGTGGTTTACAGAATTGATGTTTACACCTCATACATTATAAGGAGAGAGGCAACAGGTATACATATTTTTGTTTATTTTATCAATATCATAATTATATGCATATGCACACTCATTGTATTACAATCTTGTCATTTTTTATACAAGAAATGGCCATACCTATTGCATCACCAATGCCCCTCCCGAGACAACAAAAGAACCATTAGAAGATCAGGTATGAATTCATTTTATATTTTAGATATAAATTTATATGGAAGTAGATATATGTTTAGTTTGATATTTATTTCTTGTCTTTATCAGCTTTAGATTCTCAATGAATTGATCTTTGATAAGCCCACATAAGTCATAATCGACAACATTCTTAACCATCTCATGGGCTACAAACACTATTGTAGCCGAAACGGAATTTTCTCAGTTCGAATGATAAACTTTATTTCCAACAACCTGTGTAGCATACCTTATGGTCGGGTCTATAATTGGGTTGACTGTCAAGGATCTTCTATCAGAAAATTCCTTCATGAGTGCTTTGACATCATCATTTTTAACATATTTTATCTTTGGTACTATAATGGTGTCGTTTAGACTAGTCACAACTTTCATAACTTCCTTTGTGAATAAGTGACAGTCATCTAGTCAAAGGAAGGTGTCATGGAAAAGATGTATCACCATCCTTACCCATTTATCATTACCATAAAAATTAGGGAAATAGTTTAACACATTCAAATTTTTGTCAACCAAAACCCTATACTTACATTTGACATTTCCATCATCGGCAGCCAACTCTTTGTGTCATAAATTATATAACTTGAAATGATCAAATTCATATTGCTTATTTTCCAAATGGATTATGACATCTTTTGCAAGAACCACTCAATGAGGAATATGTGATAAACAACCTGTCATATCATTCTTGGTGGATATATAAGGGCATGGCTTAAATTCAAGATGAGTCTCAGTGGAAGCATCAACTAGCATGGGAGTAAACTGACTAGACATTATAGAAAAAGGATTGCTAAGAAACACCTTGAAATTGTTGAACACCCTGAATCACTCTAAAATCCCTAGCTTTGCACTTTGTTCTTCTTCTCTCATTAGTACTTAGAAATTTTTTCATATTGTGAGAAAATGACTTACAAAAATCTATATTTAAGGTGTAACCTAGGGATAAGATGCCTTTAATTATATTTATCATGTTGTAGGCCCACTACAACTACCTTTATCATAACAAATATTCATTTCCCATTTCATTCTATTGGAAGCTCCCTGATGGAGTAGATTTTGTATGATCACGGAGATAGACACTGAATAATTTATCCCCCTGACTGACAGTCGTGAGGCTACTAGTTACCAGAATCTTTGTACCGAGTCTAGAGCTACCATCACCCTTCTTTATCCATATTTTTCTCATCTCTTCTCTAATCTCTTTTTTGTTTATTATCTTTGTCGGTTCAAAATGCTTACTATCAACTAATTTGCATAACCTTTCTATGTGACTAACCTTGTTGCAACTAAAGCATCGGTTTCCCTCCTTCTTTTGTCTTGACTTGCAATGGTTAACTTTATGTCCATGTGCATAACATTTATAATAATAACCAATAAAATTATTGCTATCATTATTAGGTTTCCTACTGTGGATGCCAAAAAGTGTCCTAACAATTACCCTTATCTGTGTGTGTGAAAATTGTACCTGATCTGTAGACACAACACTCAGTAAAACATTAGAGGTTAGCAAAAATTGAAATCATGCAAAATTGAAAACTATGTAACCAAGCGATTTACTGCCTTCTAATAGGTGTGAGATTGATGTTCTCAGAATGTAATTGAGATCAGTGACCTAGACGACACCTAAATGAAGGATTTGAATGCAAAAGATGGATATGAAATTGAATGCAATTAATCTATATTTTTGATATTTTCTATGCAATAGGAATGATAAACTGATATGCTATGGATGCTATTGAAACTGTTATGAAATGAATGCTAAATGATCTAACAATGAAGATTCTAACAATGATATGAAAACTATGAAATTCTATGCTAAGATATAAAAACTATGCAATTGAAATTGATCTCACAAAGCTTTGAATTCGCAAGTTGATTCTTTCAAGCTCCAATTGTGCAAATTCTCCAAATCTGATATGCTATGATTCCTGTAGAGTAAGTTTGCAATTTGCGAGATGATTGAGAGATGAATTATGAAGAGCTGAGCCTTGTTTTTATAGAAATCCAGGGCTTTGGAGGTGCATGAAAAAAGCCATAAATCACTCAAATAACTTAGGTTGATTTTTGAGTTATTTTTAAATAAAGGATAATTAACTCACAAAAACATGCAAAAGCTAAGTTTTAACTCAAAATAGAGTTTAGCTTTAATTGATAATTGATAGTTGTCTGCTTTTATGATTGTGCATGTTTTATTTATGAATTAATTTAATAATAAAGTGATTTATTTCCAACTTAACTGCTTTTAAAAATAAAACAATTGATTTATGGGTTAATCAATTATTTAATCAAACTTTTAAAAACTATATTATTAAATAATGACAACTTGCTTTAATTAATTAAATAAGAATTTAATCAATTATTCATATGATATTAGATTTATTGTCAAAATTAAATAATACAATTAATAATAGATAGAATTAAATTTAATTACACAATTAAGTGGCAAGATATTAAATCTAATTAATTAAATATGAAAATACTTAATTAATCAAACTTTAGGATAAATGTGATTTATTGCCAAATAATTATAAAATTAAAGATAATTATGATGATTAGGAATATTACTAGGAATATTCCCCGATGCAGAATTTAAGATAATCAATTATGATTCAATGATGTTTAGATGTGCCTTAGGTTAGGACTTTGATGTCGATTTCATTCGAATTGAAGATGTAGGAGATTAATGAACTTATAGCCCATTGATAGGAGATTTGTGGAGATTTAGGAGATTAATGACTGTGGACACCAAAAAGTGTCCTAACAATTACCCTTATCATAGCCAATTAAATAGATATTTATTATGTATTTAATAATTAGATTTATTCTACCTTTATTTTTTGGGGTAGGCAATAGGTCATGGCTAGTAATCTATTTTATTGATGAAAACTAAAAGTACAATTTTGTTTAGTGCAAGCACTGATAGGAAAGAATAGAGTAAAGAAAACCTTTGGTCTTGCCCAGGATCTATAAGATCCTATACATTAAGAAGTTTTACAAATCTCACTACAGTAGGTTAGTAATCCTTATTTACAATATAGGTCATTCCTAAGTTATGTAGCTCTAAGTTGTTGGACCATGATCTTTTTTCATATGGCTCCCTTTTACATTGTAGATTACACCTAGATTATTACAATAAGTTATGTTATTCCTCGTAAAAGAGGTTGAGGAAATGATATTTTATACAAACTTGACATTGACATTGACATATAAATTATGCAACTTGTTATTTCATCTTTTTCACTCGACCAACTCATAATGAAAGAATGAAGAAAGTTCCTATCTTCCTTCTATTTTCATTGCTCCTGTAATTACTTGAAAAACAAACCAATGCCATTCCCATCTTGCATTTCTTGTTAGTCACAGAAACCATAAATAATTTCCATTTCCCTACATCACTCTCATTAGAGCTATGTCTATAAGATAAATCAAAGAAGATAAACATCTCAATCATCCATGATGGAATCTGCCAACAACTATCAAGGTGAAATTTTGTATATTATATATATAAGGATATCCTTTATATATATATATATATATATATATATATATATATATATATATATATATATATATATATATATATATATATATATATATATATATATATACACACACACACACCTTAAATTAATGATAAGAATGCCTCTCTGTGTAAAATTATCTACTAGGTCTATTATCTTTCAAAGAGAAAATCCTTCAAAATCATATAATAGAAAGGAATCTTAATTTGATAGAGTAGGATACTCCATGGGCAAACAGTAGTATTATCATTAGACCTTTTGTAGACACCGAAAAATCCTTCAGAAAATAAATTATTTTTGTTTTCTGAAAATCCTTGATGACATCATCATTTATTAATTAATTATTTATTTAATTAATTAATTAATTTTTATGGCATTAAATCCCCCTCTCTTAATTAAAAATCTTTAATTAAGGAATCTAGCCTAAAAATGTCATTTGGACATTATCCCTAATTTATTAATTATTTAATTAATAAATTGCCCAAAAACTTCAAAAATAAATTTATTTATTTTTAATTTATTTTTTATCCCAAACTTGGCCAATTTCCTTAAGACCACTAACCTCTTCCAAAATCTTCTAATCCCTTCTTAATTTCGATTAAAAGGCTAATCCCATCTTTTCTAACCCTAATCCCAAGGTTAAATATTTAATTAAGGTTAAATATTTAATTTTCATATTTATTGAAAATATTTTAATAAATATTCCTAAAACTTAAGCTTTTGGAATGAATAACTTTTATTCCATGAAACTTAGGAGAAATCTAGACTCTTCTAGAATCTTCTCAAATCTACCCTCTTCACCCATCCTAATCCTTTTCTTGTCCTAATCTAATCCTAATCCTACCCTTAAACCTTTGTGCAATCCTAACCAAGCTTAAGACTTTCCTAAACCAAAGCAAAGTCTTTCCTCCCAAATATCTCAACCACAAAGCATTTATTGCTTCCCCAAAGTCTTCAAAGCCTCTTAAAGCCCATTCATTGCTCTTACAAGCATTTATTTGGAGAGTTATGAGTTTGGAGCCCCCTTTGTTGACTCCTCTTTGCCCTTCCCTTCATCCACTCACCTTGTGACATGTGTCACCTCCTGATTGGCTGAGAACTAGCACAATCCATGTGCTTCCCTTTGAGTGAATCTTGGCCTCTCTTAAGGATTTCAATCCTAGCCATTCATTCCTCCTACCCCAAGCCTTAGAAATCCTATAAATACCCTCACTTCCTAAGGCAAATCATCTCTCAACTCTCAAACTCAATAGCAAAGTTATAATGCCATTTTCATTTTAGCATAAGCATAAGTTCATTATTTTAGATCATTTTCAAGCTTAAATCACATCTAAATTAGCTTAAATGGGATTAACATAGATTCATTTCTTGTTTTAATCTTAGTTCATTTATTTAGCTTTTGCATATTTGTGTGTTCTTGAGGCCTTTGAGGCAAAATAGGTTCCTCATACCTATTTTGTGTCATTTTGGGTCTTCTTGATCCTCAAATCATCATTTATCTTGCATGCTCCAAGTGCTTGAGTTTGCACACCCACATCCCTCTATATCTAAGCATATCAAACGGTGCATGGGCGCATCCGTTTTAAGCTTAAACTGAGGTGGCTTTGATTTTAGTTTGTTAACCATTAAGTTTGATTTGATTATATGCCATGACGTTTGTTTGTCTTTGGCCTTCAAAATAGGTTTAGGTGCACTCTCAAATCCTAGTCTACATTCTGGCACGCCCGGTGGGACTAAAACCATAATCATTTTGATGAAATTATGCTTTATATGCTTGTATTTTGCAGGAAATAAAGAAATGTCGCCTTCATGAAAAGAAATGACGCCTACAGCAATTAAATGTCACCTTCAAACAAAGAAATGTCGCCTTCAACAAAAGAAATGTCGCCTACAAACAATCCAGTCACGCCTTCATGAAATTAAATCATGCCTTTGAGGAAAGAAATGACGCCTGTGAACTCTGTTTTCACGCCTGCATAACTGAGAATTTCCTGTTGTCGGCAACTTCTGTTACGTTCCATAATTCTCTTTTGTCACCTTCTTGTAATTAAATCACGCCTGTAACAAAAGAAATCACGCCTCTGGTTTTTTATCTGTCGCCTTTTGAGGTACAGAATGTCACCTGTAGGAATTAAATGTCGCCTCTGCACTTTCCAGCATCGCCTATAAGCTGGACAGTGTCGCTTTTGGTTTTTGTCTTGAGTTGCTTAAGACTGGTTTTTTTCATTTATTACAGCAAAGGTCAAACTCAATCTTGAATGAAACTTAAGGAAATAAACTTAGGTCCTAGAGTGTCATTGTCAATTTGAAAAGCAAACCAAATCTCGAATGCACTAAAGGAACAAACAACTCTATTCCCTATCTCGTTTCAAATTTCAAAGCAAGCAAACAAAATTCAATCTTGAGTGATCTAAGGGACAAAACAAAGCTTTTTCAAAGTTCTTAAATCAACTCGCTAATCAAATCTTGAATGCACAAAAGGAAAGAACTTGCAAACGTTCAATTCATTTACATTTTGAGGAAATGAACAAATCAAAATCTAAACACGTGTGTCTTCATTTTTCAAAGTTCAAACAAACTTAATCAAATTTGGGAAAATGAACAAAATCTGCTTGATGTGCATGTAGGAGTTTTTCAATTTTTGCATAATCCTTGTTAGAGTAAGCAACGTGGAACATTTGAACTTGGACAAGTTCACCTGTTCTGCTTTTAGCGAGGCCTGTCCAAGGAGAAGCGCTTCCTCCTCGGAGAACGACCTCAAACCGGTATCCCCCCCGGCCGGTATATAAATAAGTGAATACCAAAAGAATCACTTACATCTCCTAATCGCCGGGCGTTCGTGCCAAACACGTGTCTGGGGATGGTAAACATTCCTCTCCCCCAGCATAATTGGCAAGGCTCTTAAGTGAGTCACGGATGATCAGCATAACCAGGTATGGAGACACCACGGAACCATTAGCAACCTGATAAAATAGAGGCTACCCTATCTACATCCGAAAGTATCAAAATCCTTGTGCAAGGACCGATTCCAAGGGGTTTACCGGGTCGCCTCAAGATTACTCACCATTTGTATTCCCTTCTGGGGGATACCAAGCTGTGGGCAAGTGATTTTGATACTCACCTTCCTTAGGTAGATCTGTTTGAAGTGCTTGACAGTCAAAGACTCCGTGAAAACACTTGTTGAAACATACACTTTCAAAGCTTTGTCAGAGTCAGTTGCCTTTGTTTGTATCCCGCAGGGTTGCTTTGTCCCTTGCGGAGATTGCTTTGACTTTAACCTTTGCCATTGGAAACCTTTGCCTCAAAATCAGAAGCCTCTTTTCCAAGTGATGCCCAGCAAGAACAAACATCCTAAAGCAAAGTTGCCCAAATCCCAAGCCTATCAAGAGCAAAAACTTATCAAGAAGAACACCAAGAGCTATCAAGCCATTATCCAAGCAAACCAAGCAGAAGAGAAGTCCCAAACTAGACTTGAGAACATTGCCCATAACGCCCGCATCAAACAGTTCGCCTTCCGTTTCCGAGTTAACCATCACTTTGTCAACCTTGAGCCAGAAGATTAGCCAATCCTTGTTCATGTCTTGTTCCATCTTCAGATCCTGAAATCTTGTCTCAACAGCCTTGCATCTTAGTTTCATCCTAGTTTCACCCTTTGCATCAACATCAAAACCTTAGTTGCATTTCAAAACATCATAAAGTTGCATTTGCATTCATCTTCCTACCAGCATTCTAGAATCAATCCTTGTCATTTGCATAGAGCATTGTCCCTTCAACCTTCGATACCTTTTCCACCAGCATCCCCCCATCAGCTTTTCATATCTTTCCAGCAGATCCATCATCCTTTGTTCCAAATCCAGAGTCCCACCAACACTTAGTGTTCTACCTTTTTTAGTTGTTCCTATCCCATATCCAAGATCAGAGACCATCATCCTCTTTTTGACACAACGTGTTGTCATAAAAAAAATCAAACCTTGTCCTTGCATAGCCATCATCTTGAGCAAGAGATTGGAGTGTATTGATAAGAAACTTGTTGACCGAAGATCATCAGTCTATCCTAGGTTGACCCCATCATATCTCTGATCCTCCATTTGGGAAAAATAGCAGCTCATTTGTTGACCACTCAGTAATCTTTCACCAGCTTTCCACCAGCAACCTATCTTTCCTCCACCATCTTGATCCATATCAGTTCCATCCAGCTTCCGTCATCGCCATCTTGATCCCTATCTTTGCATTGCATCCTAGAAAGTCATCATCTTTAGAAGTTCATCAAACTTTGCATCCATCAACGTCTTTTTAGCCAAACATCTTGCATACATTTAGCACTTGCATCTCCATGCCTGTTGAGACCAGATCTCGGAAAAGAAGAAGCATGAATCCTTATCCACCAACAACCTCATCCGATCCCAAACTTTTCACCAACGCCATGATGACCTACAATCCCCACATCCAAGCCAGTAACCCATGTGAAGATCCAAACATCCCTTCATCCCCCTTGGCAAACCAAGCATTTGCAAATCCTCCAGAAAGCCCACCAGCAACCAATGCCCTTGTACCGCAACATCAACAAAGCATGTTTGCCCACTATCTGCCAGAAAGTACCTCCATCCCACCATCTCTCTATCCACGCATCCCCATCAAAACAATCCAAGTTCCAGCACAAGCATATTCTCCGTTTGTCCAATCATTCCCCGATCCTATCATGCAAACACCCCAAGAGCTTTCCACCATTCCCCTTTTCTTGCAAGGAAGCCTCACCAGTCCCGCAACACAAGCTGCAGCACCATCCGCTCCATCTCATACCCCTTTTGCTTCATCATCTGCTATGGCTGCCCAAGCCCAAATCCAACATTTAAACCAAAGTCAGCTTCCACCTCTCCCGCAAGCTTTTACGCCAAAAGCTTCACCACCATCCGCAAGTCAAGCAACGCCTTTCACCATCAAAGGAGCACCGTCACCCTTTACCCCCCAAGCACCTGTACCTTCTTCTTTGGGGTTAGCGCAATCGCTCCCCATTCCAACCTCATCCTTCTCTTGGGTGTTTCCTTCATTTTCCTCTTCACAAACATCCGCTCAACCACAACCTCAACAAGCTCCTTTCTCCCAACCATCATTCATGTCTCAAGCTCCCGTTGCTCCTACCATTCCATCATCCGCTGCAATGCACCCTAACACAAGCTCTCAGTGGGGCCTTACACAAGAAGAAATGAAGGCATGGGGGATCCCATCTCAATCCCCTACATCTATGGTTGCAAGTCAACAAACCGCCTTCGCCCAAGTAGCACAGCAGCAACTACCCCAAACACCGCCAGCTTCAAGCTATTCATCCCAAATTCCAAATACCTTCCAGCAAGTTCCGCCACCTCAACAGCCAACTTTCCCTAGCTATCTTACCCCATCACCCTTTGCTTCTAGCTTCCCCACATCTGTTCCACCTCTAAGTAACGCAGGCATGCACCCAGCTTATATCGGTCAAACCCAAAGCCAACCTCAGCAACTACCACCATCATACCCGCAAGCAGCATCGTTCCAACAGCCTCCCCCACAGCAACCACATGTCCCCTTTCAGCAAACACCCATCATTCCTCAACAACAGTAAGTCCCTTGCTATCAGCCTCAGCAACAAATCCCTATCATCCCCCAGCAACAACAAGTTCCCACCCATCAGTTACAACAGCAAGTTCCAAATGTCCAACATCAGCAAGCAGTCCCACAACAACCGCCAGTTCAACAACAGCAAGCAGCCCAACAACATCAAGCGATTTCATATCATTTACCACAATATCCCCCTATGCCACACCAACAATATCCCCAACAACCATTGCCCCAAAATCAGTTCCAACCTATTTATCCACAGCAAACGCCATATCTAGTTCCGCAGCTTCCATCACAAGCAGAAGTCTCAGTTCCCTCGCCACTCAATGCTGAGTGGGAAGCAATGAAAAATGCTCTAAAGGAGCTCCAAAGTGGAACAGAGAATAAAACATACAAGTTCGAAGAGGTGTGCTCATATCCCTTCGATCGGTCCATAGCAACTATCCCTTTTCCCAAGTATTTTGAGATGCCCAAGTTCGACAAGTATCGGGGGAAAGGAGATCCAGTAAATCATATCAAAGAGTTCTACATGGCGTGCCAAGAAGTGGCTTACAGTGATAACTATCTCCTGCGCCTGTTTCCCAAGAGCTTGGGAGGAACTGCTGTTGAGTGGTTTTACAAAATACCCCATGGGACAATAAAAACCTTTGCTGAACTCTCTAAGAATTTCATCACACACTATGCCCATAATGTGGAGAATGAGTTGTCCTTGCTAGACCTATGCAACTCAAAGCAGAAAGATGGAGAAAGCCTTGCAGAATACTTGCAAAGATGGCAAAATCTTACAACCAGGTTATCATATCAGCCGCCAGAGAAGCATCTAACAAAGATCTTCATTGATAACCTGCATCCAAAGCTATCCCATCACATGCGAATGAACTATCTCCAGACATACCAAGACATCAAGAGCAAGGGCATAGGCATCGAGAAAGCTCTCCTAGACGAAGGCACTATTCGTCACTTCAAGGATGATTCCAAAAACAAACCCAACAATGATAAATCCCGTTACTGGAATCGTAACAAGAATGTTGTTACAGATGGAGCCACTGACACTAAGAATGTACAATTCGTTGTGGCTAGTCCTACACCAGCTCAAACATACCAACCGCCACAAGCACCCATCTATCAGCAACCACCAGCTCCCGCATATCAAGCACCTATTTATCAGCAGCCTCCTCAAGCTTATCAACCACCTGTGCAACAGTATCAGCAGCAATACCAACAGCAACAGCCAGCACGTCAGGGCAATCCTGTTAATGCAGTTAACGTTACCCCAAGGCAGAACAAACCCAACAATCAGAACAATCCAAAGAGGACTTTCACACCTTTGGGTGAGCCTCTGGATCAGATCTTTTATTGGCTAGCCAAGGCAAATATGATCACATATCCGCCCATCCCACAGAAGGATGACAACGCACCAAAGTCTGATTGGTATAAAGAAAATGAATACTGTGATTACCATCGTGTGAAAGGACACACAACATTGAAGTGCATGCGGCTTAAGCACTACATCCAGGATCTCATCGATCGCAAGGAAATCCAAGTCGATGCACCAACTCAAGCTTCATCCAATGCCGGTTTGCAAATATATCAAAATGTGTTCCCTCAACACGATACCGGGAAGAATCAAGCCAACGCCAATCAGCCCCAAAATCGTGGCAAAGGCAAGCAAGAAGATCACACAGCGGCCTACATCAACTATGACAAGTATGTCGGATGCATAACTCAAGTTGAGCCCATCCAAGATGAGCCCACCATCAATACCATCCACATCAGAGGGCCAGATTGACAATGTGCTGCAACTACCCGCAGTGGTAGGATAACTATTGCCGGTGCTCTTCCGAGGTCAGCTGCTCCTCCAAGGCCAACATCTACTACATCCACAGCACAGTCTAACACCAGGCCAGCATCAAATGCACATGCAACACAGCATAATGCACCAAGAGCACAATACAATATCATAGAGCATCTTGGGAACATGCCAGCCCAAATATCTATCTTAGATTTGCTCCGCACATCACCCATCCATCAGGAGATCCTGGACAAAGCTCTAAAAGAAGGCCATGTCCCCACGGACATTAACACAACTCAGTTTGAAACTCTTGTGGGACACCTATCAGCAGCATGTGCCTTGTCCTTCAAAGAATCTGATATACCAGATGTCGCTCCTGACCATATTCTTCCTCTCCGCATTGTCGTCATGGTCAGAGATTTCGCCATCAAACGAGTTCTGGTGGATAATGGCTCAGCCCTCAACTTGTGCACATTAAAATTCATCAAGAAGATCAAGTTCACAGAAGCCGACATACAACATGAGCAAATCACTATCAAAGCATATGATAACTTGGAGCGTACCTCTGAAGGTACTATGACTTTGCCTATCCAGCTAGGCCCAGCAACGCAAGATACTCTCTGCCACATTGTTGATCTTGACCTACCGTTCAATATCCTCCTCGGTCGTCCATGGATCCATTCCATTAAGGCCGTACCATCTACTTACCATCAGTGCATCAAGTTTCCACATCAAGGCACTGAGGTTACCATCCACGCTGACCCTAACCCCTTCGCATACTGCCTTGCGATGGAAGCATCTTTCCCTCATTCTACTCATTGTCCTGGAACCGATATTGGTACTTCTATTGCTAGCTCATCCCGATCCCATCGCGATCCAGAGACCATCCTCTCTTCCACCTTATCATCCGTCAAGATCAACAACCAGGGTTGTGGCGAATACAGCCTCAGTGATGCATTTGCTGTAGGAGCTCTTCCACGTGATCCACATACTCAAGGGCGCCCAAGTTGTCAAAACAAGCCTGTTGAAGAACATTATAAGCTCAAGCAAATCAGAAACATGACTTTTGAGTCTCATGGCAACATCAACAGCAAAGAAATGGATCCAGATATTAACAAATGGTTATACAAAGATCCCCCATCACGTGACACACAACTTCTTGAGTACTTCAAAGAGAAATATCCAATCCCCTACAAAAATGTCACAGAACACTATAACTATCAAGGTGGTGGTCTAGGACCACAAGAGGATGGAAACTTGTTTCCTATCATACCATCCCAAAATCCAGAACAGCAAGGACTTGGCTTTAATACCCCTTACCTGCTTGAACAAGAGCCCAATACCACAACTGCGAACACTAACATGACCAACGTGAACTTTTTGAATAGCCGGGATGACCTCATGGAAATCAAAGACATCCCCGAAGAGAAAGACATCCGATCCTACGACGATATCTTTGTCGACGACACCCTCTTGGGGACTTCTGTTCTCCAACAACTCTCCATTAACCTCATAGATCTTCCCCTCACAAACCCTGACCTCATAGATTGGGACCAATCAAGCATCGCACACATCGACGAGTTCCAAAGCGCACAAGCACTCCTAGAATTCATGGGGGCATCAGATCCAGCAGTCAACCAGGATCCAACATCAACCTCTGTCTATCAGCTTCACCCAGAAGGATATTTTGGGGAAGAGGCAAGCTTTAGTCGCAAAAATGAAATAGCAAAAGAACATCATGAGTCTTTATGTGAAAACCCCCTTGGGGCACATTCTGATTCCAAAATAGTAAAAATAAAGGGTGTATCTTCTAGTGAAAACCTGGCAATTCAGGCGCTAGAAGATGAAGCCTTGCCTCTTCCCCCTATCCAAGATTATAGACCAGAGCAGTCGCCAATCATCATAGAAGAGACCAAGCCAATCAACTTGGGAACAGAAGAATGTCCAAGGATCACCTACATTGCAGTCAACCTAACAAAAGGAGAAGAAATGGCTCTCAGCGCCTTGCTCAAGGAATCCATTATCAACTTTACATGGTCATACGCCCACATGCCGGGGCTTGATCCAAACCTTGTTGTTCATCATCTATCAGTAGATCCAAACGTCAAGCCAGTGAAGCAGAAGCTAAGGAAAATGCATCCAAAGGTAGCATTACTAGTTAAAGCAGAGCTTGAGAAGCTCCTCCAAGCTAAGATCATCAGAGTAATAGATTATTCAGAGTGGATTTCTAACATGGTGCCAGTCACAAAGCCTTCTGGTGACATCAGAATCTGTACTGATTTCAGGGACTTGAACAAGGCATGTCCTAAGGATGACTTCCCATTGCCAAACATAGACATGCTTGTAGACCTCACAGCGGGTCATGAGATGTTATCATTAATGGATGGCTTTTCAGGCTACAATCAGATTCATATAGCAGAAGCAGATCAACATAAAACAGCATTCACAACCCCATGGGGTACCTTTTGCTACAACATGATGCCATTTGGGCTAAAGAATGCAGGAGCAACATATCAGCGAGCAATGACAGCGATCTTCCATGACATGATCCACAAGATCCTTGAAGACTATGTGGATGATATCCTTACAAAATCCAAAACAAGGGATGAGCACCTCAACATCCTAGAACGTGTGTTTGATCGTCTGAATCATTATGGCTTAAAGCTTAATCCTAAGAAATGTGTCTTTGGTGTTACATCTGGCAAGCTTCTAGGCTTCATCGTCTCTAGACAAGGCATAGAGATCGATCCTAAAAAGGTAAAAGCAATAATGCCTCCACCAAGAAATCTCAAACAACTCAGAAGCCTACAGGGCAAGCTTCAATCAGTACGGCGGTTCATCTCGCAACTAGCGGACAAGTGTCAACCATTCTCACATCTCTTATGCAAAGACACCAACTTCAAGTGGGATCCCATATGTCAAAGAAGCTTTGATAAGCTCAAGGAGTATCTAGCTAACGCTCCGATCCTTGTACCACCAGTTCCAGGATGCCCACTCATCCTTTACATCTCAACAATAGCTACAGCACTAGGGGCACTCCTAGCACAGCATGATGATGAAAACAGAGAATGAGCTATCTACTACATCAGTCGCACTCTTGTGGGCTATGAGCTTAACTATTCACCCATGGAGAAAGCATGCTTAGCAGTGGTCTTTGCCACTCAAAAACTTAGACATTACATGCTTAGCCACACAATCAAGCTCATATCAAAGGTGGACCCTCTTAAGTATCTGTTATCAAAGACAACCCTCACAGGCCGTATGGCAAAATGGGTCATGTTACTCAGCGAATTTGACATTCAGTATGTAGATCGCAAAGCAATCAAAGGGCAAGTCATTGCCGATCAACTAGCAGAAGCACCACTGGTGGATGCCTATCCACTAATCATGGAATTCCCTGATGAACATCTATGCATGATTGAAGAGCAGCCTATGTGGAAACTATACTTTGATGGTTCCAACACATCCCATAGCTCTGGGGCAGGAATCCTATTCGTCACACCTCAAGGTGACTATATTCCAAAATCATTCAAGTTGGGATTCCCCTGTACCAAGAACATTGCAGAACATGAGGCACTCATCTTAGGTCTCAAAACAGCTATCCAATGGAACATCACAGAACTACAAGTCTTTGGAGATTCACAGCTCATTATCAAGCAAGTCCTAGATGAATATCAGACAAAGGATGACAAATTGCTACCCTACAAGCAACTGGTCGATAAACTGAAAGAGCATTTCCTACATCTACAATTCAATCAGATCCCAAGGCTTCAGAACAAAGCAGCAGATGCAATGGCAACCATCAGATCCTTATTGGAAATACCACGAGATGCATCACAGTATGAATTTCTAGTCGAGCAGCTACATTCACCAGCTTATGAGAACGCCGATGCAGACATGGTGTGTGTCTTGGTTGGTCCTCAATCCCCATGGTACCACGACATCCATGCATATCTAAAAAATGGTATCATATCTCCCCATCTCACCAATAACCAACGCCAAAACCTTATTCGCAGAGCTTCCCGCTACACTCTTGTAGCCAACACCCTATATCGTCGCGGGTATCACAATGTCCTATCTAGATGTTTAGACTCAAACGAGGCCGTCCTGGCCTTACAAGAAGTTCACGCTAGAATTTGCGGTGCCCACACGAGTGGCATGGTTCTAGCAAAGCAACTGCTTAGAGTTGGATATTATTGGCCAACAATGGAACATGATGCGTGTGAATTTGTCAAGAAATGTCTCCCATGTCAACAGCATGCCAATTTGATACATGCACCAGCACAGGATCTACAGCCTATTGCACCACCGTGGCCTTTTTCATGTTGGGGCCTCGACCTCGTTGGCTTGATCACCCCCCTCTCTTCGGATGGACACAAGTATATCATAACAGCCACAGAGTACTTTACCAAATGGGTTGAAGTGATTCCACTCACGCTAACTACTGGCATCCAAATATCCAAGTTCATCCTCTACCATATCATTTGCCGCTTTGGCATACCATCTACCATCTTCACAGACCATGGCACACCTTTTGAAAACCAGCATGTGGATGATCTGTGTGCCAGACTCCACATCCATCACCGTTTCTCCAGTCCATATTTCCCTCAAGGAAATGGCCAAGCTGAGGCAACCAACAAAACTATCTTGAAAATCCTCAAGAAGGTTGTCAATGATTCTGGTCGTGACTGGCACCTCCAAATCAATCCCGCCCTTTGGGCCTACCGCACTTCTTATCGCACTCCCACAGGCACCACCCCATACTCCCTTGTATATGGTGCTGAAGCCGTTCTACCGATCGAGGTTGAGCTCCCATCCTTGCACGTCTCCATGAAGAACTATACAACTGATAAAGACTATCGTGTGGCCCGGCTCACACAGCTAGATCTGCTAGATGAAAAGAGACAGCAAGCCTATGATCACCTGGTTGCATACCAGAATCGACTCAAAAGGAGTTATAACAAAAAGGTCCATCCTAGACAATTCCAAGTTGGTGACATGGTTCTTAAAGAAAATCAGAAGGTCCTAGCAAATAGAGAAAAGAAAGGCAAGTTTGAGCCTACTTGGTTGGGCCCCTATGTTGTCACCGCATCCTTCGGCTCCGGCGCCTATCAGCTATCAACACCAGAAGGTGAGCCCTTGAATGATCCTATCAACATCATCCATCTGAAGAGGTTCTATGCCTGAACCTGATCCTGCATATATCAAAAAATCCAAAAAACATTCAAAAAAGAAAAAAAGCAAAAAGCAAAAAAAGAAGAAAAGAGAAAGAGAAAATAATCGTCCAACGGTGAAAACTTGGCAATTCAAGCGCCTTGGACAAGTATGTTGGTGAAAACCTGGCAAACAGGCGCCAACATAGTAAACTGGGATTTTTTATCTATTCAGTTGTCCTTTCAGCTACCGTCCTCATCCTCCATCCATAACAGATCTCCCAGCAGTTCCATCTCCCCTATCTTCCACGCATTCAGCTCCCATCTTCCTCCAACCCATCTGCAATCCATATCCTATTCCAAAGCTTTGTACCATATCTTGTACCATATCCTTATCCCTTTCCTGTACAGCGCATTCCTCCCTGTATTTATCCTTCTTGTCTCCAGCCTAGTGAGAGTCCCGCTGAGTGTGATCTTCCTATCCCCAATCCTGAGCTTCTGTACATATCCCTTGTGCATATCGTTCCTCCTTGTTGTACATAGCCTTTGTCCATCCTGCAGCAGCATTTGATCAAATATCTTGTCCCATCCCCAGCCTCAGAAAAATTTGTAGCCCCACTCGGGCCTTGTGCTTCAGCAACATCAATTGTCAACTTATCCTTGCTCATCCTGATTATTCTTTGAACTTCAGCTTTTGCCTGCGAACAACTACACTTATTCTCTCACCAACCCATGGGTCCTTGAGGATATATCGTTCCTCCTGTCTAACCTAATCTTCCATCCTGGTCCTTGAGGATATATCATTCCTCCTGTCCGACCAATCTTCCCACCATCAATCAAACCTAATCTCTCTCCTTGGCAAAGGATGTCTTTTTGGAGTTATCATTTTGATCTTGGATTTTTTGTCCTTTGGGTCTTGTTAATCTTTTTGGCTTCTCTTTATCCCACCAGGGTCACCATGATTCATTATATCACGGTGTGCTGCGTGTGCGGATAATCTGGGGCAAGGTCTTTTGATCTTTCGCTTCTGCCTGTGAGTCAGTTGTGTGTTTGTGGTTCCTTCAGCATCGGTTTCGCCATGTCGCCTCTGCGCTTCATGTGTGATGTTGGGGCAACCCTGTGTGTTTGTTTAGCGTCAGTCCTCGTCAGTCCTCTGCAACGCTGGTGACAAGGCCTCGTGATCCCAATATCCTTGGCAGGTCTCTAGCATTGCTATATTAAATCTAGGCTGTGCACTCCCGTTTGCACTTGGAGCTATCTGGTCCCTTGCATTTATCATATAGATTAATCTTGCATCTTTGCATATAGCTGCATCTTACATCTTGCATTTCCATCTCATCTTGCATATCATCCATATTTGTTCTTAGAAGTGAGGTTATTTATCTCTCCTTTCTTCCTAGGCCTTTCCTTCCTCGTCCCGCCGGGCACACTCTGTCCCAGGGCGTAATCCCTCTTTCTCCTTGTCCCACTGGGTGCATCTTCCATGATTTTGTCCCACCGGGGCATGTATCTCTCTTTCTCCTAGTCCACCCAGGCGTCATACCCTCTTCTTCTGATTCTAGCCTCGGCATCTTGTTTTCTTGTCTTTGACGCCATGCCACTTGCGGCATCGCATCAAAGAGGGGCAAAATGTAGACACCGAAAAATCCTTCAGAAAATAAATTATTTTTGTTTTCTGAAAATCCTTGATGACATCATCATTTATTAATTAATTATTTATTTAATTAATTAATTTATTTTTATGGCATTAAATCCCCCTCTCTTAATTAAAAATCTTTAATTAAGGAATCTAGCCTAAAAATGTCATTTGGACATTATCCCTAATTTATTAATTATTTAATTAATAAATTGCCCAAAAACTTCAAAAATAAATTAATTTATTTTTAATTTATTTTTTATCCCAAACTTGGCCAATTTCCTTAAGACCACTAACCTCTTCCAAAATCTTCTAATCCCTTCTTAATTTCGATTAAAAGGCTAATCCCATCTTTTCTAACCCTAATCCCAAGGTTAAATATTTAATTAAGGTTAAATATTTAATTTTCATATTTATTGAAAATATTTTAATAAATATTCCTAAAACTTAAGCTTTTGGAATGAATAACTTTTATTCCATGAAACTTAGGAGAAATCTAGACTCTTCTAGAATCTTCTCAAATCCACCCTCTTCACCCATCCTAATCCTTTTCTTGTCCTAATCTAATCCTAATCCTACCCTTAAACCTTTGTGCAATCCTAACCAAGCTTAAGACTTTCCTAAACCAAAGCAAAGTCTTTCCTCCCAAATATCTCAACCACAAAGCATTTATTGCTTCCCCAAAGTCTTCAAAGCCTCTTAAAGCCCATTCATTGCTCTTACAAGCATTTATTTGGAGAGTTATGAGCTTGGAGCCCCCTTTGTTGACTCCTCTTTGCCCTTCCCTTCATCCACTCACCTTGTGACATGTGTCACCTCCTGATTGGCTGAGAACTAGCACAATCCATGTGCTTCCCTTTGAGTGAATCTTGGCCTCTCTTAAGGATTTCAATCCTGGCCATTCATTCCTCCTACCCCAAGCCTTAGAAATCCTATAAATACCCTCACTTCCTAAGGCAAATCATCTCTCAACTCTCAAACTCAATAGCAAAGTTATAATGCCATTTTCATTTTAGCATAAGCATAAGTTCATTATTTTAGATCATTTTCAAGCTTAAATCACATCTAAATTAGCTTAAATGGGATTAACATAGATTCATTTCTTGTTTTAATCTTAGTTCATTTATTTAGCTTTTGCATATTTGTGTGTTCTTGAGGCCTTTGAGGCAAAATAGGTTCCTCATACCTATTTTGTGTCATTTTGGGTCTTCTTGATCCTCAAATCATCATTTATCTTGCATGCTCCAAGTGCTTGAGTTTGCACACCCACATCCCTCTATATCTAAGCATATCAAACGGTGCATGGGCGCATCCATTTTAAGCTTAAACTGAGGTGGCTTTGATTTTAGTTTGTTAACCATTAAGTTTGATTTGATTATATGCCATGACGTTTGTTTGTCTTTGGCCTTCAAAACAGGTTTAGGTGCACTCTCAAATCCTAGTCTACACCTTTCATTAGAGAAAAATCTACCACATAAGTCTTTAACCCTGACATTCAAATAGTAACATGGTAAGTGTCCACAACATTCACCAGTACCCATCAATTATTGCAAATTCTATATCTAGTATTCCAATCTTAAGTATTTTTTTGGTTTTAAGCCCATATCAAAGCATCATGAGATAGGAAGAGCATTCCAAAGAATCAAACTAATTAGCCCTAAAGGAATTGCAGGGGTTAAAAAATGCATACCATATTAATAGGATAGGATATTAAGAGCTTAGTCAATCATAACATCTGATCTCTTACTTGGGTGTTCGCATCAAACTAACTAAAATAAGGCCAGGTGACTCGAGTAGAGAAGTGTATTTCAAAAGGTGTATATATAAATATAAAAATTTGATTATATATGTAACAAAGGCATTTATTATATGTATAAATATGATATCTTTTTCAACCTAAAATATTGTAATGCCAACATATTGAGATCATAATCAACAGAGCTTGTTTCGATGGTTAGCCTTTCTGGATGACAACAGAGAGACCCTCAATGCTTAATAATCCTGATAGTTGTCTAAGCTATATTAACATGTAAGTGCATATCAATAATACAAGTTCCTTCCCATAGTGGTTGTAAACATTTACATATAACTAACCTCAATTCACCTTCAGTGACTTTAAATATACTT
Source organism: Chamaecyparis obtusa (assembly GCA_027943335.1). Lineage (NCBI taxonomy): Eukaryota > Viridiplantae > Streptophyta > Pinopsida > Cupressales > Cupressaceae > Chamaecyparis > Chamaecyparis obtusa. The sequence goes on from BSBK01003256.1 coordinate 47,645, forward strand.
AAAATGCTACAAGCCAAATTATCTAGGTGTATGTCTACATATCTTTGCAAATGAATGTTTTATATCTATTCCTTTGTTACCCAAAGAAATAAGATACCCAGGCTAAATGATAGAAAATACCTTGAAGATTCTAACACTCAATCCTATCAGATACTTAACTCTTAATGTATAACTGAAAGTTTGCTAAATAACACAAACTTCATAATGGAAATGTTAACTACTATTCCTTGATCTTCCAGCACCCAATACTTACCTAGCCTTTATACATTTGTGCTGATTTGAACAAATTGCATTATGGTTCTAAATCACTTCTCAAATCAAATAGAGAACAATATCTTTAAAACTAAAAGAAATTGGGGAGGAAAATGAGCCAGAATAATCTGAGACCATCCAAACAAACCAAATACTCTAAATGGATGTAAAAAAATAAAATAGAGACAAGAACTAAAATAGAGCAGAGGAACATAGAAAGGATGACAAAACAAATGCAAAGAACAAGAAAAAACACCCAAAACAATATGGTTGATGGATTGGTCAATAGGCAAAACTAGGTACGACAAAGAGACTAGAAAGAACACAAAAGACACAGCCAAAGAAAATACCAACAAGCAGCTAACAAAAACCTAGAAGATAAGACACCTAGGGAAAATAGCAAAACATAGTCATCCCTAAACAAATCAGGCTATAGGAAAACCTACAACCCAAAACTAAGCCAAAGGAAACCAAGAAGCCAATAAAAGAAACAAACAAAAGGGACCCCAAAAGACATAAAAGTGAAAGGAGAAAGACCAAAATCAATGAAAAGTCATGAATTTATCAAACCAACAACAACCTCCAGAAAGACATCACCTATACAAAAGAACCAGAAAGCCAAAATATAGGGAGACAAGAGATAGAAGAACAACCTAAAGGCAATATAGACTACCATGGAAAGGAAAAGAAAAAAAGGAGGGGAGAGAGAAAATAAAAATAGTCTTGGTGCCAAATCTATTGAGAGATCTGAGATTAAGAGAGAAAAGAAAGAGGGGAGGACCTCTTAGCCAACTAATATTCTATAACTTTCATCCCTGATGGAATTCCCAGTAAAGAGGTCATTCGGGAGAATTTGATAAGAAACTACAGATATAAAGTTTCTTACTAGTAAAGAGCCCATTCAAAGGCCAGGAATATGATGGGCACAAACTGGAGGGGGGTTCATCTCCACTAACCTATGAGAATCTTGAGCATAGCCAGCCAAAACATAACTTATATAAATAATGGTCCATTTGATAACTAAACCCAAACATAAAAACATCCTCTAGTTTTTATTATGAAGTTAACGATTACAGATCATGTAATCTTTGTAGAGTAAATAGAGCAAATACACCACCAAATAGAACACTTAATTTGCAAAGACAAGTTGAAATAAAGCCAAAAATTTAGTAGTTATAAAGGATACTTTCATATTAATTTTAAAACCTTCCTCATAAATTTGTAGTATGATTTGCAAAATTACCATATATACCAAAGGAACTAAAGGCTGAGTCCTTCAATCATCTATATCTATGATAAGTAAACTATATACCCAGCTAAGCTATATTTAATCTATTGCATTCACAAAACTAACATAGGATGGCTAGACTTTAAGGTAACTTTTTGATCCATGGTGAGAAAAAATAAAAATGCATACAGTCATACTAGACCCCTATCTTAATCCTTGAGACCTTCACATCTGAGAAACCAATCCATTCATTTCCAGTCTACACATAAACAAGTCTTCGTCACAACTAGCAAGAACATCCAGTTGCATTTGATTTCTTCATGCCTTTCACAGAACTTCCTATAGTCTATAATTTCTAGAATTGGGTAGACCAAGAGGGCCTGGTCCATAACCCCATATTCACTTTGCTTAGGACAGAGGTTGTTTTCAATACTTTCCAGCACCGTGTCCAATTCTTCCAACAAGTATCCTTTGAACACAACCCTACAAAACTCTATTATCATTGGCTTATCCTGGTCAATATGAAGAATTGTAGCAACAAACATTGCCACAATGTTTGTATTCTGTTTATTCCTATCCATCAGGTTAGAAAATTCATCCCCTATCACTTTTTGAATAGTCCTATAGATTAGTTTATCACAAATCTTGACCATCTTACTTATCCTAGACTCGGTAACCTCACCCCAAAAGGACATTTCCCTATTTACAGGCATCATCCAGATAGGGGTATCCATTGACACTTACCCAAGGAAATACTTAGGCCTCTTAAATCTATCAGCTACAAAAAAAACTAGAGCACAAATGAGGATAGAGCTGGACGAAAATATAGAAATTTGGCAACACCTTTAATGTATTAAATGCAAAAAGGAGAAATGATGAAAAGGACATTTATGATTTCTATAAATTGTAAAAATTACCGCACAAGACTTGATAAGATGTTAATTAATAAGGCAAGTATTTGTACCACAATTCCCATGTGAGCCTAGAGATATACTTAACATAAGGCCATCCTAAAAATCACAAACTCAAATATCACGCTTTAATCAGTGAATAAATTGGTTCGTACTTCTGAGGGAATATTAATCCATAAATAAAGGAACTAAAAGTTGCCTAAAAATATAAGTTCCTAAAAACCAATAATAGATACAAAATATTTTTGATGAATTAGCTATATCAGGTTAGAAAAGTTGTCATCATAGAACAAGATGTACAGGGATAGCCTTGAATAAGATATTCAAATAAATGTTAATGAAATTCAAGAAGAACTTGAACTAATTCAAATGACTGACAAATTAGCTACATTGAGTCCAATTCTCCTAATAAATTTTCATTAGAGCTTTCCAAGTTTTCATTATTCAAAAATGAGTATGATTCTCATTCCTAGACACCAATTCTATCTTCCACAATAAAGGTGTCTATCCAGTTTGGAAGCAGTGGTGAGAAAATGTGCAAGAAATAGAATAGGAAATCTAAATTTCAACGTAAGGTTGGCATCCAGTTTAAGAAACCATTCAAATCATCTACCTCCATCATGGGCAAAGTTGGAACTTCTCTACCTCTAATTAACTATTGATGGTAGAATCTGGGTTTAGAAATAGTGAGATCTCCTATGATGTTATTAATTACCACATCTAGATCATTCAAGTAGGTTCCTTTAAATATTATTCTACATGAGAGTTCTATAGAAACTTTATCAGGATCCACTTGGAGAGCGAAAGATAAAAATATTGAAGGAATATCAGAATTCACTCAAAATTTGTCACATTTGTGGATAAATTTGTTACCAAGAATCCGGTAGACAACCCTAACTACTATAAAATATGTTGATGACATAATACTTCTTAATCTTTTTCCATTAATAAGTTCATCAAAGGTGATCTGAGAAAAGGGACCCCTAAACTTAATTGGAGTGGTCATTGATACAAGACTAGCTTTGTGTGATGAAAATATGACACACTTCTATGGACCATTACACTTGAGAGAATCCATGAAAGATGAGTCTCAAGAGGTGGCTCATATCTTCCTATCTATGACATGAAAGAATGTAAGCATTGTGGATAGTGGCTCTCAAATGAACCTCAATAAGAAACCCTTGCAAGGTGCACAATAGAATGGAAGATTCAAAATGATAATGCAAGAATGAGAGATTGATCTAAATGAGATGCGAGATTTAAGCTAGAATGAAAATGAAAGAACAAGAAAGAAAAGATAATATAACAAGATTACAATACCTCCTAGTTAAGCTATGTGATTTAAGCTAAATGCAATAAGGAAATGCTAAGCTAAAATGAAAAATGTAAGAGAAAACTCTAAGAATTCAAGTAAACAAAATGATAGCATAACAATAGCATGAATGAGTGATATCTAGATTAGGAATGCAAGAGATTATTTATTAGGGATTAGACAAGAATGAGGAGAAAGTCTCCCTTTTAAAGAGAAATGGACGGTGGAGATTAAGAGGCAAAATCCAAGGGTGGAGAATAATCCCTATTTTGACTTTAGGGCACAATATTCTCAAGAGGAAAAATCAATGGACAAGAATGGTTAGGTAGAAATGAGTGGTGAGGATTAAGAGGTAAAAGAGATTCTACTTTTGTCTTTTTCTCTCTTTTTTTAAATTAGAAAATTCCTTTCTCATGTGCACACATAGGATAAAGTGAATTTTATTTAATTAAAAGGGGACATGTTCTTTTAATCAAATAAAGCTTAGGGTAAAGTGGTCAAACTTTAGGATATCATCAAATAAATGATTAAAGTGGTGATTTGTTCAAGAGATAAGAGATTAAATAAATATGCAAAATTGATTAAGCATAAGATAAAGTCTAGTATTTTAAATTTTAATGTTAGAGTGGAGCTCAAGGTTTACTAGACCATTTTGGGGTGATTACAAGCTTAGGGAAATAGTGATGAGAAAAACATAGGACTCACCAATCTTAAAAGGTGTTGGATATGCAGATTGAAGAAAGTGGTTCAGTTTCTAGATGAGGAAGTTGAAATGACCCAAGGAAGAGAGATAATATCTAAACCTAATAGTCCAACTAAATATAAATTACATGAGAGAGAATTATAAGAAGAAATTAAGCCTACCCAAACATCTAATGTGCCCAGAATAATATCCTAGCCTTAGAGGAATAAAACCCTAGAAGCTTATCCTAAGAAACTAGTCATTAACAAAGCCTGCCCACTGCCAAATCTCTTCACTACAATACCTCGGTTAGCTAGTTGAAACAACAATTATATTTACTTCTCTAAAAATATGATTAACCATTTAATGATTAAGTCCAACCTTCTATCATATTTTTAGGGGGAGTCATTCCTCCATTATTAAAACCCACATATTGCATGCACTAAAAAACAAAACCTATCTGTGGAGGAGCTTTTCCCTTGATCATGGGGAAAGTTCACAATTTTTTGCAGAGCCATTTCAAGAGCGATTGATAAAGAGATCTCGGGGATAAATTTCTATTTATGAGAATTAAGAACTACTTCCCCTAACACCTAATGTTTATAATCATAATGAATTTTAATCTCTTCTATGAAGAGTATCCTCTAATTTCCACCTACCCTTTACTGCTTGTCATTTAAATTGGGTTGTTCATAGTTAACTAGCTTTCTTATGAAACACGTAGCCTAGCTTTTCTATATATACCTTATTTCTAATCAACTTCCAAAGCTAGTGTTACCCATTCTCTAGATACTATATCCTCATAGCTAAAGGTTTGTTATTATAGGGCTTCCTCTATTCCTAGGTTAGCCAATTCATCTGCCATTCGATTTCCTTCTCTATATATGTGGTTAATTGTGACCTTATCAAAGGATTGGCATAACATGATAGCCCTTGATAAAATTTAATCTAACCTTCAATTAAGGAGAGAGCCTTTTCTTAAGGCATTGATAATAACTTTTGAATACCCTTCAATCTCTAATTTTTTACATCCAAGACTCTTACATAATACAAGACCATCCATTAAAGACATTAATTTTTTCCAGTTATTGGTTCCCTTTGCTATAGATTTTTCTAACTTTGCTATCTCCACACACTCTGAGTTGTGAATGTAATATATAATGCCTTCTCTACCAATATTTCCCCAAGATGCCCCATCAAAATTGAGTTTGATCCATCCTTTTTGGGGGGCAAACCACTTACAATTTTTCCTCTTCATGGATGTAATGTCTCCCCCTTGTCCCACGAATGGTGGGAGTTTAAGACCTATCCATTTTCCTCTCATTTTTCTATCCCAGTGGGACATCTTTGTTTCCTTTCTCTGCTTGTTCATGACCCAATTATTGGTAAGTTCTATGATTGAGGTATATATCTTATTAAGGAGTTACTTTACATCTATCTTCTTTTCTTGAAATGCCATTCTATTGCAGTCCTTCCAAAGTTCCCATAAGATAATAGAGGGGGTTAAAATCCATAATGAACCATATATGCTTTCTCTTTGGAGGAGGGGCCAAGCTTTGAGCATTTCCCTAATTGTTCTTGGGAAGGTTGACACCCAATCTAATTGTGAGTATAGCCATGTCCAGCACTGTCTTGAGAAGGGGAATTCTAAGAATAGATGATCAATGAATTCTTCCTCATTCTCACATAAAGGACATCTACTTGGTCCTTGGAAACCCATTTTCCTAAATCTTTCAGATGTTAAGACCTTTATGTTCCAGACCAACCAAGTAAAAAGTCATGCTTTGGGTAGAAATGCCTTATTCTTAGATAAAGTCATAGGAAGAACATCCTTTTTGTTAATCTTCTTGGATCTTAGAAGATTATATCCTTCCTTTGAGTTTTATTCCCCACTTTTACTTCCATCCCACACCAACTTGTCCTCTCTTAAATTAAAAGTTGGTTTCCTTTCTGTCAAAATTATTCTCAGAGCTTCTTTTTCTAGGGGGAAGTTGATGTTCTCAAAATCTTTCCATTTTTATTTCCATCCCATCCCCTTTTCCTCAAAGATGACATAGTCAATAACTCTCTTCCCCCACCTAGCTTTAATAACATTTCTTGACTGAGCCAAGTTAACTTCTCTCTCCACAGTTTTATAACCTCTGCAAGAATCCTGCCAAGATAGGGATTCTTCTCCTTTCCTGATATTCCATGTAAGTTTTTCCTGGATGACAGATCTACAATCCATCATAAAATTCCAAATCGTCAATCCCCTGGGAGGTGATTTTTCCTTAAAATGTTAATAGGCTCAGAATTACTGAGATATTTCTTTGTTAGAATCCTACCCCATTTAAGGTGGGGGTTTCTAAACATTTTCCAAACTATCTTGGCTCCAAGGGCTTTCCCTTAGAGTTTGATGTCCTTAATCCCCACTCCCCCTTCATCTCTCGGTCTACACACCTTGTCCCATGCAAATAGAGAGATCTTTCTCTTATCCCCTATTCCTTGCCAAAAGAAAGTGGGTAAGAGTTTTCTCAGTTCTTCCCTTTTGTTTCTTGGGAGGTCAATACATGATAGTTGATATATGGGTTGGGATGAAAGGACTGCTTCAATCATAGTTTCTCTCCCAAGTGCTGAGATCTATTTTCACTTCCATGAATCCATTTTTTCAAAATATTTTTAGTTGTATATTCTCATAGTTTTGTGGAGTGTGTTTTTGTGTCTAGAGGAAGTCCCAAATATTTACATGGTAGACTCCCTTTGTTAAAATTTGGAATATGGGTTATTTGATGTTCTAAATTAGGATGGGTATTAAAAAACAAGATCTCTAACTTCTCAGGGTTAATCTCTTGCCCGGATGCTATATTATATTGACTTAGGATTATTTTGTATGCTTTGGCCTCCCCAATAGTGCTATGACCATATAGCATAGTATCATCATAAATTATTGGTGAGTTGTAGGATATAACTCATTTGTAATCTTGATGTCAATAATTGTTCCTTCATCCGGAGCATTATTTAATGATCTCCCTAATGCTTTTTCCATCAAGATGAAAAGAAAAGGGAATATCAAATCCCCCTATCTGAGTCCTCTATTGATCCTGAAAAATCCCTTAGGTGACCCATTCACCAAAATTGATAGTATAGGAGTAGAGATGCATTCATAGATTAGGTTGACCCATTGTCTAGAAAAATTGAAGGCTTCCAAGCACTTTCTCAAAAAACTCGAGTCCACCATGTCATAGGCCTTTTTAATATCCAATTTTATTAACATGCTAGGTTCTCAATTATTTTAAATTGATTGTATAGCCTCTTGTGCAATTATTACCCCATCATAGATAGATATTCTTGGAAAAAACCATGTTTGTTCTTCACTAATTAAGTTGGGTAGTACTTTTTGGATTCTAAACACCATAGTTTTAGTAAATGATTTATAAAGAGTAATGAAAAGTGCTATAGGTATGAAGTCATTGAAATTTTATGATTTCTCCTTCTTTGGGATCAAAGCTATGAAAGTATTGTTCACTTCCTTAAGAAGTTTACTTAGTTTCATATTCCCTCTAATGATTTTGTTACCTCTTCCCCTATGAAGCTCCAACATTTTTGGAAGAAGCATGTCATAAATGCATCTAGCCCTAGAGATTTTTCTAGGTTCATATTCTTAAGGGAATCTTCTACTTCTAGTATTGTCATTTTTCCCAATAATTTTTTATTTTGTTCTTGGAAAATAAACCTAGGGATATTTTTATAATATTTTCCTGTGCATCCTTATTCAAAAAATCCTTTTTTATTGAAAATTTCCTCAAAAAATTGAACAGCTTTATTTTCTATCTCTTTAGGGTCTTCCACTTTTTCTCCTACTTTGTTTTTAATGGATGTAATCATGTTGACTATTCTTCATTTCTTAGTGTTGTTGTGAAATAATTTTATATTTTTATCCCCTGCCTCTAGCCACATTTCCCTTGACTTTTGTCTCCAGAATATCTCTTATTTAGCTAGGACCTCCCCATACTATTTTAGATATTTCTTTTCATTTTTGTATAAGATGGTGTCCATCCCTTTTGCTATTACCTCCTCATTCAAGCTCTCCAGTTTCTCTTCCAATGCTTCCTTATTTTCAAATATATTTCCAAAGTGTTCCACGTTTTAAATTTTAAGTCTTTTCTTGATAATTTTAAGTTTATTTACTACTTGGTAGGTTTTGGACCCATCTATCTCTATCTCTTTCTACCATCTCTCTATCACTTCTAGGAAGCCATCAGCCAAAAACCACATCTTCTTGAATTTGAAGGGGCATTTGTCTGGCCTTTTATCCACTATAATCCTAAGCTCAACTAGATAGTGATCTGATCTAGATATAGGCATTACCTTTGATCCCATGGTAAAAGGTAGTTATGCCAAATTCTCATTAATTAGGAATCTATCTAGTTTTTTTGTTATGAAGCTAAAGCCTTTCCTTCGATTATTCCAAGTAAAGCATTCCTCAAATGTTTCAATTTCTAACAGTTCATTCTTGTTTATTCATTCATTGAAGTCTTCTTCTGCCTTTGGGAGTTTATGTATCCCTCCCCACTTTTTTTATGTTTTATTAATAGTATTAAAGTCCCCTCCTATAATAGATACCTCTTCATTATATTCTATCATCTTTTCTTCAATTTCCTTCCACACTTTCACCTTCTCCATACTAGGAATGGGTCCGTAAACATTGAAGATTCTAAAAATTAACTTTGATTGAGAGCTTCTAACTAGACCACAACTCCAATTCAAATTGTCCTAAATAGTTGTGATTGTCACAACTCTTGGATCCCAAATAAACACTAAACCCTCTGAAGCTCCCCTAGTCGGAGAGCCCCAAATTTATCTAAAACCTAGTTTTTTCTTTAAGTTAACTATATCATACTTATCTAATTTAGTTTCTTGTAACATTATGATTTTTGCATTTTTTTTATATGCAACATTTTAAGATTCACTACTTGTTAGGGGCATTTAATCCTCTAACATTCCATGTAAGGACATTCATTACATTTTGGGAAGGAACTTCCTCTTCCCTACATTAAAGATATCGGTTAATTTGATATGTCCTTCTACACCCCCATCCCTAGTTCTCAATTCTAGAAGAGATTTTCTACCTCTCTTCTTGTTAGTTCTAACATAATCAAGGGTGTTCTTACTAGGTTGTGTTGTAGCAATACCCAATGCTTGTTGTTCTTTCTATTCTAGAATCTCCAGTTCCATTAGAAAATGCTCTAATTCAACTTTTTCCAGCCGATCATCTCCTTTTAGACACTCCTTGATCAAAAAATATCTTTGTCTCACTACTTCATCTTTGTCACATATTTCATCCATAAATTTCTCCATCGTATCATCAACCACAAAATTATATAGATGTACAGTGATAATCCTAACCTCTTCCTCCACCCTAGCTAGTCTATTCAGGTTATCTTTTGTGAGGCTAGTTGGTCTAAATGTTCCTACCTCATTTTCCATGTAGATACTTGCTTTTTCACCTTATTTTCTATCTAGTTCCTCATGATTATTATTTTTTATGATTCTAAAGCCTCTTCCTTCTTCATTAAGTGGTACTAAGATACCTTCTAAAAACTTATTATTATTATGTTCCTCTTATCTCCCTTCTAGGATATCTATCCTGCCTAATTCCTTGACTTCTATAATCTCCCCTTTCTCTATATCCATATCATGAGTGCATGGATCTTCTTCTGATGGTATTAAATTCCCCTGGTTACTTGGTGTCCTTTCCCTTCTTACCTTTTTTAGTTTCTCTTCCAATTCCTCTTCTAACTTTGTATTAAGGAACTTAAGTTGGATTTCATAAACTTCTTCTAGACATTGAATGAAGATTGGGTTTAAGGATTTGATATTAATATCCATGTTGAGTACTATTATACTTTTAGACTGAGGAAAGTCCATCTTCAGCATCCCTACATACTAACCAAAGTGATTCCCTATTTCCTTGAAGAACTCTAAGTTTATTAATTCTACTAGAATGTTTGAGAGAAGGATTACCCTACTTACTTTAATATCTATTAAATTGATAGGATCAAATTTCAGGTACCAATCTAAGAAAGTAAAATTACATTCTTTAAAACTAAGGTTTTCATCCTTAAGAAAACTTTTATTAACCTCAATAGAGTTACATTTGACAAAAAATAAACCATCTAAGAGAATCGAGATACTTACCTTTGTTAGGAATGGGAACACTGAGAGGGGGGGGGTGAATTAGTGTTCACTATATTTTAACTTTTCACTTTAATCTGAATACTGAATTATAAATGCTTAAGTATTGAATTAAACATTCACATAAACATGAAATCAACACATGACACCAATATGGTTATGGGGAAACCCAAATAGGTAAAAACCCCGGTGGGACTTGATACCCACTAATATTCTACACTAGTGTTTTATGATCCTTGTTAGAAGATCCTTTACCCTATGAGGAGTAGCTTTACAATTATTTTAGTATAGTAGACCCAATTAAGGGTTGGACCCTATTAGGAGTCTTTTACAATGATCCCTATTAGGGGAGTGGACTCACTATCCTAGAGCTCACTGCTCAAATGATGAAGGCTACAACCTTCTGAGATCAGATACACACTATATCTACTGGTGAACTGTTGTTGTGACACTGCTTGTCAAATCAGTTCCTTTAGTGCATTGATGCTTTGACCTCTTACAAAGCTCTAATACATCATATTCTCTCTTCACATACCTTTTCTCTACTTCTCACAACTCTATTACAACTTTCTTGACTTCCATACCAATTACAATGGGTGCACCTTATATTTATGCACTCATATCAATTATACAATTAGGTCGGCCCTATAACTAATTACAAATAACACTTCCAAATTAATTGGCTTAAGCATGATTAAAATTATACATATACATATGTCAGAAACCTAAATACAATGGTCGCATAGCCTCTACAACATTAATTTACAATCGCAAACCAAAATAGTCACTGTCGGCTCTATGCTTTGTTCTCTATTGACACACACTAGCCGTGCAACTTCAACTGACTGTAACTTTCACATCTTTGCATATCTACTTATGCACTCTTAGACTTAGCATAAGTATAGTCTAACAACCCTAACTTCTAGGGCACATACCATAATTCATCCGCACGTATGGGCGCAGGTGCTCTGAGCTGCAAGAACTTTGTATGCTGTCTAGTCTTCAACACTTAACTAATTTTTGATCTTACACTTGGTGCGTTGACTCCAAACTACTATATGACTTTGTTGCTATAATGACAACACTATATCTAGTCATATACTTCAATATAGATAACTTTCCAATAATCTCCCCCTTTTTCATTAATGGCAACAAAGGAATATGGCCAAGTCTCTATCTTATCCTTTACACAAAAAACTTTTGTCTTCTATATATTTTATACATACTCTTATATCTCCTTATACATCTTATATACTCCATATTCTATACAACTCCCCCTTTGACATTAATGACAAAGGTGCATCAAAAAACTTTATCTACATACACTCACTGAGGGAAAACATCTGGATATGCAATCTTTAGTTTCTGGATCTCCTGCTTCCAAAAGGTTGTTAGAGAATTGACTATCTGTAGATGGGCACATAATGCATATTGAAGCTTCTCCATCTTCTCCAATTCTGTGCTTGGACCTTGATCATAGGTTATCATGGTCGCATCAATCTCCTTTGTGTTTTGACTAAGAATGTCTAGTGAGGGTGCAAGAGCGTTCCTCAACTGAGTCTATCTAGACCTTATCTTCTCCATTTCTTTCTCTGCCTTCTCAATTATGTCTAACTGACCTTGATAGACATTGTTACACATGTTTGCATCAATGGTTGTGTCTAGCACTGAAATCTTCACCTTCTCAATCATTGTCTCTATATTTTTCATCTTCTTAAGATGGGCATCAGTGAACTTATCCTAATCCATGGATTCTACAATGACTTTCCTTCCTTGATTTGCAAAATCCTTCAATGATGCCTGACCAGACTTAAGAGAGTTCAAGTCTAGTGCAAAATTACTCATCAGTTCATCTAATCTCCTTTTTAAGTACTTCTCCTCTGCCACTATGGCCACAAATTATTCTAGGCTTGAGAAATTGACTTTGAACTAAGAGATGACTGTGCTCACATCATCAACTGAATGTAAATTTACCATTTTCTTATCCTCTGGCAAAAAACTATTCAAGATATTTACTAATTCCACTAGGAGAGGATTTCTCATTACTTGCTTCTCCTTAGCATTCTCCATAGCTAGGATGCTCAACTTAATCAGGTCTTCTTCCTTCTAGGAGTCCAAACTAGTGTGAAACTTGACAACAATGCTGAGGTGGGAGTGATGGGAGTGCTATCCATCACCTCTTGCTTCACCTTGAGAAAATCAATAGAAAATTCATCTTTCTTTTATACCTCTACTCCTTTCTTTTCTTCTTCTTTCTCATCAGATATATTTTCTATGATTACCTCTTCTTGTTGAGTGGGAGGGGTATTGCTACATAAGATTTTTGCTTCCTTAGTGCTGACAAATGCTTCCTCAAACTTGTCCAACTCCTTATCAGTATCCGCCATGGCTATTTCCACATTATCTATGATAATTGTGCTATCTTTGGGTGAGTATGTCATAGGCACAAACTGATCTACTTTTGTTTGAGTTTCTGCTATGGATGTTGAGTTCTAAGGACCTGTCATTAGTACATTAGTGGGCTCTACCACTTTATCTTCCTTAATGGGTGCATGAGTGATGGGTGCAGTGGGTGGTTTGATCTATTGTTCCAACAACACCTTCTCAAAGGCCTTCTCTATTTCCTTTGTTATCAACTCATAATCTTTATTCTTCATGTGAAGAGTCCTCATTTTATTTCTTAGGTGTGGCTTCACCAAATTCAATATCAAATCCACTTCTTCTTTAGAAAATACAGGCAGAGTGTCTTCTAGCACTTTTTCCTTGATCCTTAGGTCTTCTTCATTTGCTTGTCTTTTAAGGTTTTCTAGAATGTCCTGTACATTATCTGGTATTTCTAGTTTCAATTCTAGAACTATCTTTTTGAACTTTATCATATGTTTGATAATCATACCATGAATTTTAGACTTATCAATCTCACTGTATGATTCATAGAACTTCCCTATTTGATTAATTCTTCCCTCATCAACAATTCATGCATATAGAACTTTGAGGCTAGGTCTGAATCCTACCTGAGGAGGTGCTTGAGTGTTTTTCTTGCTCCTTAATGCTCATGAGGATGGATGACTAGTGCTAGCTTCTTTCTTTCTCTTGAATAAAGGCTTATACTCCGGAGGAGTATCTTTGGGCGCAAAAGGAGTATTGTCCTCTTTATCCTTCTGACTGTCATCTTTCTCAATTTTTATCTTCTTTATCTTGGGATCTTCTTGTTCTTCTGTTGCACTCTTCAATTCTAGGGAAATATTCTCATCCCTTGCTTTATCAAAATCTACTTGTGATACACCATGAATCCTTAGAATCTTTGATGTGACCTTTGCAACCTTTCTTTTTGTTGCAGCACTATTCAGCTTAGCATCAACTTCTCTAGTCTTCTCTTCATAGGTTCCCCACCTAGGTTCATTGTCATCTTTGGGTGCTGATAGTAGTACCTGTGCATAAGCTTCAAGAAATTGTTCTTCAACCTCATAGAACTCATATGCCATGGCATATTCAACAATGGGGTGATCATTCCATTTTGTGTATTTATCCATGAAGGTTTTGTCTAGTTTTAACATTGTGTCCATGTGCACCCTTAACCTATCAATTCCAACAAGTTCCTTCTTACAATAGATGTAATCCCTTATGTCTTCTACATGCATGACGCCCATTGGCGTGTAGGAGAATGCTCCCTCTAAATCATCTAGGGTTGATTTAAATGGGTGCCTCTTGAAAACATACCGCTTCTTCTCAACAACATCAAAAACAATAGGAGTGGCCATGACTTACTTGATATTTGCTTTCTAAATGATCTCTGAGATGTTATGATGGTTTTCAAATCGGCACAACAAGCTAGGGTTTCTACAACCAATCAAATGCACTGCAATCACTGATAACTTAATCTCCAACTCTTCACAACAACTTCCAAGGCTCAATCTACTCTCCAATCACTCTGAGTATGAATGCAATGAGTGAACAAACAACTTTCTATGTACTTAAAGTAAGAAATTCACCATTAATGCAACTCGCGTAAACTAGGTTGTTACTTCAAATTTTCAAACTTGAGTTCCGCTAACAATCAACATGTGTGCTCTTGTACAAAGGTTTCTATACACTCCAAAAGCTTAATTCCAAAGGCTCATACTCTAAGGATGAGTATACCAGCCACGTAGGGGTCTAGAGATAAATTAGCTCCCCCTATGACCCTGAGGGCCATTCATGTAGATGTAGAGGGTGCATCCACTGGTGATGCATCCAATACATTACCATCAACATTTTCTTTCTTTCCACCTAACCAAATCATGCTCGCATCTTCTGATGCCTTTACAAACTTGACTTCTGCTTTAGGATCCAAAATTGGTTCTTCGGCCTTTTTAGGGCTTTCCTGACCTTGTGTCCTTGATCTACAAAACTTTGAGATATGTCCAACCTTGTTACAGGTGTGACAAATCATTAGAGGTCTATTATTCCTTGATGCATTGACATGAGTCATCATTCTACATTGTTTTGTTGTATGACCATTATAGTTACATATCTGACATGTGACATTCTGAGAACTTCTTGCATTGGTCTGATTCTGATTTCTTTGATTATGCTGAATCTTGTTCTTCTTACTAGTCTTGCAATTTATTTCTCTATGACCAAATCTATTACATGTATAACAATAACCATTAAAAGGCTTTACCTCTGTACAGTTCCTTGCAATGTGTCCATGCTTGTTACATGCAAAATAGGTGCATTCAACAGGCTTGCACTCATTTTTAGGAGGAATACCATTGTCTTTGGTTTGATCTTCAGTCTTCTCAATATCAGTAGATTCCTTTTATGTCTCCTTTCTTGCTCGCATCTTATCAATTTGATTTTGTGCTTCATTATATCCAATACAGCTAGTGTCTCCTTTAATTCTTCTTGCATACAACTATGATTCTACCAATTCAGCACTGGTGTGTAATTTGTCAATGTGGTTCTTTGCATCTTTCAATTCAAACTCCAATCTTGCTTTGCAATTCTTTAGATCCAAGATTTCCAAATTTGCTTCCCTTAACTCTTCATTGAGTTGAAGGTTCTCCTTTACTTGTTCATTGTAGACATCTTGATTGTTCATCAGTTTATCATCAAGTTCTTCAAGTTGACTCACCAAGGATGCATTTTCTTCATTCAAATTCTTGACTTTTTCTTGAAGATCACTGTTAGAATGTCCCTTCAAATCCTTTCTTAGTTTCTTGATAACTAATTGAGCATCACTAACTTTTTCTTTTAGTTTTTCAATTTCTCTTTTTGAGTTGTCCAGGTCTTCAAGAGTTGCTTCAAGATTCTTCTTCAAATATTCTTTGTCCATGATCTCTGGTCCTCAAGTGGTTAAACTTCATTACTGAGGACCAAATCTCTGATACCAATTGTTAGGAATGGGAACACTGAGAGGGGGTGGTGAATCAGTGTTCACTATATTTTAACTTTTCACTTTAATCTGAATACTGAATTATAAATGCTTAAGTATTGAATTAAAAATTCACATAAACATGAAATCAACACATGACACCAATATGGTTATAGGGAAACCCAAATAGGTAAAAACCTCGGTGGGACTTGATACCCACTAATATTTTGCACTAGTGTTTTGTGATCCTTGTTAGAAGATCCTTTACCCTGTTAGGAGTAGCTTTACAATACTTTTAGTATAGTAGACCTGGTTAAGGGTTGAACCCTATTAGGAGTCTTTTACAATGATCCCTGTTAGGGGAGTGGACTCACTATCCTAGATCTCACTACTCAAATGATGAAGGCTACAACCTTCTGAGATCAGATACACACTATATCTACTAGTGAACTGTTGTTGTGACACTGCTTGTCAGATCAGTTCCTTTGGTGAGCTAATGCTTTGACCTCTTGCAAAGCTCTAATACATCATATGCTCTCTTCACATACCTCTACTCTTCTTCTCACAACTCTATTACAACTTTCTTGACTTCCATACTGATTACAATGGGCACACCTTATATTTATGCGCTCATACCAATTATACAATTAGGTCAGCCCTATAACTAATTACAAATAACACTTCCAAATGAATTGGCTTAAGCATGATTACAATTATACATATACATATGTTGGAAACTTAAATACAATGGGCACATAGCCTCTACAACATTAATTTACAATCGCAAACCAAAATAGTCACTGTTAGCTCTATGCTCTATTCTCTACTGGCACACACTGGCTGTGCAACTTCAACTGACTGTAACTTTCACATCTTTGCATATCTACTTATGCGCTCTTAGACTTAGCATAAGTATAGTCTAACAACATTAACTTCTAGGGTGCATACCATAATTCATCCGTATGTATGGGCATAGGTGCTCTGAGCTGCAGGAACTTTGTATGCTATCCAGTCTTCAACACTTAACTAATTTCTGATCTTTACACTTGGTGCGCTGACTCCAAACTGCTATATGACTTTGTTTCCATAATGACAACACTATATCTAGTCATATACTTTAGTATAGACAACTTTCCAACAACCTTATCCTTGTATTCGAATACAAACCACTCTACTATTTCTTTCATGGGAGTGCCAAATCCATTTCATCTTGAAAAAATGCCAAATCTCTTACATAGATCCATTATCTTTTTAATTTGGCTAGATCTCAAGTTTATCTCTACTTTCATTGGTGGTAGAGCCTTCTTAACCTTATTACTAGTATGATATAGTCAAGGGGAAGTGATACCATATGAGTTTTTATTAGTTAGGACATTGAAGGAATTATTAGTCTAGATGTGGAAATGTTGGTCCCTTTTTTATTGAAAGGGAATTTGACCCCTTCTTTTTTGTTTTACCATAGTCCATTTATTAGGGTTTGACTCCACTTGAGCCTGGAAATGGTGGTTCTTACCATAAGAAAACATGGCATATTTTGTGTGTTCAAAGATGAAAAATTGATCATTTAGTCTTTCCATTGAGAAAACTCCTATTCGTAGAAAGAACCTCTCTTCGATGAATATATCCCAAGGTACTCTTCTTGATGAGGACTATGGAAGCACTAGATGCTACATTTTCCTCTCCCTGTTGTAGAACTCACGGTAGGTGAAATTTTGTTTTTCTTGAGGATTCAAGAGAAGGAACCCCTAGGTGGACCTGCTTCCAGATCTGCATGGTAATCCCTCCTTTGGTTTCCTACTAATAGCTTGTGGCAAAAGCTAGTATTCCTCCACTGCTTCTGTGAATATTGATAAGATGTGTGCTACAAAAATAAATTCTCTCTACTCTACTTTTTGCAAGTCATTTTAAAAGTCTCTTTATAACTAACTTTATTCTACCTTTAATTAAATAAATTCACATTTATTTAATTACAACCCTCTTTATTCCTAAATTAATTAAACTAACCTAGCCTAGTTCTCTCATCTTAATCTTTCATTTAATTAATTAAATGACCTAGTTTACTTAATTAATCCTTTTTTATCCCACTTGGTATTAAATATTGCATTTAATTCTATTTGAACACATGGATCCTAAATTTAACCCTCACCTAACCTCACTTCTCTAACCTAACTCATCCTTCTAACCCAAGTCAACCCACTTTCCCACTAATTAATCCTAATCTTCCACCTAATCAATCCCTAATCATTTGCACAATCCTAATAAAGGGAGTAGCAAATCCAAGTCACATGTGACTCTTACAAGTCACATGTAGATCATACACACCCTTACACACTTATCTCCCCCTTGGACCATTAACATGTCACTTTCCAAAGTGTCTCACACATGTGTGAGCAACCTTGGTTCTTTCATCCTCTTCCACCTTTTGACCCATGTCATTGACACGTCATTTTCCAAAGTTTCTCACACATGTGTGAGAAACCTTGGTTCTCTCATCCTCTTACATCTTTTGACCTTTGTCATTGAGCCATCATTTTCTCAAGTTGCTCACACATGTGTGAGCAACCTTGGTCATCTCACCCTCTTACACCCTCTTATATTGTCATTGACATGTCATTTTCAAAGGTTTCTCACAAATGTAAGAGAGTCTTTACCCATTTGAATGGTAAAAACCCTAATCCACATGGCATCTACTTGGCCTCCACCTCATGGCCACTTCATCAATCCTATGCAATATTGACCCTTCATCCAAATTTTAATCTCAACCATCCATTTCGTCAAAAATCCTATAAATTGAGAGTTCATCTCCTTATTCCATAAGGATTTTCAACACATTGTTATGCTACTAGTTTTTGTGAGCAACCACATACCAACTACAACAAAACATCTACTCTTCTTCATTTGGGAGGTTTGCATTTGTTTTGTGTTGAGTGGTTAAATTTCTTATTTGCTTTTATCTCTTCACATTTGTACATATGATTACTTCCATAATCATTTGAAGTGTATGTGATAATGTAAGATTTAGTATAGTTGTTTATTCTTATTTCCTTAGTTACATTTTACATACTACATTTTGGCACACCTGATGGGACCCACTTCACGGGTTCATGCTTATCTTCTAATGGTTTTTAAGTGTTTCATGTGAGTTTTTAAGCTTGTAGGTAGAGGAGCACTTGGAGGTTAATTTCTACAAAGAGTCAAAAATCATGAAAATGGCCTCACAGATGTGTTTGGGGCAGCCAAGAGAGGATTTTTTATATATAACTCGTTATGTTTTGTTCCCTTTATTATTTGCAAGATTAGGATGTGTGTGTGTGTGTGTGTGTGTGTCGTGCATGCATGCGTGCATGTGTGTGTGTGTGTGCGTGTGTGTGTGTGTGTATAAACAAAAAAAAATAGTTTTAAAAAATATATAAAAAATAAATAAACAAAACACCACAGCCCCACGGGATTGTGCTACCATAGCCTCCACATGGTTGTGGTTTCCACACACCCCACACGGGTTGTGGCTTTCACAGTCATTACATAGGTTGTGGCTACCACAGACCCCACATGGGTTTTGGCTCCACAATCACCGCATGGGTTATGGTTTCCACAAACCCTACGTGAGTTGTGGCTCCTATGGTCACTGTGTGAGCTGTGGAAAACATAGTCACTGTGTGGGATGTGGTCTCCACAAACCCCACGCGGGTTGTGTGTTCCTGCCCCCACACATCACATTTTCAAACAACAAAATAAACTAGTTAAAAAAAGTTGCTAGTTCAAATTTGTTTCAAAAAAAAAATTTGTATTTTAGAATATTATTTCAAATCCAGCCAATTTATTTTATTATTATTTTTCAATAGGTTTTTAATTATTATTTTTTGCGGGATTTTAGCCCTTGGTCATATGAGTGACCAGGGACTTTGCTAAAATTTCATCCCCTAATTTCCATCATGTGGTCACATGGGGCCTAGGGGCCGACTGTCAGGGGTTAAATTTAGCCCCTTCCTCCTTGCAACCCATTGAGGAGCTATTTCATGAAAGCTTTTATAACTTTTGCATACGAGCTCCGATTTTGATGATTTGAAAAGCACCAGAAAGCTGATTTGGTCCTCTATCTAGATCTGCAAACAAATTCATCAAATTTCATCTAAAAAATAATGTGCACACTTTCAAAGTTGACCCTTCTTTGCAAACTTCAAACAGTCATAACTTGGACATAAAAAATCATTTTTCAGCATTTTTTTTAAAATTCATCAGAAAATACAAGGAATCTAATTTTGTAATTATTTTTATCCTTATACATTTTTTTTGAAGTCTTTTCCACACATTTTCAATTTTGGGCTTAAAATTAACCTCCACATTTGGGTTTGGAATTAAAAATAACATGTTTCTTTTAAACCCCCAAGGCCACATACGTATTCTCTCCTCTCGTGCCTTCAGGTGACTTTGAGTGCACAAGAAATTCATGGTCTTGTTTTCTTTTTTAGGAGGCTGTAGACACCTAAAAATCCTTTAGAAAATAAAGTATTTTTTATTTTCTGAAAAACTCTGATGACATCATCATTTATTAATTAATTAATTATTTAATTAATTAATTAATTTTTATGTCATTAAATCCCTTTATCTTAATTAAAAACATTTAATTAAGGAATCCCTCCCAAAAATGTTTAAATCTTATTTAAACATTATCTCCTTATTTATTAATTATTTTAATTAATAAATTGACCAAAAATCCCAAAATAAATAATTTATTTATTTTTTGACCAAAACTTGGCCAATTTCCTTAAGACCACTAACCTCTTCCAGAATCTTCTAATCCTTCTTTAATTTTGATTAAAGGCTAATCCCATCCTTTCTAACCCTAATCTCAACTCAAAATATTTAATTAAGATTAAATATTTAATTTTCATATTTATTAAATATATTTTAATAAATATTCCCAAAACCAAAAGCCTTTGGAATGAATAAATATTTATTCCATAAAACCTAAGAAAACTTTAGACTCTTCTAGAAACTTCTCAACCCAACCTCTTCACCCATCCTAATCCTAAAATCCCCTAATCCTAATCCTAATCCTAATCCTCCCCCTAACCTTGTCACATTCCCTAAACAAGGTTAGCCAACTCCTAAGCTTGACCCAAAGTCAACAAACTTCTAGAGGCTTCTCTTACATGCATTGAAGGCATTTAAGGTCTCCTTATCCCTCTTACATGCATTTATGGTGCATTTAAGAAGCCCCTCACCCCTTTCTTACACCCTTTGACCTTAGGCACATTTCTCAAATTGTGCACATTCCTCCCATCTTTCAACCCAATCCCCTTATGACACTTGTCACAAGGAGATAACCCTTCCCCTAATGAGCCTCAAACTCATTAAAGCTTTTGAGATAAATAAATCTTTATTTATCTCCTAAATTCCATATTTATCCTTAGAAATCCTAGACTCTTCTAGAAAGTCTTCATCCTCATCCAAAGCCTAGACTCTTCTAGAAAGTCTTCATCCTTATCCCCTTGACTCAACCCTTAACCTTACCCCAAACTCTAACCTATCCTCCTAACCCAAGCCCTTAGGAAATCATATAAATACTCCTCCTTCCAAGAGCAAATTATTAGCTTAGTTTTTATCATTTATGCATTGTTATCATGAGCATTTTTAGCTAGATCATCTTAGCATACATCTTAATTGTTAGATTTCTTCATGTTTTTCATATTTTCTAACACATCTTAGAATAGCTTAATGGATTAATCTTAGTTCATATTTCAAGCTTTTCTCATCATTTATGCATCACCATAAATCCCTCTCCATGCATTTGAGAGCACACCCACATCCCTCTAATTGAAGCAAATCAAACATTTGCTCTATAGCACTTGTTTTTAGCAACAATCTTGAGGTGGCTTTGGTTTTGTTTTCATGTCTTATTCTATTTTTAGTTCATGAACATGTTAGATTAGTCTAATGTTTGAATGTTTCATCCTTTCAAGACAGGTAACAGGTTCAAAATCATAGTCTACAGAGGCCTTCTTTGGGATTTAATCACCTCAAGGGATGACCTTAACTCCCATGTTCTAAAGGAGTATAAATAGTGGGAGGTGAATCCAAAGACAACTCTCTTAGAATTAGAATCTTGTCACTCTTGGATAAGCCCCAAATAACTTTATACCTTTGGTAAGTGAAGGTGGAGATTTGGGTTACCGTCTCCTCCTGACTATGTGGCATTATTCTCTTTCATCTATGGATTTGGGCCTCACATACCTTGCGTATATCAAGAACATCCCCTAGTTGAGCCTGTAAATCCTAGTTGAAGCTTTAATAGAATTGTTGGTGCGTTTGATGTTCTTTAATGTTTAAAACCCTCCCCATTTGTAGCTAAAAGGGGACACACCATCCAAATTAAGCCTTAGAAATTATGTTTGTATATAATTTCATTTATTTTCTTTGCATTTTAAAATACAAAATCCAAAAAAATCATAAAACTTCAAAAATCCAAAAACATCGTAAACTTCAAAATGAAAAATATATATATAAAGTTTGTAAACCCAAAAACATTACAAAACTCATAAACTCAAAAAAATCAAAAAATCATTTCAAAAACATTTTGTTAAGTTAGTTGTCCTTAGTCAAGTTTTCCACATCACTTCTTCCATCTATCAACTTCATCATCTTCTTCATACTTATTATCCTAATCACCTTCTTAATCATTCCAAATCATTCATCCAATCATAATCTCCCCTAATCATCCTATTCATTCCTCTATTCTCATCATCCTAGTCATCATCTCCTAATCATCCATAATGTTGGCTCTTGATTTAACAAGATTTTAACAACCTTTATTAATGCAGAGATATACCTATGGGGTAGCTTACTTCCCACA
The DNA here is from genome assembly GCA_027943335.1 of Chamaecyparis obtusa. Classification (NCBI taxonomy): domain Eukaryota; kingdom Viridiplantae; phylum Streptophyta; class Pinopsida; order Cupressales; family Cupressaceae; genus Chamaecyparis; species Chamaecyparis obtusa. The sequence continues at coordinate 70,410 of BSBK01003256.1, forward strand.
ATCAGTACATTCATACAAGAACAAGGACCAATGAACAAAGCACTAAGGCTTTCTACACTTTGAACTCTGCAGAATTTAGGTGGGTGCATCTAGGATTAGGATCACTTAATTTTCCCTTTTTCCACTAATCCTCACAAAGCAAATATGTGCCCGTAATACTTCTTGTTATCTATGACATAAAGAGATAGGATGTGAAGCTAAGAACAATATCTAGTTGCTCAAAAATAAAGCAGGGGTTATTGCTATTAATTTCACAACTATTGACTTAAAGATTTAGAATTTGATTTGATTTAAGTTTTGGGTGGAATGGATCTCTGAAATACCCCAAATCTGTCATAGCCCAGTGCCTTATCCAATGGGCAATAGAGTCAAATGAAAATTTCAACAAAGAGCTATGAAACAAGAAAACAACATATTCTAATATGTTGATGCCTTACACCATTCATACACCATTGATTAGACCATACTTAAGAATCCACCTGTGTACTCAGATATGCAATCACCTATTCAAAGGATTTTAACCCTCCCCTTAGAAGATACCTATAAATAAGCAATACATTAATCAGCATCCACTAAAAGACAAGTATAGGATACCCTTGATATCCCAACTCATACACATCTAAAACCAGTCCTAAACTTAGTTGCTCCTGTGAAAGCAACTCTATTGCAGACATCTTCAGACATACAATAGAAAAACTAAAACACCCTTGATGCTCTAATCAATAAGATCAAGACCAAATGGAGACAATCTAATAGTAGTATGAATATGCTAAAATCTTATACATAAGACAGACTTGTTACAATTTACATTCTTATCTAAAAAACTAGAAAGGATACAAGAAACACCCTATATGAAGAGAAGAAGGAAAATATTTATAGAAGGAACCACTCATGGAACCAGCTCTAAGAAAATTATAGAGAATTAGGAACCCCTACTAAATGATCTTGGAAATCCTTATAAAGGATTTCAACAAGCTTGAAATCATTTAGGTCAAAATTAGGTCTACAACCACCAAGTACAACAAGAAATGAAAGCCACTCAAGAAAGCCTAGAAACCCAGGAGAATCAGATAAAATCTGATGTACAATTATTTAGTTTCATCATCAAGGCCTACTGCAAATACACAATCAACTGATTTCTTGTTGTAGACAAAATAACTCTAAATGCCAAACCCAATTGCAACTTGCATGAATCAAGGCATGAAATTCTATGACATCCATCAAACCCTAGCTGCCCTCTTAAAACATTAGTTCTACATTTAACAAGCATGGCACATCAGGAACTAGAATCAAATCATGGTGGCTACTGGCATCTTTTTATCAATTCTTCACCTGCAACCATCCTTGGAGCAAGCAAATCAGATATGGCTTTATCGTATCTGGTTCAACGTTCAAAAACCCTGCAGAAACCCTTAATCGATTTAAATCTCGACCACAACGGTTAATTGATCAAGTTAAAAATGTGGTCATTGATCTTTATCCCTTCCTGGTACATCGGGTAGCTCTAATTAAATGAAAATTGTCAACTTAGCCTTTTTAAAAAATACCCGACCACATTCATCTTGTCCCAGTAACCAATCAAAATTGAGCACCTCATCAACACCTAGCACAAGGACCCACCATCTTATTTGTCTTTCCATCGGACCACTATCATAGACTCATGATCATCATCTAACCTACATCTTTCCTTTGTGAAGTCATGATGACCATTAGATCAAATCAGACTTGCGAAGTCTTTACTTTAACCTCAACTAGCATCCCTTTACCTTAAGTCATCTAGTGAACATGTGACTGGAGGCATTCGCTAGGTCACTGAAAGTTTATCTTAACCTTGGTATGATCAAGAGATCACATAAATGAAGCATTCACATGATCGTTGAGTCTTTTTTTAACTCTAAGTTATATCAGGGTGAACAAGTGACTACCATTAATCAATCTTCATCCACGGTCCAGATTCAATCTCCAAATCTCTTAACCTTAACCCAACTCTATCTAGTGATCCAGCGACCAAAGCATTCTATGATCACTTGATGTTTATCCTGACCCTAGTTAAATCATGAGAATACATGAAAGCCTTTATTCACCAAGTCACCAGGTGATTTACTTAACCCTAGTTATATCTCGAGATCAAGTGCCAACCATTGATCTTGTCCTGATCCTATGGCTATCACTAAATCACTGAAACTTAGAACTTAACTCACCTTGGATCTGGAAATCACGCAACAAAGGGAAAACCTAGCTTTCCTTTTAACTGTGATTAGATTTGGAGATTACGTGACTAAGCATTCTCACATTCATTGGATAAAAGCTTGACCTCAGGTTAGATCACGAGAACAAGAAAAATCCTCAGTCACGTGTTCACTGAATAGAAACTTGACCACCCAGGACTCAACCTTTGACTTAACCCAAGCAATCTAGAGATCACGCAAATAAAGGACTTTGCATGAATGATGAATCATTTACTAACCATGGGTTTCATCTGGAGAATCAGCGCCAACCGCTGATCTTGATCTACATCAACGGTCCAAGATTAATCTTTAAAAGCTCCCTATCTTGACCGGATATATGGAGAATAAGAGACTAAAGGAGAAATTAACCGCTCACTAGGTCATTGAATGTTAAGAACTTAGTTGCCAAGAACAGGAGAATACGCGACTATTGTATTCGCTGGGTCACCAGAAGAAATGACTAACTGCTCGGGAACTTGGAGAACTGGTGAACACTGTGTGACATCCCTTAGTCACTAGATCACCAGATAAAACTTGTGAAAATTTAAACATTATGAGACCTAGTGAACAAAAGGAAATAAGACCATGTGCAAACTTGAAAACTTAAGTGGACAATAAAGTAACAAAGAAATAGATGAAGCTAGGGTTTATGAAGTTAGGCAAATTTTGGAAACCCTAGGACATGGATAAAGACCTATTTCTCAGACCTTAAAAGCACCATAACTTTCTAGTTTTTGCATTTTAGCACATGCGATCTGAACTGGAGCTTGGTCACATCTTGGACAATCCATGGCTAAGATCGCAAGCTATGGAACATAACAAATCTTCTTCACAGATCAAAACAAGCTTATGGATGGGGCATGACAATTTCTTAGGGCTTGCATAGGAATAGGCCATTTTATTAGGATTTTTACATTTACTGGAAAATGGACTAACACATAACACCCCTATTCATCTTCTTAATCCAATTCAATCATCCAAATAATTCCTCCATATCCTAATCATCCTTCCTCTTCATCTATTAATCATCTTAAGTATCTTCCTTCTTAATCATTCTCATCATCTTAATTACTTCTTCTAAGTCCTTCCCATTCTATTCTAATCATCCTAATCACCTCTTCCAAATCCTTCCTATTCTATTCTAACCATCTTAATCACTTATTCCAAGTAATTCATATTCTTCTTATTAGGCCATTTTCTTAGGATTTTTACATTTACTGGAAAATGGACTAACACATAACACCCCTATTCATCTTCTTAATCCAATTCAATCATCCAAATAATTCCTCCATATCCTAATCATCCTTCCTCTTCATCTATTAATCATCTTAAGTATCTTCCTTCTTAATCATTCTTATCATCTTAATTACTTCTTCTAAGTCCTTCCCATTCTATTCTAATCATCCTAATCACCTCTTCCAAATCCTTCCTATTCTATTCTAACCATCTTAATCACTTATTCCAAGTAATTCATATTCTTCTTATTCATCCTAATCACATCTTCTAAATCCTCCTAATCACTTCTTCTAAATCATCCTAATCACTTCTTCCAATTCATTCATATTATTTTTAATCATCCTAATCACTTATTATAAATCCTCCTAATCATTCTTCTAAGTCATATTTATCCTCTTCCTAATCATTCAATCAAGGTCCTAATCTTTATCATGGTCATCCTTCATAATTTAAATCCACTTTCTTAATCCAATTTCATCATTCATTTTCCTCCAAATATAATCACATCATTACCTTCCTAATACAATCCACTTGTCAACCTTCTATCATTCCAATCCAATCCTAATTCAATCCATTTAATTCCTCCAAATATCCCTCATCTATCTTCTAAATTTCTTTCATTATTAATTCCAATCTATATCTCCATCATCTTCTAATCCAATTTTTCATAAAATTTTCTACTTTGAACTTAGGAGCAAAATCATCATATGGACTTTAATCAAATATTGTCTTGATTGACCCATATGAAAGCATAATCAAGACTAATCAAATCAAATCTCATATTTCATTCCTTCATCAATCTTAGGTTGAAATATTTTAGTCAAAAGTGTTACATACACCCTCATCATTAGCAAACACATTTAGTCAAATTATTGCTTTGAGAACATCATTTTATCTCAAGTAATTAATTACATTAATCCTATCCTATTTTTCTTGGGATCACAAGTCCATCTCCAAGTATAAGAAGATCATCATCCAAATCAATCCTTTTTTTGCACCATCGCAGGGTCTTGTTCCACCTAGGTTTGTCTCAAACCTTCAAATCCAAAACAAATCAAATCCTTGAGGCCTTGCCCTCTTAATAAATCAAATCAAATCCTTGAGGCCCTACCCTCTTCAATAAATTAAAAAAAAAATTCCAAACTTTCTCCTAGTCCTAAGTTCAGATTTCATCCATAATCAAACATTTCACTTCATCCACTCTTAATTCAAATCTTCATCCACATCTTCTTCTAATCCAAATCCAAACTCCCCATCTAAGCTTCATGGGTAAATATTGGATTCTCCAAATGGTTAAGGACATTAAAATGCAATATCACACCATACCTCTAATCTAACAAACCTATCAATGAAATTCATCCAACTCATACATTCACCAAAATAATCTAACTCCCACTTACTAAGATAATCACATATCCCCATCCATTCCACCTCAACATACCATATCCAACCCTAATTCATCTCACATTTCTTATCCTTCCTCTATATTTGAAAAGGGAAACCCATCTCATCCTCCCACATTTACCCAAATCCATAATCCCCGTCTCCCATCCAACCCCAAGTTTTCCATTTAATGAATCCAAGGGCTAGCAGAGAAGTATAAATCGCCAACTCTAAATCAAGCTATCCAATCTCCACAAGTCATGCACCCATCATCATTCCTCCAAATCAATACATGCCTAAATCTTATAAGTCTCATGAGTCCTTCATCCCTCCATCCACTCGAGTTGAATCTTCCACCTCTTTTATCCCATCATCCTTGCAAGTCTAAACATGTCAAGACCTTGTTCCAGAGCATGCTACCATAGTTTCATCTCCTCCTCTAGATCTTGAGATCTCTCCATACCATGATTCCAATCCATCTCAAGATCCACTTATCCCTCTTAATCCACCTCATGATCCAATTCCTAATCAAGATCAAGACATACCTATTATCCCATCCATTATCGATTCCCCTCCATCTCATGAACCCATCCCCTCTACCCCATCCAATTATCCCCTTCCACCTCAAGCCTTAACATCCACTTACCCTTCACTTCATGAAGATATTACTTCTCTCCAATCCACTAATCCCTCTCCATGTCAATATCAAATCACTCCATCTTTTGATTACATCCCTTTCATCCCATTTCATGATATGAATCCATCTCAAAATCCAATCATCCCTTACACTTCACCCCATAATCCTCTCCAAAGTCAAAGTACCCCTTTATCTTCATGTCATAATACCGATCCATCTCAAGATCCTATTATCCCCCCTAATCCACCTCTTGATCCTAATCCTCCATAATACCCCCTCACCCCTATTAAATCCATCCATGAACCCCATCCAAATGGAATCACATCTTGTGTTCAAAATAATAAGTATCCCATTACAAAAATAATGTCTCAAGATGTTGGTACACCTTCCACCCCTTCCAAATCCAAAATCCCTCCATCTAAACTCACATTTTCCTATCACCCACCCTCGAAATCTATTTTGGGCCCTTATGTCCAAAATTGTATTCCTTCCACATCTACCTCCATTTTAGGCCCCTACGTTCAAACTTTCATCCCTTCCCCATCCACATCCATTTTGGGTCCTTATGTTTCCAAACCAAATCCTTCATCTCTTCCATCCCTTTTGGATCCCTACATCCATCCACCCACCATATCCTAGTCTACTACCCCATCAATTCAAATCCCTAAATAAAGATCCACAAAGGCACACATCCTTAAATTCCTTCCAACATTCATCCTTCATAATTCCATCCATAAACTCTTTAAACCACCCCTCCTCATGCACTCATACCATGGATAATGGAAGCAAGTTGGATGCAAAAAAAATGCATAAACCCAAAAATCCACAAAAATACAAGGATCAAAATGTCACATCTAAAAGACATGTTCAAGAAAAGAAATATATGATCCACAAGAAAAAAAGTTCAAAAGGCCACAAAGGTCCAAAATGAAAAATAAAAAATCATGTGGATTCTTAAGCTACTCATTGAAGAAATTTATCTCAAAGAAAAATCCAAATTGGCATCCCACCTTGCTAATCGAAAAGCTTATTCCCCTCATAAGTCCTCTAATTCTCCATCTAAACTTCCTCCATCTTCCAATTCCATTTTGGGCCCTCACACACCCAAATCCACTATCCTAAGTCCATCATTTCCTTCATTTACTTTGGATCTTTATATCCCAAAATCCACATTTTCTCCTCCATCACCTTCAAAATATCCTCCTCCACCTCTCTACCACCCTTCAAGGTGTGTGTCAATTATGATATTTCCATCTCCCTCATTCATTTATCCATAAGTATTCCAACCTCCCATCCATTATCCCCCAATCCAATCTTTTCCAACTCGTTTCTCTTCTAATCTAATCAATTTCCCTTCATCTCATCCACTCACTCAAATTCCTCTAATCTCATCTTATCCAATCAATTCCCCTTCTTCCAATCCCATCTTATCAAAATCATTTATCTTCCAATGTAATCTCTTCCAATCCATTCATCTTCTAATCCAATCATTTTTCCTTTTTTTCACTCCTCTTGTATCCAATTCATTTCTCTTCTAATATAATCAATTTCCCTACTTCTAATCCACTCAATCAAATACATTTATCTTCCAATCCTATCAATTTCACTTCTTCCAATCCAATATTTTCCAAATCCATTTCTCTTCTATTCCAATCAATTTCCCTTCTTTCAATCTCATCTTATCAAATTCATTTATCTTCCAATTTAATCTCATCCAATCCATTCATCTTCTAATCCAATCGTCTTCCCCTTCTTCTACTCCAATATTTTCCAACTCATTTATCTTCTAATCCAATCAATTTCCCTTATTCCTATATTTTTCAATCTAATTCATTTATTTTCTAATCCTCTCAATTCCCCTTCGTCCTATCCTCTTTAATCCAATTAATTTCTACTCCTATTATATTATCCAAATCAGCTTCCCTTCCAATCCCGTTCTATCCAATCCACTCATCAATAAATTAAAAAATCCATAAAAAAATAATTTAAAAAATACCAAATTAATCCAATTAAGTGCAATCAATACTAATCCAATCAATCCAATCTTGTACATCACTCCTTAATCAACCCGTCATCTTGACCCAAATCAGTTGACATTCCATTGATCCCAATTTTAGTCAAATCATAATCATGGGATGTATCCTTTGCTAATATTATTTAGAACAATAGAGAGGGGGGGTGAATCAATTGTTCTCAGGTCTAGATGTACCAATTGAACTTTTAAATAGTTCAACAATCTCAAATCTAATCACCAACACAACTCTCTCTCTAAAGTAGATATATCAGAAACATATAACATGCAGTCTACTATCCAAAAGTAATTAACTTACAGAATATAGTAACATTCACGTCAAAACATTCACACAATTATAACACTAGGACTTATAGTGGAAACCCAACTTGGGAAAAACCACTTTGTAACATGTTGCTGATATTTTCACTCTTCTGAAGTGAGCTCTATGAAAATCCAATCTTGTTAAAGGTTTACAAACACACTACTAGGTGTGACCCTGTTAAAGGATTTAAACACTCTGTCAAAAGTGACCCAATTAAAGGATTTAAGTATATTCCATTAGAATGTCACCTTAATTAAAGGATTTAATCAATGATTGTTAGGTCAACCTTGATTAAAGGATTTAGACCGATACAATGGTTAGAAAGTAGCAGTAGTTTCTAATATGAAAAATGTACAACTCACTTTGCAATAATAGATCCAATTTACACATATATGTTGATTTACTGACTAAGTTCCATTTCCATCTCCATCACTAATGTGCTCGGAATTCACTTCAAGCAATCACAACTCTGATCAACTCCTTCACAATTTCACCTTTAGTCTTCTACTTAGACTTGTCAGTAAATAACATCAACAACTTCATCACACGTTGTAACCTCACAATTAGGTTTTTCTTGATACCTCCTCAATAGGGTAGATCCATCTTTTTTTTCTTAATCTCCTCCATAGATCTTAGGTTTAGGTTAGATTCATCAAATCCTTCCAACATTTAAGTTCCTCATCCTTCCTTCTAGATACATCTTCAAACTTATCATTAAATCCATAATAAAACAATTTACCATGCATTAAATTCTCCATACACTCAATTAATAAAGTCAACATGATTTACATAACCCAAGAATTTAACTATGTCGGTTGGGAATCTCAATTCTTTCTCCAAATGTAAATTACTGACACTCGGTCAATACTGTGTTCATCTCCTCGGTCATCACTGCAGAACTTGGTCATCTCTACAAATTGTCTTCCTTGGCTATCACTGTCTTGCTCGGTAATTTCCTATCGCTCGGCATAAACTAATTTTTGGTCAACACTAAACTTACTCGACATATACTGGCGCTCGGTCAACACTAACATCACTCGGCTTAAACTAGATTTCTTCACTTTTTCTCAATTAAGCCTACTTCTTCAGTCTTTCTTCTTACTTAGATAAATAATGCATTGTCTTATCAATGTGCCAAATAATCAAGTACCCATTGAAGTATCAAATAACTCAACCTTTCCTTAGGTTCTCTTGTTATCTCCCTTGCCCTAATCCTTTTCATCAATCAATAGATACAGTACTTTCTTAGATAGCAACGGTCTTACTACTTAAGGTTTGACATCAATGATAATACAATAATTGTTTCAATTGCAGTTTCCAACATCCTTCTCAATCCTTTAGATGTGCATTATTCTTATCGTTAACTTTTCCATCCTCAATCAATCATCATCAATAAATTCATCAATTGGTTTTTAGCTTGACTAGGGGAAAAAATTTAGATTTCTTTTAGTTTGATGTGCATGCTTACTTGTTGTATGTGTTAGAAATTTTTTGCATTTATCATGGTCTTTACATCCTATTGTCACTAGGCATCATGGTCTTCCCTATCATGGTGTCCTAAGACATATGGTTGTGTTTGACCTTTTTTATCACATACTTGACACATTGTCATCTTGGTTCCTCATACCTTGGTTCATAGTGTCAAATACAATATCAAACTTAGGTTGCTCACACCATTGCAGCATGACTTTATCTATTATTCTTTCATCATCACTATCATTTTCCCTCTACACTCTTATCTATTTTTGAGAGCGCACCCATGTTCTCCAACCCTGCATGTCCTCTCGAGGGGGCATACCAATCCCTCCTCATCATCCTTCCTCATCCTTCTGTGACTGGGGCTTCATACTACTAGTCTTATCCCTTTTATCCACTATATTTTAATCTTCTTTGTTCTAACATCACTTTGTGATGCTACATCAAAGAGGGGCAAAATATAGACATCAAAAATTGTCCTAACAATTACCCTTATCCTAGCTAATTAAATAGATATTTATTATTTATTTAATAATTAGTTTTATTCTAACTTTAATTAAATAAATTCAAATGTATTTAATTACAACCCTCTTTATCCCCAATCCTTGATTAAATAAATTAACATTTATTTAATTTCAGCCTATCCCTAAATTTTAATTAATTCCTAAATTAATTAAACTAACCTAACCTAGTTCCTCTCATCTTAATCCTCCATATAATTGAGTAAATGACTAGTTTACTTAATTAATCCCCTTTTATCCCACTTGGAATTAAATATTGCATTTAATTCTATTTGAGCACATGACTTCTAACTTTAACCCTCACCTAGCCTCACTTCCCTAATCTAACCCATCCTTCTAACCCAAATCAACCCACTTTACCACCAATTAATCCTAATCTTCCATCTAATCAATCCCTAATAATTTGCACAATCATAATCAGGGGATTAGAAAACCCAAGTCACATGTGACTCTTACACACATGTCTCCCACTTATCATTGACATGTCACTTTCCAAAGTTTCTCACACGTGTGAGCAACCTTGGTTCTTTTATCCTCTTCCACCTTTTGACCCATGTCATTGACATGAAATTTTCCAAGGTTGCTCACACATGTGTGAGCAACCTTGGTTCTCTCATCCTCTTACACCTCTTGACCTTTGTCATTGATCCATCATTTTGTCAAGTTTCTCACACATGTGTGAGAAACCTTGGTCATCCCACCCTCTTACACCCTCTTACATTGTCATTGACATGTCTAAATAGTCTCATAATAGGTAGAGATAATCATGTCATTGTCTCTCTTAAGGGTAATATATCTATGCTATAGATTACCTATCCCCATCATGAAATGCATTTAGATTGTCAACCCAGGGACGTAGACTTGAAATGGGAGAGCACAGTTTGTGCACTAAGTTCCTTTATGAGTCATAACACCTATGCTACAGGAAGATAAAATGCATGAAAGGAATCTATGCTATCATTGCAGGAAAATAAACACACTTGAATATTGAATATAATTACTATAGAAAACTTACAAAATGAATCTAAGCCTGTCTAACAACTCAAAACATTCACTATACCCATCTCTGTAAATGCTATAGGAACAACCATAGTGACAATGTTGCAGGAGTAAAACAGTAACTCTATTTGAAAATAGGAAAATTATAGGAAGCAAATCTATTCTAACTTAATCTAATCCACCTTCCAAGTGGGCCCCCTTGGTTGGCTTCTGCTAACTACTCAACACAAGAGATAATCCAAAATCACTCTTTCATTAAATCCTTCTTAACTAGTTACATAACAACTGAATAATTCATAAAGAACAAAACAGAGCAACTTCCACTATACTGAATACATAATTCTATTTTTTCATTACCTACTAAATCAATCAAAATCTCTTTATATCAAGGATTTAATCTTATTGAAAACATAGCAAAAAAGTCTCATTAAACCTCACCAAATATGGAGGAGAAAAAACAACCACGAAATAATATAATTACTGCTGACAACAGAATAACAGTTTTGAGGAAATATAGTAGGACTAATTCAATATATTCTCTCGAACAGTAGCTCCTTCAAAGCTTGGCATATCCATTAGAATCATGTTGGATTCTCTCGCCATGATTGGTCTTCTAACATGCCTTCTTTAATGCAGATGCGCCACTCTTCATACCGCTCTTTGTTTACCTGAAAGGTTAGTAACATTCAGTACACATATGCAAGTCAACATTTTCAACTCCTACTTAAATGTTAGAACATAGCTTGAAATAATTATATGAAGTACTACATTATATTTATAATAGTCAGAAAAACATATCACTCAAGCTACCCATAGATTTTACGGTTTTAGCTATACTTGGCATAGGTTCACATAAGTATAAGTAATAAAATGTCTTGGAAATGTTTGTCAAAGTATCAACAAAATATAAAGATCATAACAAAATTGAGGCAATAATTAGACTCATCATCTACCCCCTACTAATAGAATGCTTGTCCTCAAGAATTATATTTCCTTGCTATGGTCCTAAAATCACCAGTGGTCGTCTTTCCCTTCTTTCCACTTCTAAAAGTGTAGTAGAACCCCCTTATGCATTCCAATTAATCTTCTTGATGCTCCTCAACCAGCTATTCCAATCTAGTAGCACTGATGTCGTATAGGGGCCAAAAGAGTGTAGGTGGCTGGAAGGATAAGGGCATCCATAATTCCCTTCTGGGTTGTCATCCTAACTTCATGTAATTAGTCACTCTGTGGATAGCTACTTCATAATTAATTGGGCTATGTGGTTCTACTTTTCTGAAAGCTTTTGGCAATCTGTTCCACCTACTTCTAACTCCTGAAAGAGCTTTTTGGGCTGTGAAATTGGGCAATGTTTGATAATCTCTGTAAACTTTATCCCTCAATGCAAATACTTTCTCCCTGATTTCTAGCTTTGGTCTCCCATAAGTCAAATTGAGCCAATCCCTCAAAAGAACATCAGGCTTATGTGACTCAGCCCTTAATGGCAAAGGTTCATATTTCTCTAAATCCTTGTAGGTGTTCAATTGTCTATCATAGTTTATCTCATTATGCATCCATGACATCAAGGCCCTTAATTGAATGTTCCTTATATAAAGTAGAGAATTCCACTCTATTTCATGTGGGATAATAAAATTGTGCAAATAAAGCTTGCATAACAGATTTTGTTGCCATGATGGCAAAGTCTGATACAAACCATAGAATTCTTGGGCCAACTTGAATTCACAATCAATGTCCTTCATTGTCATCATAAGTTGGAACAAAAGAAATTGCTCCTTTAAGCAAATAGCATATACCCTAGGTGGTGGTCTATAAGCTATCACCTGGTCAGCTAGTTTTAAGGCCTTGTCCATTTGTTCTTTCTATTTCCTTAGCTACTCTTTGAGAGATTCAATCTCCTCATCCTTCTCAAACATCTCCCTTTGCATTTGGTTTCTTTCCTGCTTCCACCATATTTTCTGAAAGATAAAATGGTTTTATAGATGAAAGAGGACAGACTAAATTGTTGATGAAGGGAACTCTTGCATTTGAGCCTTCTTTTTCTTCTCCTTAGTAGTCTTATGGAAGAATTCAGTGAACCACATTGATTGGTAAGGTATAATGGATACATTAGAATATACAGGATGTTGAGGAGGAGTAGATTGAACATCCATAGGAATGCTCTCTTGCATTACTTCAAGGTTTGATTCAAGCATCCCTTGATCATTCTGTGGCATGCTACTACTAGGTTCTTTCTCATTAGGTGGCTCCTCCATATGATGGGGTTCTACCTGCATAGGGGATTCATCAAGAATATATTCAATAAAGGGATCTTTAGTAGGTTTTGGTGCTGGAACATCTGGGTGTTGAGGAGAAGGTCGAGACACCTGTCCTCTCATGTGAGGGCTTCTACACACAGTTGCCTCTTCAACCACTGCAATTTTAGGTTGGCGAGACCTTTTTGGTTTATGTGTTGTAGGAGTAGTTACTATAGGACTCGATCATTTTCTTTTATTAACTTGAATTGTAGGGTTTGAAATTTCTCCTTCTAAGTTACGGATTTCTTTTCTAACTTTATGCTTTCCTTTTCTTGAGGAAGAAGTGGGTACATTACTCTCTAGAGTAGGTTCAGGAGGTTGGTTTTCTGGTGATAATTCCAGTTCTTTTTCTTTCACATCTGCTTCTTTAGTAGGGTCAGAAGATTCTATTACATCTTCTAGAGGTTGGGCCACAGGATTTACTTGGGGTTGTAAAGTTTTGGTTTGGACAAATTCTGCCCATGACATGCGGGAAACATCCCTAAGAGATTTTTCAACCAAAAGCTTGATCAGGGCATGGTGACTAATGGAGTTTGCATTTCCCTTTTGAGTTTCCTCAACATTGATACTTAGCATATTATAAAGAAAATTAGGAATATTAACGTGAAGACTATGCATGATATAGCTAAGCAATTTAAAATGATGAGCATGCAGGTTTGAAAACCTTCCTTCACAAGTTAAATACATGATGATGTGTGTAGCCAGTTCTAGAAATGGCTATGGAAGGGACAATCTATTGCACCCCTACTTAGTAATTTCAAGCGGAGGATCACCCGGCCTGGAGAACTGAGCTCGAGATGACTTGGTGTCATGCTCGTTTGGATAATATTCTTCCACAACTAGTAACCTTGTAACTTCCACAATTCTCTCTTCTATAGAAACAAATGTCAATCCCCATATAATTGCTTGTCCTTCTTCAAATGTACTCATGAATTCTACTGCAACCTCCTTATTAAACTCTGTAAGCTAAAGAAAATAGCTAAGCCAGCTGCATGCATTGAACCTGCGGACTGCCTCAATATCTGCCAACAAAATACCATGAATGACTGGTTCATGTCTTTGTAATTGTTTTCCCATATTAATAATTCCCAATCTCTAATTTTTTAGCTCTCCAACCCTCTGCTAAGCTTTCAGTTTCTCTACAAATTCCCTCTTTTGAAATGCAATTGTGATTCTTGAAAATACTGATATTTTCGCTTGCATTACCTTTGTTTTACTTGACATGAACTATAATAATGACATTGATTTCAAAGGACATCAATACCTTAAGTGCGAGTTACCTCACAAATTAATTATGATCCTTTTGAAGTCATGTCAAGTTCAGGAAATCAGAATTTGAAAGTACAAGAAATGTGTGAAGGATTAAAAGAATTAGTGGAATGCAACCTAAGTACAACACTGATGTGATAGAGGTATGACAAGGGTAGTTTAGGAATGACACTTGGAAGTTAGTACACTTCCCTTGCCCCCTACGAAAGTTTACCAAGTGTCCTCACTTGTTAAATTTAGCACGAGGTTGAGAAACTAGCTTAAGGTGTATATTATACATTTAATGCAATACTAGATATAATTAATTAAACTTGTGCACTAAAAGTAAGTAAGGAGTTAGAAAGTTATACCTAGAAATTAGTTACCATACATGAATGTGAGCTGATGAGAGTGTCAATTCCAGCAGCCACATAAGATTGTTGACGTGGCATTTTATTGAAAGCATTTGAAAATAGAAATTGTGGGTGACATGGAATTTGAGTGGGTGGTAGAAATAGGAATGAGATGAGTTGATGAGAAGAAAAGAGAAAAGTGAATGAAGAAGTATACCTCATTAAATGAAGTTTTATTATAAGTGCTAGTGAACATATGTCATGGTGATGCTGTAGGAGGAAGGCTTTCACCTTATACTATAGGAACTATTTCTTGAGGGGTTGTTAAATTGTGCATGTTGAACTGTTGCAAGAATTCTTCTTTGGTTTGAGGCTTGTGATACAGGTGCAAGCGGTGTCTATTGACTAGCATCTTAAATTGTACTGGATCAAATGTTGTTAGTTGAACTACTCCATTATCAAAGACATATTGAATTTCATAGGGTATGAGCCATCTAGTTTGCAGCTTTCATGGGTTCTCCTTGAATCTGGAATCATATAATAAAGCCCAGTCTCCTACTTGAAATTGCTTGTTCTTGATATGTGAATCATGTCATCTCTTCCTTTGATTCTATATTAATTATGTTCTCTCTAATTTTTAATTGCACATTTCATCCAATGAGTTGAGATGGAGGAGACGTTCTATTTATGCTACAGGAAGATTGATGTTTAGCTAAAGTGTTGTGCGCAATGTTTTGTGTTCAAATTCTATGGGCAACATTGTTACTTTTCCATACACCAATTCAAATGGTGTGACCCCTGTTGTTGTCTTCTGTGTGGTATAGTAAGCCCAGACTACTTCTACTAATTGACTGCTTTAATCCTTATGATGCAACTATACTGTCTTTGTTAATATGGCCTCTATTTCCCTGTTTGTGACCTCTGCCTGTTCATTTTCTTATGGATGATAAGGACTAGACTTCCAATGCCTTATGCTATACTCTTTCATTAGCGTTGTGATCAGGTTTGATGTGAACTATTCTCCTTGGTCTGTTACAAGCTCTCTAGGTACTCCATAGCTGGTAAAAATTTCTTCATACAAAAATTTTGCTACTTTTTCATCCCTTGCATTCTGCATAGCTTTCACTTTGACCCATTTTGTCAAGTAATCTGTACAAACCAAGATGTAGGATTTTCCATTTGATGGAGGATCAATTGGTTCAATGAAGTCCATACCCCACTTATCAAAGGGTGTCATTACTACTTGTGGATTAAGTGGCATCTCATTTGATTTCATTGGTCAGCACATTCTCTGACATTTATCACATTTTTTTGTATAACTGGTTGCATCTTTGTGTAATTGAGGCCAATAATATCCTATTGTTAAGATTTTTAGGGCTGTTCACTTTCTTGCAAAGTGACCTCCATGAGGCTCATCATGACAGGCATGGAGTATATCATATACTTCATCTTCTCTCACACATCTTCTCATAATCTAATTTGGACCAGTATAAAATAGATTATTATCTATCCATGAAAACTGAAAGCTTTTCTCTGCAAGCTTTTTCTTGTCTTTCTGAGAAAAATGTTGGGGCATCTTATTTGCTGCAAGATAATTGGCTATGTCTGCATACCATGGGTTTTTTATTGTTATATGAAATAGGTGTTCATCTAGAAATGTATCTTCAACCTGAGTAGTGTCTTCATCTACATTTTGTAGTCTAGACAAGTAGTCAGCAACTACATTGGCCTTCCCTAGCTTATCAACAATTGTGATATCAAATTCCTGCAATAGTAAGAGCCATCTTGCCAATCTTCCTGTTATAGCAGGTTTGTTCATCAGGTATTTTATTATTGAGTGATTGGTGTGAACAAAAATGGGATAGCCTATGACATAGTGTCAGAATTTGTTCAATGCATAAACTATAGCTAGGAGTTCCTTTTCAATAACTCTGTAGTTCAATTCAGAGCCATGGAGGCTTTTACTGATATAGTAAATTGCATTCTCAAGGTTAGTAGGCTTTTGTCCTAGCACAACACCTATGGAATAATCTAATGCATCTGTATGGATGTGGAATGGAATAGACCAATATAGTCCTTTTAAGACTGGTGCAGTTGTTAGGAGTTTCTTTAGCTGTAGGAAGGACTCATCACATGCTTGTGTCCACTTAAATTCAGCTTCTTTGGTAAGCAATGTATACAGAGGACTTGCAATCTAACTAAAATTTTGAATAAAGCATCTATAGTATCCAGCATGTCCTAGAAAAGATCTTACATCATTTTGTTTAGTAGGATTAGGTAGTGTAAGTATTATCTCTACTTTAGCTGGGTCCACTTGAATTCATGTTGCTGAAATGAAATGCCCAAGTACCACTCCTTCATGCATCATCATAAAGCATTTCTCACTATTAAGGGATAGATTATGCTTCTTACACTAGATTAGTACATTTTTAAGATTCTTCAAAGCCTCTTCAAATGTCACTCCAAATGCTATAAAGTCATCCATATATATCTCCATAAAATCATGTGAAATGTCAACAAAAATACTAATCATAGCTCTGTGAAATGTTGTTGGAGCATTACACAACCCAAAAGGTAGAACTAAATAGGCATATGTCCCCCATGGACATGTGAATGTAGTCTTCTCTTGGTCCTCTAGAGCAATAGTTATATAATTGTATCCACTATATCCATCAAGAAAGGAAAAATACTTCTTACCAGCCAAAGTATCAAGTACTTGGTCAATGAATGGTAATGGGAAGTGCTCTTTCTTGGTAGCTTTGTTTAACTCCCTGTAATCCACACAAATCCTCCATTTTCCCCCCTTTTTGGGTACTATTACCAAAGGTGATACCCACTTAGTTTTAGATATAGGATATATGTTGGAGTTGATGAAAAACAACCCACAACTCCCAAAAAAACCTGCACGCAAACACCTGTCACAGAAAGAGAGAGAAGCAAATAGCTATGGAGGCCTGAACGCATAGATCCATGAGAGAGGAGAAATTGTTGATGTGTAAAAACAAAAGTTTCAATCAATAATGAAATGTCAGAAAAGGTTACAAAGTGTTATGAGATCAATCCTTATAAAAGGAGCTCAGAAAACCTAAAAAGGTAAAACCCTAGGTTGCATAATAATAATTAATAAAATAATTAATTATTATATGCCTAAAGTTTAGCTTAAGTAGAAAGAGGTAATAAGTGACTGAATAATTAAATCAATATGATTCAATTAATCAGTTTAACACTTTATTACTCTAACACCCCCCCTTAAGATAAACTTTAGGAGAAGCTAAAAACCTAGAAAGAACAACTGAAAGCAAATGGGTCCCATCAACAAAGGCCTGATCAGGTACCCAAGTACTGATGCAAGAGCATCTCAGGTCCTTGGCAATCCTATGTCACCAAAAATAATTTTGAGTTTTGTCTGTGTTGCTCAGTTTCTACTTTGACCAAGTTGGTCAGTTTCCTTTGGTTATCGAGTATGGTCGGTTATCTCCTGGGTGGTCGGTTAATTCACTGGCGCTCGGTATTGTCTGGCTGCTGCTCGGTTATCTTTCTTACCGATGGGTTTAGTTTTGTTTCTTGTTGTGGCTGACTTGTGCATTTATATAAGATCATGGAATTAATGTTTGTATCCATCATTGGGAAGCGTGTGGTCCCAAATTTGACTGTTACTTCTGTTAATTGTGGATCTGAAGGCCAACTCAACTCGGTGGCTTCTTGTATAAATGTAGATGTTTGGTGGTAGTTTAGGGAGTCAATTTTGATAGAAGATAGAAGTCATTAGATTAGAGATTGGTAGCAGATCCTCACATGTTTGAGGACTTTTGTAAATCATTGTAATAACAGGCCCTAATGGGGAAGGCCTTACAGCTCGGCATGTACAATTCAAGTTGATGATAATATATGACAGGTCTGGCATTCTCTCTCTCACTCTTGTTGTTGTTGCTTCCACATGTGTGTTGCAGGCTTGGATCAATAAGGTGCACCATCCTTTGGCCCCTCATGCATCCCTGCCTTGCGTTAGGTGGTATCAGAGTGAGGTTAGATCTTGATCTAGTTCTGTGGATCTAGGTTTGTAGGTTCCTCTTGAAGCCCTAGTTGAATTGTTGTGGGGTAGCAGATTGCGATCTAACCTGCAATTGCAGAGGGTTGTCAAGATGGTTCATGGGAGGTGAGATGCAGATCCAAGATTGGTAGATATGCTAAGATAGATTGCTTCTAGATTAGAAGCAGGTAGAAATAGCCCAAAGAAGAGGTAGACATCTTGAAGATGTTAGTGATGATGAAATTGAAGAAGAACAGGCGAATGCAGAACCTGCTCCTATTATGGATCAAGGTGAAGAAAGATTCTTGAAGGCTTTAACAAATCTGAAGTCAACACCACATTTCAATCCTCCCAAGTATAGTGGAAAGCTAGATTCTGATTAATTAGTGGATTGGATCATCGAGATGGAAAAGTATTTTGAATATGAGAATATCCCTAAGGATAAGAAGGTGAAGATTGCAAGCACAAAGTTGAAAATTCATGCATCCTTATGGTGGGAACATCTACAATTGGATCAGAAGAGGAAAGGCAAAGACAAAATCAAGGTATGGTGTAAAATGGTCAATAAATTGAAAGGAAATTTCTTACCCTATGATTATCAGATTAACCTAGTTCTGCGAATGCAAAGTTTGAGACAGAAAGATAGCTCGATAAAAGAGTATATTGAGGAATTCTATAGATTAGATATCAGATTTGGACATGATGAAGATGATGTGGAAAGAATCAGCAGATACCTAAATGGTTTGAGAGTTTCCATCCAAGAGGAGATTAGTATGGTCAAGTTGGAGAACATTGAAGAGGCTTATCAATTTGCTTTGAAAACCAAGGAGAAATTGAACAAGAGGTAGGAGCAAAGACAAAGAGGTCGAGGTGGTAGATTCCCTAGAGGAAGAGGTAGATCTAATGGTGAAAATGGTAGATCTTAACTAGAAAAGACAAATCTGGACAAAGGAAAGACCGAGTGGAAAGGTGAAAGTTCTAGAGGCAGAGGTAGTAACTACCGAGGTGGTTATGGTAGAGGAATTTTTTGAGGAACTTGTTATAACTATGGAGAAGAAGGACATAGATATTTTGAGTGTACACAAGCTAGTAAGAAGGTTGGTAGCAGTAGAAATTCTTTGGTGCAAGAAGAGTCACCAAATGAACCTAAGAAAGAAAATAACTTGATGGTAAGGAGAGCACTGTGGAATGAAAGAAAGAAGGAGGATTCGATAAGGAAAATTTTATTCAAGACCAGATGTAGAGTTTCTGACAAAGTTAGGAAGGTAATCATTGACAGTGGTAGCTCAGAGAACCTGGCATCTGAAGAGATGGTTGCAAAACTACAGTTGGAAAGGTTGGTACATCTGAAGCCCTATAAGATTTCATGGATCAAAGATGAGCATGCACTCCTAGTAAGTGAACAATGCTATGTGAATTTGAAGATTAGAAATTACTATGATAAGGTGTTATGTGATATCATGCCTATGGATTGTTGTCATATTTTGTTGGGTAGACCTTGGCAATATGATAAGCATGCTATATATGATGGGAGATTGCATAAGTATACTATTGTGGCTGATGGAAAGAAAAAAATCTTATTACCATTTATGGAAGAACCTATTAGTAATGTTTGCACATCTATGAAAGTTTGCTTGATGGAAGGAAGAAAGTTTGTTAACTCTTTGAAGAGGAATGATGTATGTTTTGTTGTGATTCCTAATAAGCCGAGTAAGAAAACAAAGGATAATGTTCCTAAGGAGATTGATAAGTTACTCACCGAGTATAGTGATATCATTTCTGATAATGTACCTAATGGTTTGCCACTGAAAAGAAGCATTGATCATTGTATGGATCTAATCCCTAGAGCTAGTTTATCAAATAAGGCAGCTCATTGGTTGACACCTATGAGAATCAAGAATTGAACCGACAAATTCAAGAGTTGCTAGAGAAAGGTTTGATCAAAGAAATTTTGAGTCCCTATGCAGTACCTGCTATATTGGCACCAAAGAAGAATGGAGAATGGAGAATGTGTACTGATTCCAGAGAAATCAATAAGATAATAGTGAAGTATAGGTTTCCTATACCGAGAATGGATGATATAACAGACAGTTTGACTAGAGCAAAGTATTTCACAAAGATTGATTTGAAAAGTGGGTATCATCAGATAAGAATCAGAGAAGGTGATGAATGGAAGACTGCTTTCAAGACAAAAGAAGGTTTGTATGAGTGGTTGGTTATGCCCTTTGGTTTAACTAATGCACCGAATACCTTTATGAGACTAATGAATGAAGTTTTGAAGAAATTCTTGGGTAAATTTGTGATTGTATATCTTGATGACATTTTGATATTCAGTAAGACTAGAGAAGCACATTTTTTGCATGTTAGACAAGTTTTGCAGAGATTGAAAGAGGAAAAGTTGTTGATAAATCTAAAAAAGTGTTCATTCATGAAGGAAGAGATTGTGTATTTGAGATTTATTATTTTAGCTGATGGTTTGAAGATGGATCTTGAAAAGGTTGAAGCTATTTTGAATTGGCCTACACCTGTGAATGCTAGTGAGGTAAGATCATTTCATGGTTTGGCAAGTTTTTACCAAAAGTTCATAAGAAATTTCAGTTCAATTTGTAATGCTATGACTGAGACTATGAGAGGAGACAAAAGAGAATTCAAGTGGACACATGGAGCTGACAGAAGTTTTGAGGCTCTGAAGCATAAAGTTGTTGAATTGCTTGTTTTGGCATTACCTAATTTCAGTAAAGTATTTCAAGTAGAATGTGATGCAAGTGGAAGTGCAATTGGAGCTGTGTTGAGTCAAGAAGGTAAACCTATTGCTTTCTTTAGTAAAAAGTTGAATGATGGTAGAAGGAAATATTCTATGTATGATCAAGAATTCTATGCTATTGTTCAAGCACTAAAGAAATGGAGACATTATTTGATACCGAGTGAATTTGTGTTGTATATTGATCATAAGGTTTTACAGTATTTGGGTAGTCAGAATAAGTTGAATTAGAGACATATGAAATGGGTTGAGTATTTTCAGAGTTATACATTTGTGATAAAGCATAAGAGTGGAGTCACTAACTGAGTTGCTGATGTATTGAGTAGAAGAAGATCTTTGATGACCGAGATGAAAATTGAAGTTCTCAGTTTTGATGAGATGAGAGGTTTGTATGAAAATGACCCTAATTTTTCTAAGCCATGGAGAAAGTGCAGAGCACCTATTCAAGATCAAAAAGATACAAAATGGGATGAATATTTCATTCACGAAGGTATGTTGTTTAAAGGTATTTAGTTGTGTATACTAAGAGGAGTAATGAGAACTAATCTGATAAAAGAGAAACATAGTAGTGGTTTAGCTAGACATTTTGGCATTGATAAAAACATGGAATTTGCTGAAGGAGAAGTACTATTGGCCACAGTTGTATAGAGATGTTCAGAAATTTGTGAAAAGTTGTGGTATTTGTCAAGTTGCAAAAGGAGTAAGTCAGAATACTAGATTATATACACCAATTGTTGTTCCTGAGAAACCTTGGATTGATATCAGTATGGATTTTGTTCTTGGCTTACCTAAGACAGTAAGAGGTAATGATTCTATATTTGTTGTTATGGATAGATTTTCTAAGATGGCACATTTTATACCTTGTAGAAAGACATCAGATGCAGTACATGTATCAAATCAGTTCTTTAAGCAAATTATCAGATTGCATGGATTATCGAGGAGTATTATCTCTGACCGAGATAGTAAATTTGTTGGATTTTTTTGAAAAACACTTTGGAAGAAATTTGGCATTGAGTTGAAATATAGTTCTACATTTCACCCACAAACCGATGGATAGACTAAAGTTGTGAATAGAAGTTTGGGAAATCTTTTGAGATGTTTCATTGGAGACACACCAAGTAATTGGGATTCTGTGTTGGAACAAGTAGAGTTTACAAATAACAATTCAATGAATAGGAGTACTGGAAAGACACCATTTGAGATTGTGAATGGCACACAACCAAGAGGAATATCTGATTTGAGAGACATTACTGATGAGAATAAGAGAAGTGTTGAAGGAGTAAAGTTTGTTGAATATATGAAGACATTGCATGAAGATGTGAAGCTGAAGCTAGAAGACAGTAATCAGAAATACAAAGACAAAGCTGATAGATCAAGAAGACATAGAACTTTTGATGTTGGTGATGAAGTGATGGTTCATTTGAAGAAAGGTCAGTTTCCTGTTAGAACATATGGAAAGTTGAAGATGAAGAAGTTTGGACCTTGCAAGATTCTGAAGAAATTTGATAGTGGAATTGCATATGAGATTGAGTTACCTGATGACATGGACATATCACCAATTTTCAACATTGCCAATTTTTATGAGTATCATGAACCTGATGAAGAAGTGACAGTACCGATAGAATATCCTAAGAAGCAGAATGATGAAGTTGAATAGATTTTGAAGGAAAGAGTTGGAAAAAGTACAAGAGGAAAATAGTACATGGAATATCTAGTTAAGTGGAAGAATAGACCAATGGAAGACAGTTCATGGATTTCACAATCTGATTTGGATGCAGCTCGGACTAGACCTACCAAATGATTCTGAGAATCATTTCAAAATAACCCTAGGTGTTTGATGCAGGAGCATCTTAGGTCCTTGGCAATCTTGTTGCACCAAAGAGAATTTTGAGTTTTGTCTGCGTTGCTCGGTTTCTACTTTGACCAAGTTGGTCAGTTTCCTTTGGTTACTGAGTATGGTCAGTTATCTCCTGGGCGGTCGATTAATTCACTAGCGCTTAGCGTTGTCTGTCTGCTACTTGGTTATCTTTCTTACTGATGGGTTTAGTTTTGTTTCTTGTTGTGGCTGACTTGTGCATTTATATTGGATCATGGAATTAATGTTTATATCCATCATTAGAAAGCGTGTGGTCCCAAATTTGACCATTACTTCTGTTAATTGTGGATTTGAAGGCCAACTCAGCTCGGTAGCTTCTTGTATAAAGTAGATGTTTGGTGGTAGTTTAGGGAGTCAATTTTGATAGAAGATAGAAGGCATTAGATTAGAGATTGGTAGAATATCCTCGCATGTTTGAGGACTTTTGTAACTCATTGTAATATCAGGCCCTAACCAGGAAGGCCTTACAGCTTGGCATGTACAATTCTAGTTGATGATAATTGTATCATCTTAAAATGGAAGCACTTCCATGTTAAGAGAATTTAGCCCTCTGAGTAAGTGGTTTGGGGTCATGTTAAGAACCTTGATTGGGTCTTTTCATGTATTTGGCTTTCCCCCACTTTCCACTTCTTCTCCGCACTTGATTTCTTCATTCTAGGTGAAATTAGGGCTAAGTTCTTAAGGACTTTCCTGATTTTCCTTCTTCTATGGCTCTATTTTATAGGTAGGATTAAGAAATGAGACCTCCTATTCCATCATCACATCATTCAAAAGATTTTCTATTTGTTCCTGACACTGGGTCCTGTTCAGATATCAAATTTTGCATTTCTAGCATCTCCGGGAACCTTTTCTACAAATCCTGACAAAGTTAGGGTTTGAGGTCAAGGATGACCTTGACCCTGACTAGGTCAGGGTCAACCTTGACCCTAACTAGGTTAGGGTCAACCTCAACCTTGACCTCCTCCTGCCAAAATTTCAAAGTTTCATTTTCCACTCATTTAGTTTTCAGGAAAGTTATTTCCCGCTTCCGAGTTGGTTGTTTCAGGCTCTGAAATGGTAAATCCTTTAATGGTATTTAATTAAGGTATATTTTCTAAAGGTGAGGACCTAATTGGGATTTAATTCTTCAAGGTGTCCCATCTAGAGGAGTGTGCCCTAGTTCACTATAAAAGGAGGCCTTCCTCTCTCATTTTGATATCACATTCACATCAAGTTTTCTCAATCAAGCAATCAAGTTCTCAAGTGCAAGCAAGTCTTCAAGCATTCAAGTGATCAAGAATTCATCCATCAAGGAGTCCCATTGTTAGCTATTGAAGGATTCAATCTCCTTGGATCCCCCTTGAAGATCCATCCTTCTCCATTCATTCAAGCCTTCTCATATGCAAAGATCAAATCAAGATTGGTGTTGAAGATCAAAATACCATTGATTGGAAACATCCTACATTCATTGAAGCATTCCTACTTGTAGATTTGAGGATTCGAATCCTCTACAAGGACTTCAACATAAGCGAGGTGATTTGTTTCAATTACTTTGTTTATGCACAATATAATTTCAATTCAATTTCAAGGTTAATTCCTAAATTAGGGTTTGACCAAGGCAAACCCCCCATGCAACCAAAAACCCCCATTTTCTTGCAAGTACAGGTGTGAAATCTCAAATTTGAGAGTGAATTCAAATACCCTTTTTGGCAATCTTTCAAGATCTGCGAACAGAATTGGAATCGGACTTCAAATAAATAATGTGGTCTTTAACCTTTTAAAAGGTCAAAGTCGACCTGTGTGAATTTGGAGAAAAGATTTATGGGTTTTGTCCACCTCAGCATTTCCAATCCAGAATAGGTGACAGAATCTTCAGAAAGTTCATACATAAGCTAGAATTCAATATTTTCTAGATCTGCCCTAATTCAAGGTTAGTATTTGCACTTCAATTATTTCAAATTTCAAGCTTAATCCAACTATAGGGAAGTATAGGATTTATTCTTTCTTTCATATTCTTCATAGGTTGATTTGATTGTGTATTAACCTCTTGGTTGATCAAATGGGATCTCTCTTTTGGGAATTTGGATTTTGGAGTGAATCTTACATTTTCCCCACACACATACACAAATAGTGGTGATTCCAAATCACAACTATTTAATAATATATGACAGATCTGGCATTCTCTCTCTCACTCTTGTTGTTTGTTTCTTTCGCATGTGTGTTCCAGGCTTGGATCATTAGGGTGCACCATCCTTTGGCCCCTCATCCATCCCTGCCTTGCATCAAATACAAAAGAGAGTCTCTACAAAGTGGAGAAATAGAGAAAACCACATGGGAAAAACTCTACTCCAAAAAGAGATAAAGACTAGTCTGAATGACTGAAGAAGCCTCCAGAACTAGGAATGTTCCCAAAAATTAGGAACAAGGATGAACATGTACAACATCACTGAAGCAAGAAACTACAAACTCTGTCAAGAAGAAACTGATGATCTAAAGATCCTCCACTGAAATATGACCAGGTAGAGAAGACTGTAATTTGCATGAGTGGCCTCAAATGACACTACTCGAATCAGGAGGAAAACAAAGGCAAGCACCTGAACTTGAAGATACATATGACATAAACATCAAAAGCCTGAAGATTTGATCAATCAAAGCTAGAAGAGTGCATCCAAAAATAGGAAAGAAAAGAGTGTCCATATGGTAAATGATCCATCTCACCAGAATGCATAGGTACCTAGCTACTACAACCGCATAGTACATAGGATCAAATACTATATACATGGCTCACACAATCAAACCAAGGAAGTAGTAGAACCAATAGTAGAAACCCCCCCATACTACTGACAAGGGAGTAATGATAGGTACACTGAAAATATCATCCAATATGAACTACATGATGAAGATGAATCTGAAACATCAAATATGCAGAGAGAGTACAAACACAAATAAAGATACCTGAGGCTAATGTCATTGAAGAAATTCTCACATGACAAAAGAAGATGGAAAACAAAGGCAAACATCAAACCCCCCCCCCCGGCACTTTATAATGGAGTGCGAGTACAAAAAGCATGAACATGTGCAAGATCCCATCAAAGCAATAGAATGGCACTTTATCTTTGTGTGTGTGCATCAAAGAATGCTAAAAAAATGAAGTATACACTACTCAAAGAAGATCAAAGGCTGTTGAAACAAAAGAATAGCCTAAGACGTGCCATCCCTCAAAGGGAAGAGATCTCAGGACCTGTAACAACCAAGATATCCACCAGACTGCAAAAAAGCAAGAAGCTAAATAAAATGAACCTAGAGTAGAATCTGGAAAAATGACTTAGAGCACTAAAAGTCTTTCTGAACAAGCTTTCCAATGATATATCATTTTCTGAAAATAGAGTCTAGATGTGCAAGATAGAGCTCCTGGAGTGCAGAACTGAAGATCTAGCTTTGATATAAAAAACACCATCAGAAAAATAAAACTAGAAAAAATAACCTCCATATCTGAAAAGAGCTCAGAATCAGCTTTCCGATAATATCTCATTTGCCAAATTTGGAGACCGTATGCTCAAGATATGAGCAAAATACCAACAGCTGCACTGGAGGGCCCAAAGAAGGTGTCTGGAAGGATATGAGGATCACTATTTTTCAAAGCACTTTTGACCCAAACAGACCTCACGGTTGCGTTTGGAAGGCCCAAGATTGTCAAAAATCATATAAGATTTGTCAATTTTTGACAAGTTGGCCTTTGACACAAAACATTTTTGCATACTAGGGTCGTACGGCCCTAGCACACACTTCGAGGCTATAGGTACGATTCTCAAAAATATAAAAAATAAAATTTTTAGGTGGGGGCCACCTGCATGCTACCAAGTATCCTCCCACATGCCGCCCGTGGTGGAGTCACCGGATGATGATTGTCACAGTCACCGCCGCGGTGACCGTCGGGACTGCCGCAGTCTCCTAACCGCACGGTCACCACGTCCACCAGTGGTCTTCTAGCCGGTGTCACCGTGCATGACATGTGGCCCCCACTTCACCAACTGGTGATGATGTCAGTGCCCCATCATGCTGATGCAAGCATTTTTTTTCAAACATTTGTTGCATGATTTTTTGATCATCAGTTCAGACAAGTAGTTGGTTTTTCGCGCATATCTCGGGCATCCGGGATCAGAATTGGGAAAATGAGATATCACCGAAAAGGTAATTCCAAGATGGACAATAATTTACTAGTGTGGTTTCCTAATTTCACAATTAATTCTTCATTTATTGCAGTCAAAGGTAGAGGTTTTTTAGTGCTCTTGCATCTCAGCCCTCCTGCGCTGTTTTGGGTGTATCTCGGGCATACGGTCTCATTTTTTGGCAAATGAGATATCGTTGGAAAGATGGTTCAGAGGAACACCTTTTTGGAATTTCAAATTTTGGATTTTTTTCCTCTAATTTTTTCACCACTCCTTCAAATTTAGGGCTTCTATTTTGCCTTCCCTCCGGCACTGCCTATTGGTTATCGGCTTCTACCTTTCTCATCCGGGCTCCGTTTTCTTCAAGCGATATACCATTAGAAAGATATTTCTGAGCCAAATATAAATTCTTTGATATGGTTTTGTTATTTTTCCATTTTGATGCTATTTATTTCTATCAAAGTTAGATGTTCTATGTGATCATGGCATTTCAGACCTCCTGCATTCTGGGATCCGTTTCTCTTGCATCTAAGCTCCATTTTCAGAAAATGAGATATTTTCAAAAAGATATTTCTGAGATTTTATCAAATCTGATGGTTTCATGTGTGATTCTATTATTTTTCTAACTTCACCCATCCTCAGATCCTTCCATATAACTTCTTTGGGCCCTCCAGTGCAGCTGTTGGTATTTTTCTCATATATTGAGCATACGGTGTCAAAATTTGGCAAACAAGATATCATCAGAAAGATGATTCCAAGATCTTTCTAGATATGGAGATTATTTTTTCTGGTTTTATTTTTCTAATAGTTTTTTTCTCTGTCAAATCCAGATCTTCAGTTCTGCACTCCAGGAGCTCTATCTTGCACATCAATAATGAAATGTCAGAAAAGGTTACAAAGTGTTATGAGATCAATCCTTATAAAAGGAGATTAGAAAACCTAAAAAGGTAACACCCTAGGTTGCATAATAATAATTAATAAAATAATTAATTATTATATGCCTAAAGTTTAACGTAAGTAGAAAAATAGGTCCCCCAAAGATCTAACAGGAAACCCTCTGTGAAAATGTAGATCTGACGAACACGACCAAATCTCTCAGGAAGAGGACAAGGGAAAGAATATCTAAAGCTCTGATACCATGTTGGATTTGATGAAAAACAACCCACAGCTCCCAAGAACACCTGCATGCAAACAGCTATCACAAAAAGAGAGAGAAGCAAATAGCTATGGAGGCCTAAACGCATAGATCCACGAGAGAGGAGAAATTCTTGATGTGCAAAAATAAAATTTGTAATCAATAATGAAATTTCAGAAAAGGTTACAAAGTGTTATGAGATCAATCCTTATAAAAGGAGATCAGAAAACCTAAAAAGGTAAAACCCTAGGTTGCATAATAATAATTAATAAAACAATTAATTATTATATGCCCAAAGTTTAGTTTAAGTAGAAATAGGTAATAAGTGACTGAATAATTAAATCAATATGATTCAATTAATCAATAAACACTTTATTACTCTAACAATATAAAGCCAGCATCTAATAGTTTTTGCAGTTAAGTTTTGACTATCTCCCTTAATATTGGGTTAATCCTTCTTTGAGGTTGATGAAGGGGTAGGCTTCCTTCATTGATATATATCCTATGAGTACATAGTGTTGGGCTTAATCCCTTCATGTCCCCATAGTCCCATGCTAAGGCTTTCTCATGTGTTTGTAGCAATTTATTTAGTTTCTCCATTTATTGTGTAGGCAACTTATTATTCACATGGAGATTATGACCTTTAGAAAGCTCAACAGTACTTGTAAGGTCAACCATGGATAATTCAGGGATAGGACTTGAATTTACTTCACTAGGAAGCAATTGGTGGATAATATTAGTGTTGTGGTCCCACAACCACACTCCCCTTTCTTGGCCCTTATGGCCTCAGGGGCCCCCCTTCTGCTCTTTTGCTTGCCTCTTTTTTGTCATCTTTAGGGTTGGTGTCCTTAGTTTTCTTTAGCTTGTTGGCCTTTTTGGCCTTGTCGGCCTTGTCCACCTCTAGTACCTTTCAGGTGGTCCGAAAGGTGCAAAAGGCCCAGCAGGAGCATTTTTGCTAGATGGAGTTTTGGCCATCTTGGCCTTGTCGGCCTATCAGTGTTTTCGACCTATCGGACCTCCAAGACAGTCGAAAAGGCTAAAAGGCTGATGTGCAAGGTGATGATGTCAGCAGTCTCATGAAGCCTATAAAAGGCATGAAGGTCATTTCAAACCCTCACTTTGCGCATTTGCTCCCAGTCATCCGCTCGCTCTATTTTTCACCGCCAGTTGCTTTCACTTCATTTTGCTCCCTTTTCCTCACTGGTCTTCATCGGGCTCTTCATCTTTTGGGTAGGTGGTCTTCCCCTCTTCGTTGTTTCTTCCTTTTTGTTTCTTTGCATCCTCTTTTGTTTCACATTCTTCTTTAGGTCTAGGGTTTGCGTCTTCAGTTTTTTCAGTTTGAGTCTTAGGTGTAGGTTGTTTTTTTAGGTTGGCCTTTTTTGGCCTTAGGGATTGTTGAGGTGGTCACCTCACATCCCTAGGAAAGTTTGTGGTCAAAATCATCATTGGACTTGTTTTCGAGTCTGGCCCAAAACCCTAGTTTCAAAATTTCAGAGTCTGAAACTCACGAAGCGTTCACCAAATCAAAAATCATCTAAGTCCACGTGTTGTCAGTGTTTCAGTGTTTTGGAACACCAAAACATTAACATCCCCTAAAACCCCCGAAGGAAGCGATCTTGCCTTTTTTCATTCTCTAGATTTGTGGCCCTTTTGGCCTTTTTGGACTTCGTGACTTATTGGACTTTCAGAGGTCCAAGAAATTTGAGCAGTCTCTTCCCCCGCCAGAGCCCTTATCCATTTTTTCCCTCCAAGGTCTGTGGCCTTTCGGCCTTTTCGGTCCTTTCGGCTTTTAGAATGTCTGATAACTGTGAAAGGCCAAAAAGGCTGAAATCTCTAGTTTTGCTTTGAAATCATAGTTTCAGCATTTGGTTTTGCTTTCCTGATGTTTTCTCCTCCTTTTATGTTATTGATTCCAAAATTTTACTCTTTGCAAATATGGTCGAGAACGTACTGGCATCTCTGGCAATGAAATACCAATTCAAAGGATACCACCCACCATCTAAGGTGATGGACCTACACGTCAGAAGAACTGATACTGATATCAAAAATGTGAGTTGGAACAAATATCTGAACAAGTGTGCTCAACTGGTGGGCCACTCAGAGGACTGCACCTCATTGGTTCATTGCTCCCTAGTGAATGCAGCGGCACACCCTGTCTCGATCCAGTCAGCGGAGTTGATTAACACACTGGCCAACCACTATGTGCTAGATGAGTGCATGGTCATAAATAGCATGGGAGAAGTGGTCCTGGACTTGAGGCCAGACAATATTGAGGATGTTTTCCATCTATCCAAGGTGGTAGATAAGTTCTTCAACTTCAATTTAAACAAGGCGATGGAATTTTACAATAAAGATACCTAGAGGGCTCACAATATTGTCAACAATGAAAACCTGATGTAGCCATTGCCCAAGAATAGGCTGGATAGAATTGATATGAGGAGAGGTTATATGAAAGAAGATATCCAAGCCGCTATCACAATGATAAGCAGGGTGTACAACCTACCCAATTCCCATCAGTTGGAGCCCTCGATGATCTTCCTCATCGAGAAAATAAAAGAAAGACAAGCAAGGTTCGATTGGGCCTCTATTCTGAGTGATCAATTGGATGAGCAGCTAATTCAAGTAAAGATAGATCCATAGTTTTACATGACATCTTATGTTGTGTACTTACTAGCCACTAGGGCAGTATATCTAGGGTTGACTAAGGTTGGAAACATCGGAGAACAAAATGCATGGCCTTTCACTTTGTGTCCTCTATTGGTGCAAAAGGACTTCCTCGCACATAATAGCCCAGAATTTAGGATGGTTAATGATGCCTTCGTCTTTGCAATCATCCACTCCATCGAAGGTGATTTCACTAAAAGGCTATCAATAGAAGCAGCGGCCAAAGTGAATGCCATTGGGGCATTTTATATTCAATTCAAAATGTTTACATACATTTGGGTGGTAGGAAGCACTTTAGCACCCAAGAAGCTCCCAAGATACCCTCCTGATAGGGTAGTTCTACTGGAGATAGCTAGGCAATTGTTTGATGCTCACGAGCATATCAAGCATAAGAAGAAACACTGCTAGAGCTTCCCTATTTTAGTCAATCCTCATCGTGTTTCGGACATGAAAGTTTGAAAGTCTTTGGTTGGAGAATGGGATGAATTCACACTGGCAACCTATAGTCTGGTAAGGCCACATTTTGACCCCATTGGTACTTACAGCCACATAATGGGAAGACACTATATCCATGAGCCACATATTAAATACCATTGGGCTAATTGTGTGGATGGTTATGAAGTAAGAATCCCTTACTATTGTCAGATGAGCCTAGAGTTGGCATAGGGTGTCCTTTCATTAGGGATTCTGCAGAAGGCGTTGGAGGCTAATTCGAATAAAGTTCTGGATTCTATATATAACACGGATAAGGTATATAATAGGGCCATCCTAAATGTAGAAATAGATCAGGATAAGAATGATAGCATGGACTTCAAGGCATGACATGTGGTCAAGCTGATAAGATCGTGGGTTACTTTTCCTTTTCCTATGCAACCACTTCCTATAAAGCAACTCCCTGAGAAACCATCTCGAGGAAAAAAGAAGGGGGAAAAGATACTGGAACCTTAGTTTAAAGGGGCTACCCCTCTAAATCCTAAGACTGTATATCACCATGAGAGCCCCACCACGTATGGTTCGGTCACACATTCCAAACTGGTGAAAACCAGGATGACTGGGAGCATTGCTCCACTAGAGTCACCTTCATCAGGCGACCATAGTTTTCCTAGCTCATAAAAGAGAACTAAGTTCAAAATAGTAGGACCTAAGCTAGCTAGAGTAACCAAGGGTCATGTTTATAAAGGAAAAGCAAGCTCAACCCCTACTTAGATGGATACTCTGGAAGAAGGTGATGAGGATATGTTGGATGAAATCCCCCTCATTAGGAGGACATGGTCAATGGGATTCTTGAAGAAAAGGAGAATAATGGAAGATGATCCTAAGGATGAAGGAGGGGCTACTCAGGTAGAGCCAATAAATTTGGATGCCCTAGGTGACGATGAATTCAATATCTCTAATTTTGCAGGTTTGCATGGGTTCAAAGAAGCTGAACAACAGGCTCCTATGAAGTTCACTAGCCTCTTTAGTGGCATAGGAGAAGAGTTACCATAGGCACCTCAAGGGAAAAGTGAGGTTGAAATAGCCAAAGACCAGGAGGGAATTGGAGGACCCAAGAAGGAATTGTCTATTAAGATCACCTTGAAGGAGGAAACAAGTACACAAGTGCCTTTAGATGCATTTTTTCTACCTTCTCACCCTTCCACATTTCCCACCATTCCACTTCAAGAGCCTCCCACTATCCCGCTTCCCACTCCCATGCTAGATACTCCGCCACCTCAGCAACCCTTTTCTTCCCATGTTCCTTTCCCAACTCCAACTCCACCAGCCCAATTTACCACTCCCCTTGCATCTTCTACACCTCCCCCACTCAACATTCCTCCCCAAGTTCATATGGAGTCAATACCCCAGAGCGCACAGGAACCAGAGAAAGAAGTTAAAGTCATCAACGGAGAAGGGGGAGAAGAAATTCATATTGGATCTAAGGAAGAGGGTGATAAGGGAGAATCACAGACAGAGGAGGAGCTACATACAAAAGAAGATAGGCCTCAAATGGATACTGAGGAGAAAATAACTGATGAGTGTGTGCTAGAAAGTAGTCACACTTTTGTAAATCATTACATTCAAGAACACTCAAGAATGAGGTCTCAAACATCGATTCACAGCTCTCTATTCATGGAGTGCACGGGTTTGTATATGAGGCCCTCAGATTGACCTAGTTATGCCCATGCAAGTACACCAAGAAATGAGAGATTCAAAGATGAATAGCAAGCATGCTAATCTCCATGATCATCAAGTTATTGCATGCAAATGAAACTAGTCTAGATGATAACAATGCAAGAAATAAACTATTCTATTGAAATGAATGCTTATACAATGTTAATCTATGAAAGGAAACATGAATTTAAACTATTATGTGAATGCAATATTAATCTAAACTATGGATTGCCATAAGGCATGAGAGAAGAAGACAAGAAGAAAGAAGTCTCAAATATCCAAGCTTCAAATGTGCTCAACAAGCTTCTTCCAAGATTGCTCTCCAAACCTGCAGTATAACAATAACATGAAAATTCTCAGATCTGAAATGAGAAGGAGAGGGCTCCTTATATAGGAAAATGTGGAAGAGAATGCATCCTCAAGAGCAATGTGGGATAAATCCAAAAAGAGGAAATAAAGCTCATTTTTAGAAAGTGTGGAGAGAAAAGGGATTTTATTTATTTTTAATTATTTGTTTCCCTTTTTTCATCACAAAGAGCTTTAAGAGGATTTTTTATTTATTTAAAAGAATGATTCTCTATTAATTAAAAAATTATTTAATTAAAAGAGAGATATCATAAAGTAAAATCATTTAATTAAAAAAGATTTTAATTAAATAAATTTATTTCATTTTAAAAGATATTTCTTTCAATTAAATAAAGTTATTTTATTTATTTAAGAGGGAATATTTCTTTCAATTAAATAAAATTATTGAAAGAATCAGGAAAAGATTTTTTGTTTTATTTTTATTTGATTTATTTCCTTTTCCATCACAGATTTTGCTTTAAGTGGGGATTTTATTTATTTAAAAGAGGAATTATCTTTTAAATAAATAAGATAAGTTTATTTAATAAAAAGAGAAATATTTAATTAAATAAGATAAAATCATTCAATTAAAAGGGGTTTTAATTAAATAAGATTATTTTATTTAAGATATTTCTTTTAATTAAATAAGCCTATTTTATTTATTTAAAAGAGAATATTTCTTTTAATTAAATAAAATTATTGATGAAATGATCAAACCTTAGAAATATTTGAATTATTGATTTAATTGCGATTTGATCAAGGAATTGATTTGAAAATTGCAAAGCATTGATTCAGGAAATTGATATTTGACAAATTGAATAAATGGGGCCCAAAGTCTAGGCGACCATTTTAGGGTGCATACATTTGCCCCTCTTTGACTAATCTGAGGTCGACTTGGGATTGCATGCAGTCAAAGAATGGAATTGAAGTGTGAGATCGATTTGGGATCACAAAATAACCCAGATGTGTGTTCGACGGATGGGAACACATCAGGACATAGATAAGTAGACTGAAAAAGACAAGGCCAACACCTGTGAATAGGTAATTGTCAAGTCTCAAATAAGAGATAAGAATCTCAAGCAAGGTTGCCCCAAAAGAAGCAATTGATAAATTTGATAAAGCTGAATCAAGCATTGAAGTTTGGTAGGTACTGCTCCCTCATGATCGAAATCGAAATGAGATAGAGGAGAAATAGTAAATTGATAAATTTGATCAAATTGAACTAAACATAAGGTTCTTGACATAAGATGAAAGATAAAATATAAATAAAAAATCATAGAACCAAGGTAGATCAGCAAGAAAGATTATGCCCCAAGGTTGAATTAGAAGAAAAGAAGTGGGGTGAAAGTGAATGGAAGATAGAAGTTTGGAAGAAATGGAAAGAAATGGAGAGAAGAAAGAGAATTTGCCTCCAGAAAGAAGATGCCCCAAAATCAATCAACTGTTTAAGATAGGGAATTTCGATTGAGATCACGAAAGAAGGTAAGGAAATGAAGATCAAAATGTGACCACAGTTGACTAAAAGTCCACAAGAAAGATGAAGGAAACCCTCTCAAACTCATAATGCAGCCTAAAAGTGCAAATTTAACATGAAGTCTAAATAATGCAAGCTACATAAAAATGCAAAGGTGTACTTGCAATAGGGTAACATAGGATTTTTGTGTTCATCATTCATTAGAGAATGTAAAAGAACTTATTTTCATCATAGGGCCGTTATTACCGGACATCGAACAATCACACAATCAACACTAGTCAAAATGCAACTATGAAGATATGAATGTGATTTATATCATATTGGAATGTGGAAAGATTCTAACATGAGCATCAAAGACATAAAGGTCAAGATGACTGTAATGTTAGCTTACCCAATTTAATGTAACAAAACCATGCTCGCATCAAGGCATAAACGTCGGGATGACCATGAGAATGGTTGTGCAAAAAATATTCAAGGATGATGCCTTAAATCTCCTAAGTGTGTCAAGGAGACAACAAGAGACACAGAAGAGGTTCAAGACAACACCCACAAGTAGAAAGCAAATAAAAACATGCCCCATGCCCCAAGTCTTCTAGTGATGCATCATGGAGAGACTTATTAGACAAGGACATTCAACGAAAATCAATAACAGTTAGGACACAAAAAAAAATCATGACATATCTCAAGCATTAAGTGTTGCATTTAAAAATTTTAAGTGTGTAAACTGATACTGAGTTCCAAGGATAAGGATCGAATGCTTGCTAGTAGGTAAGATCACATGACCAAACTGGAGAAGACCAAACTGATAAGTGTTGAAAAACACTCGATGTCGGGGATTGTGTTGAAAAACACAGTTGGGTTGGTGTTGAAAAACACCATTTGCGAGGTGTCCTAAAGACAAGCATATCCAAGAGACCAAAGCTAACACAGTGATGCCCCCTAGACAAAGACAAAGACCAATTCCAAACCAAGGCAACAAGGACAAGGTATGATGGAGAAAGGCTAAGTGTCGAGGATGCATGCTAAGAAATAGGGGTGCAAAGGCCTCAAGTAGCGCCCGTTTCCAGGTTTTTACCACTTGGAAGAATTTTTTCAGGACTTTTTATAATTTTTTTGTATTTTTTCTACCAAGGCGCCTATTTCCAGGTTTTCACCAAGGCACTTTTTCTATTTTTTTTGAATTTTTTGAATTTTTTATTTTTTTGGTATTTTTGGAATATATAATTTTTTTGGTATTTTTGGAATATATAATTTTTTTGAGATACATCAGAGCGCCTATTGCTAGGTTTTCACTAAGATGATAATTTTTTTAGGACATTTTCTAATTTTTAGAATTTTTTCAGCATCATATATGAATTTTTTTGGGAATTTTTTCAAGATGACTAAATATGTACAAAGGATGCCCCCACACAGAATGGGCATCAAACTTCCAAGCAAGATCACATCGTGTAGTCCCAAAGTCTAGCAAGGTGGAGAACAAGAGGGATTAGCAAGCTGGTGAATGAGATGGAGGAAAAGAGAATGAAAGCGAACGAAGGGAAGAAATCCTCAAGGTCAAACTCCTCAAGAGTACCCAAGCTAGGGAAAAAAATTGTCATGTAAAGCACATTTGGACAAGCAATGAAAGACTAGCATAGGATAAGCCTCAAAAGCATAATGCAAAAGAAGAAAAGGATGCAGTCCAAAGGAGTAGACATGTCAAGAGGCTTCATAGCATCATATTTACTCTTTTTTAGATATTAGATTAGATCAAGACCAAAGGTGAAAAGGATAGCGAAAGACTAGAATGAATGGAGGAGAATAGACATGAAGGCTAGACATGAAAGAAATGAAAGCATGATCATCGTAAGATTGCTTCCGAGATAGCCAAATGTACATGTATAGATCAACCTTGTCAAGATCAAAGAGAGAAGATGGAATGGATGAGATATGTAGAAGAACTACGCATGATGCCTGATTGCCAGGTTTTCATCATGGTACTTATCCAAGGTGCCACAAGGGAGTGGTTTTCACCATAGGACGAATTTATTTCTCTTTACTTTTGCTACCAAGGTGCCTGTTTCTAGGTTTTCACCAAGGCACATTTCCAATTTTTTCAAATTTTTTCTCTTTTTTCTTTTTTTTTTAAATTTTATAATTTTTGAAAGAAGGCAAGCTTTTAGATAATGCTCCTTGAAAGGATAAACCATGATATGCCAAGGATTCAAAATTATATGCTCAAAGATGCTGATAGGGAAAGGAAGATGGAAGAGAAAAATGGAGGATACGGTGTTATGTAAAGAGAGTGGAATTGGAAGATAGGAGGAATATGAAAATGAGGAAAAATGATAGAAGACAAGAGAATAATGAATGGAAGGATTGTGAAAGAGTAGATGGAAAGGAAGGCAAGATCAACATCGACACACACCTTGGAGGGTGGCATGAGGATGGAGGAAACTTGAATGAAGGAATACGTGAAGGAATATGGTGAATGTTTAGTAGAGGTTGCGGTTCAGGTGCATGGAATGGAAGAATGTTTTTGGAAGAATATGAGGTGGAAGTCTTTGAAAGCTTGAATGTCAACTTCACTTTTTGTTCAACATGAGACTCTCTTACGAGAGACTTTGGAATCCATATAGCCTTAGGCTTTTTATTTCCTTTTGATGACTTAGAGAGAATATCTTGAATGATGAATTTTGGAACCCATACTTGTCTTGTAGTTTTCTTCTTAGATATCTCTTTTGACTTTATGCCCCCATGTCGATTATAGGAGACATGGTGATCTTCTTTCTTTGATGGATTCTTGTATTGTTTCTTTTTCTTATATTGAACATTCAAGTTACTTCCAAAAGACTTGGGATGTGTGGAAGAAGAAGGATAATATGACTGGTGTAGATGGGTGGATGGATGAAAAGGATTCAAAGTTATGCATCTATGTTGATCTTGAGGAAAGATAGGAGATGGAGGGACATAAGGACCCAAGATAGATGATGAATTAGGAGAGTTAGAAGGGGAAAATGAAGGGACATAAGGACCCAATATGGAAGGAAGATGTGAAGTCCTTAGTAGAGGTGGAAGAGGTCCAAGGATGGAAGTGGAAGATGCAAAAGGATAATCAATAAGTTCATCAGTATCTATATGACAACCAAGGATATCAGCATCTTTAGAGTGAGCATTAGAATTTTTAATAGGATCCTGGACATCTTGAATAAGAGCATTTTATTTGATAGGATCATTCAAAGCTTGTGAAAACTTAGGAAGAGTAGAAAGTGAAAGTGAACATGGAATGGTAGAACAAGATAGAAGAATTTGATCTTGACAAGGATCTTTGGATAGCACAAGTGCAGAATTTGTCTCTTGAATAGGCTTAACATCGGAAGTAACAACACCATTTTTAATAACCTTAATGGAAGTATCATCTTTGGAAAGTGCAAGCATCGTAAGGTTATTTTCATTATCAATAAGCTCAATGGTGTGGGTAGTAGCTTGATCTTGCTTCGGAGAAGACTTAAGACATGGTGGAATAAATGAGGAACGGTGTAAAGGATCAAAAGAACCATGATGTGGATAGAGAACATCATGAAAAGAAGTGGATGACATGGAGGGTTCTTGATCTTGATCTTTCTTTATATTCTTTTCTGTATTAGTTTTAGAGTCCTCTTGACATGAAGCCACTTCTAAGGACAAGGAAGCAGGTTAGAGTTGTATGGAAGACTTTGGTAGAGATGGTGAAGGAATAGTTGAAGTAGGCATTATAGTGCATAAAGGCTTAGGCTCTTTAGATTTAGCATTATCAAAAGTATTTGTAGCCAAGTGAAGGTTAGCTTGAGTATCTTTAAAAGGTGGCCCTTGAGGATAACTATAGGGAACTGCATGGAAAGCATTAGAATTTATGTCAAATGTAGGATTTGTGAAAGATTTGGAAGACTTGGCAACTTTAGGAGATGTAGGAGTATTGGAAGAAGTAGGGGATGGAATGGAACCATCACAAGACAAAGGTTTGACATTAATATGATCTTTCTTAAGAGTGTTGTCTTTATTTTCAGCAAGAGAATTTTTAGAGGAGACATTCTTATGATATTTACGTTTATAATCAGCGCGTTGAGCTTTCTCTTCTTCAAATGAAGTAAATGTATCATCTAGGTATTGTTCACAGAAATCATCAAAGTCTCTTTCAAAATTAGAGTCATATGGATCACCATCATAATCTATCCAATGTGATGACCCTTTTCCAGTAAGCACGAGCACACGACGAGGAGGACTCTTATGAATAGGGGTTTCATAGGTATCATTACATTGTCCATCATCATAGTCATCGTAGTCATCATAGTCATCAAAGATGGGTGTGTCACTCTTCATGGGAGAGGTATCACAAGGGATATCATATTGCTCATCATGGTATGTCTTGATACAAGGAGTAAGACTCTTGGGAGAAGTAGAAGAGGAACAAGATCATAAAGAAGAGGAAAGTGAAGACCTAGTGGAGGAAGAAGACTTGGAAGATGATGAATGCGAATAGTTTCTAGAAGAGTCATGGCAAGACTTGGAAGGTGAGGAAGATGAATAATGTTTAGAAGATTCATGATAAGACTTTGAAGATGAAGAATGTTTGAAAGAAGGGGGTTGTGAAATGATCATGAGTATGATTCTAGAAAAGGCCTGTGATTTACTTGATTGCTCTTGTATTTTTTTCATAAATTTACCATCCATGAGAGTTTTGGAAGAATGATACTCTTCAAATTGAGCAATGAGTTCAAGATCATCTATTTTCAAGATAGGTTCCATAGCAAGATAGTTAAAATTCATGGTTCTGGAAGAAGAAGAATCAAGCATGGAAGAAATGAATAGAAGAGATGAATAGAAGAAAATAGACTAGATAGTAAGAGGAAAAGAATTAGGAAGATGAGAAGAATATCCCATGTGAAGAGAAGACTTTAGAAGAAAAACATGGGAAGGGAAGAAGAAAGAAGAAGACCAAGAGTCATCTTGTGTAATTGATACCATTAACATTCATTGAGATGTTGAGCAACAAGACAGCACCTAGGATCTGACTTGGACTAACCAAGGAAGACTGAGAATTGAAGATGCTTGGTGATAAGATGGCCTCACAAAATGTCAACACCAAACTAGGATAATCAAAGTTCTCTAATGTCCAAAGGGAGATGGTAAGATAGAAATTGCAAAAGGCATTACCAACACTATCAAAGAGGTGTCTCAAATCAAAGGTTGACTACCCTTGCACTTTTGAATCAGGAGGTTGGACTAGGCCAAAATATAATTGAAATTGAATTTGATGGAAATGGTTTGGACAAAAAGAGTACTAAAATTCTCCAAGAATGTGGCTAACAATTCTAGAGATAAACTTTCTCACCAAGAATAGTCCTTTAACTTGATAATTATTTCCAAGGTGACTTTGTAAACCAAATGATGCTATCCCTAGAGGGCTAAAACTAGAAGTTTAGAGCAACGACAAGTCTCTAATGGCAAGGTAGAAAATTAAGCAAGCTGTAAAAAATTGGTGTTTCAACTTGGGAACTCAGTTTTTGTGTTCATTTTCAAAGATCAAGTAAGTATATCAATAGATTTTTATCAATGATCAGGCACATAAGACAGAAATCAAGGAGTTCAAGCAAGTAATTGTTTTCAAACAATGAGCAAGGGGCAAAGCAACCTTGCACATGAATAAGAATAGTGACTTAGTATGCTACTCCTTAAAGATTCTACTTGTGTATGTTCTTGGATATGTTTTAGCAGGCACTCTGAACACAACAACATCCTAGCAAGTTGTCTACAAGGATATACATGGCTTTTCTAAAGGGTGTCCTCGATATATGCAAGATACATGAGGCCCAAATCTATAGATGAGAAGAATTAGAAATCACACAGCTGGGGGGAGACGGTAACCCAAATCTCCTCCTTCACTTCTCAAAGGTATAAAGTTCTTTGAGGCTTATCCAAGAGTGAAATCTAACTCATTCCCAAGAGAGGTGTCTTTGGATTCACCTCCTGATATTTATACTCCACCGGAACATGGGAGTTAAGGTCATCCCTTGAGGTCATGAAATCCCCAAGCAGGCCTTCTAAAAAAATGAAAATTAAGTAATTCTCTATCAAAAAGTATTGAAAAGCACTAAAGGTGGAACACTTAACGCTTAAAGCAAATATGAGGCGAGTCCACAAGGTGGAACACTTAACACCTCACACAAGCTACAAATGAGTCCACAACTTAGAAAACAAGTGAGTTTCAAAAAGCACAAAAGGGTTGCCTAGTGGAATAATTAATGCTTCTTTCCTGTAGACCCCTCCCCTTTAATGTGGCGCTGAGATTGCAACCACTAGGTGGAACGAGGGGCCGGCGGATGAGTGAGTCCAATAACCCAAGATAGCAATCTAGATCAATCACAAGTAATCTAAAACTGCTAATCAATACTACTCATAAGTGAAAGAGGGTTTGAATCATGGAATATTTAACTTTCCAAGTAAACATGAAGTGAGTCCACAAAGTGGTGCATTTAACTCTTCATATAAACAAGGAATGAATCCATGCCCTAGATTACTCACTGAGATGTTTTGATATTTGAGACCAAGAATTACTTAAAGTTAAAATACAAGCATGCACTTAAACACAAACTTGTATAAAAGCAAATCTATGTTCATTCATTTCCCATTAAGAGCATCAAAAATGTGTTCTATGAAAGTGTGTAACACTCAAGCCAAACACATGAGAGATTGATTTTATGCCCAAACCAAGTGTTATAGAGATTTTAAGAACTCACCTTAGGTCCAAAGATCTACACTCCAGCATTTAGCACACATCCGAAAAAAAAACCCTAAGATGGTTAGATATGAAAATCAATTGTTAGGAGTTTGATTTAACATTGTTGTCTTCAATATAGTCTTTAAAGATTGATTTATTTGACCCATAAAATCACAATATTAAAATTTATCGAAAGAATGAATTTTTTAGCCAACATCAAAAACTACCATTTCCCAAAATTATAAGGTCTTATGATTCCATTTGGTTCCTCAACCAATAACCTTTTCAGACTGTAATTTTTCTGTCATAAATCAGATTTAAAACACCAAACCCTGCCTAGAGAATCACATATCTTTCTCAAAAAAAATCCAAATTAAACCAAACTAATTTCAAAACAACTATTACTAAATCTAGTTTCCAAATATGTAA
Organism: Chamaecyparis obtusa; assembly: GCA_027943335.1. Taxonomy (NCBI): domain Eukaryota; kingdom Viridiplantae; phylum Streptophyta; class Pinopsida; order Cupressales; family Cupressaceae; genus Chamaecyparis; species Chamaecyparis obtusa. The sequence goes on from BSBK01003256.1 coordinate 112,870, forward strand.
GCCATTTATTTTTTCCATTCATAAATTATTTTCTAAGAGAAAATCATTGCCTGCAGCTCCAATGCAGATTGTTAAAAATTAGTTTTCACTCAAATGCCTGTAACTTTCACAAATATGCATAAAAATGACTCAAACTAAAAGGAAATGAAAGATAATTCATGTATCTTTCCAATGAATATTATTATAGATCTTGATTCTTCATACTTTGTCCATACTAGATGTTTCAATCTGACTGTATTCAGAGAATCTCAAATCTGCAAATACCCACTTTCACCAAAATGATCATAACTTATTCATTTCTTTATAAAAATGAACCAAATCAAAAGCATGAGAAATATGATTCATCATTATATCCATCTATTACTATATTATAGGGTTTCCAGTTTGTACATGGCCGTACAAGGCCTGGAACCAACACTAAAATTGAAAAACTAATCAAGAATGAGGCTAGAAATTAATCTTTTCTTCCCCACGGTGGGCGCCAAAAATGTGTGCTAGAAAGTAGTCACACTTCTGTGAATCATTACATTCAAGAACACTCAAGAATGAGGTCTCAAACAGTGATTCACAACTCTCTATTCGTGGAGTGCAGGGGTTTGTATATGAGGCCCTCAGATTGACCTAGTTATGCCCATGCAAGTACACCAAGAAACAAGAGATTCAAAGATGAATAGCAAGCATGCTAATCTCCATGATCATCAAGTTATTGCATGCAAATGAAACTAGTCTAGATGGTAACAATGCAAGAAATAAACTATTCTATTGAAATGAATGCTTATACAATGTTAATCTATGAAAGGAAACATGAATTTAAACTATTATGTGAATGCAATATTAATCTAAACTATGGATTGCCATAAGACATGAGAGAAGAAGACAAGAAGAAAGAAGTCTCAAATATCCAAGCTTCAAATGTGCTCAACAATTTTCTTCCAAGATTGCTCTCCAAACCTGCAGTATAACAATAACATGAAAATTCTCAGATCTGAAATGAGAAGGAGAGGGCTCCTTATATAGAAAAATGTGGAAGAGAATGCATCCTCAAGAGCAATGTGGGATAAATCCAAAAAGAGGAAATAAAGCTCATTTTTAGAAAGTGTGGAGAGAAAAGGGATTTTATTTATTTTTAATTATTTGTTTCCCTTTTTTCATCACAAAGAGCTTTAAGAGGATTTTTTATTTATTTAAAAGAATGATTCTCTATTAATTAAATAAGATAACATTATTTAATTAAAAGAGAGCTATCATAAGATAAAATCATTTAATTAAAAAAGATTTTAATTAAATAAATTTATTTCATTTTAAAAGATATTTCTTTCAATTAAATAAAGTTATTTTATTTATTTAAGAGGGAATATTTCTTTCAATTAAATAAAATTATTGAAAGAATCAAGAAAAGGATTTTTGTTTTATTTTTATTTGATTTATTTCCTTTTCCATCACAGATTTTGCTTTAAGTGGGGATTTTATTTATTTAAAAGAGGAATTATCTTTTAAATAAATAAGATAAGTTTATTTAATAAAAAGAGAAATATTTAATTAAATAAGATAAAATCATTCAATTAAAAGGGGTTTTAATTAAATAAGATTATTTTATTAAAGATATTTTTTTAATTAAATAAGCTTATTTTATTTATTTAAAAGAGAATATTTCTTTTAATTAAATAAAATTATTGATGAAATGATCAAACTTTAGAAATATTTGAATTATTGATTTAATTGCGATTTGATCAAGGAATTGATTTGAAAATTGCAAAGCATTGATTCAGGAAATTGATATTTGACAAATTGAATAAATGGGGCCTAAAGCCTAGGCGACCATTTTAGGGTGCATACAATGAGCAACAAATGACTATTGAGGGAGAGCCAAAACAAGGTATTGGGAATGGGCAGGAGATAGAAGAAGAAGAAGTTAAAGCGGAGATAAGGACAGACCACATGGGGACTTCTACTACATTGGCTACTCCCTATGAGCCATTAAATGCGTCCTCAAAGCCCACTTGGTTTACCAAAGAGGTGCAACCAAGGGTTATGGTATATACTGATGAAGAGGTTGATATGACCACACTAGGACACGCCTTCCACCAAATGGCACCAGTTCCCCAGGGAAAGAGAATGTCCTATGTAACGCAAGATCAGACAGGAAGGTGGAAGGCATAGGTGGCTGTCCCCACAATGGGTATTAGCACAAAGGAGATCACTCCAAAGGACTATGTGTTAGAAGAGGTGGACTTGGGAGAACCAACCAGAAAAGGTAGCAAAACCTTGGCTACTTTGGGTCTGAAGCATGCTTTGGGTTTCATGAGTAAAGATGAGGAAATAATAAAAGCATTGGAAGAACAAAATGAAGCAATGAAGAAATTCATTTTGAAGACGGTGGGTCCAATTGACCCAAATAACCCTAAAGCCTCATTACAGGCAATTTTGGAGAAGAAGGGGGATATAGACACTGACATTCCACATTCTTTTGTACAGGCTTGTGTAGATTGGAGGCTAGATTTTGAGCAATTCACTAGCTTATCTCTTAGGTGGATTTTAAGGCCCTTTCGAGGCATTTTGGCAGGAATAGTTTCTTTGGTAGAGATCATGAGCGAGGAGAATGGGGTAGAAGAAACCATCCTAAATTAGCAAAAGGTATTAGATGAGTTGACAATGATAAGGAAGCAGTGCTTCTAGGTGCTAATGAAGATTTATGAAGGAGCAGAATTAGATAATTTTGAAGAATGGATCCAAGAGATAACAGCGGCATTGACCATACTTGAGAAGGTGCTCAAAAGGTTGGATAAGAAAAGGGATGAGGGAATGCTATTTTTAAATGAGTTACAGGAGTTCTTTGAGGGGTTGGATTTGGATCTGTTCGATGATGATGATGATGAGACTATGCACCCAGTGAGTGATATTGTCAATCAGTACTTGAATATATTATGATGGGTAAAAACAAAGGAGGATCTTTAGCAAATGTTTTATCAAAGGGAGGAGATTTAGAAAATGTTGCCTCGTGAAGAAGAAATAAAGGCTTTTTCCAGGGGATTGAAAGAGTTCAGAGATAGACAGAGGGAGATTTTCTAAGGCATTAAGATGTTGGACTTCAACAAGGTGTTGGAGGTGGTGGATAGATTCAAGAAGGCACATCCAGAACTACCTTCTAGCTAGTGGGCCTCCAGCTTAAGATCTGTCAGCTCCCATGTATAGAAAATGCAGTTTTGGTACTTAGTCATTTTTTCATTACAAGATTTTCAGCCATTTCAGCCATGGGGAGTTTTCGACCACCTATAAGTCCAACAACTCTGACAACTCCGCAATAGTAGAGATAAGGTTAGCACTTAGCCAATTTTGGGTGCTACATTTTCGGACCAAGTGTCAGGTTTTGGGCATTTTTTGGGCACGTCCGAGAGTTGACTCCAGTTTTCTCGGAGATCACTTCTCAATCATCTGGGCTTCTTTCTTGGGATCATTTAGGCATGATTATGGGATCTCTTTCAATCAGGACTACGTAGAGAAACTAAAGCCAATGATCCAAGGGACAAACATGAAGATCACCACATGCATGAACGAGTTTCAGCCCATTTTTGAGATATCTAATGCTTGTTTTGTTCAAATCTTTGTAATGCACAAGACCTAACTCCTTGCTAGGATAGTTTAGCTAAGCTTTAGAAGCATTTTATTTAATGCAAAGATTTAGTTTAGTTTTACTTTGAAGTTTGATTGCAGCAAAACCCTAGCTGTGAAAATAAGAGCAGAACTCTATAAATTGTAATAAAATGATGTAATTAGGGTCGACTTGATCATTAATACAAGATATACAATTGGTGCTTCATTCATGGTTTGATTCTTCTACTATCTATGTGAAATTTGTGAATGTGTGATTTGCTCATTCTTTGTTTCAAAGAGCCAATTGGTTGTTTAGTGATTTTAAGTCTGCAATCTTTTAGTTCGGTGTTTTCTGGTATTACATTACTGTGTTGTGATGAATTTCTAAGAAGATTATTCTTTGGTGCCTAAAGATTAACTTGTCTCGTGTGTGTGCACATCTAGAGTGGCTTCATGATCTGATAAGTTTTGACTTATCATATGTCTGCATTTGTTCAATTTTCGTCGATGATTGCATCCGTTCAGCTGAAGATTGTGACATCATCTGATCTCTGTTGTGTGGGTTTTTTCATCTTCTTAGTTCTTTAATTTGCATGGTGGTGTTATGCTAGCATATGTCCAATAGGTTTTGTTTCAGCAATTTCTTTTAAATTTCTTGTTACCGTACATCTTCTAACCCTCTTTGCAAGTTATTTTAGTAGATCAATTAAATCAGCATCGCTTTCATTCTTAAAATCTGAAAATCATATCAAAAAAGAGATATCTTGGTTTCCTAAAGTTTATTTTATAGTTTCCCTTGAGAAAAGAACTAGCAAAGGCCTCCTTGTTAAACAGATTCATATTTGTCTTCCGTTGAGCTATCCAAGCGGTTGAGACCCAACCAAAAGGAACCTTGAGATTGATTCTGTCAGTCTTCCAAGAGGGGAAGTTGCTCACGCAAATTCCTAGTCATTGTCCTCATGTAAAAATGATGCTCAACAGAAGTGGTGCTAGAGGGAGGGCCCTCAAAAGGGACACCCCAGAATATTGGATCGTTCTCCCCCAAGAGATTTCAATGAGTCCTTAGATCTTCACCCAACAAAGGGGAGTTCCTTGAACTTACAGAGTTTTGCAGACCTCACAGCAGCAAAACAAAGCATGGAGAGGACACCTTAGATCATTCAAATCTTCCTCCAATTCCAACCATTTCTACCCCGCCTGCTGCTCTGCCACCACCAGCTCTAATGGCATTTTTTGCAAATACCCAAAGTTCACCACTAGACTTGCAGGGACAGCTCCATCAGCTGCCCAAAAATCCTAAAAAGGTATGCCCACGATTCATCTATGGAGAATCTAGGACCGCGGAAGAACAAGTCCATGCATTCAAAGAATTATGCAATTGGAAAGAGATTGCTCATCAAGACATTGTGTGCCACCTCTTCCCATACACTCTGGGAGAGTTCGCATATAACTAGTATCTGAACTTACCACAAGGATCCATTACTACCTGGCAAGAGTTTGAAACAAAATTCCTTAATCAATTCAAACTATATGTAGATCTGGCAACTCTCCATCACCAGTTCATTTTGGTAAGAAAAGACCTCAATGAATCTATCGCCATGTTCAACCACCATTTTCACAAGATGTATCAGAAGCTTAAGGCTCCATACACGGTGCCAATCAACACCACCATACAATTATACTTGTGCACCTTGGACCCACTAATGTCCATATTCCTAAAGAGATTGCCTCCAGGAGATGTTGACACTCTGGAGAAAGTGTGTAATGAAGCTATCTTGTTCACTCAACAAATGGACCCACAAGCAAGAGGAAGGTATGGTGTCCCACCTATGTTGACAAACATGGTCACAACTAGTCCTTTTGTAGCAAACAATCAAATACCGATGCACCAAACCCTAAAGATCAACCCAGTGCCAACCCCATATGTTGCTGCCCCACCACTGACCATCACATACTCGAGGTATGACACACACAGGGCTACCTTGTGCGAGCAAAAGGTTGTTGTCCCAAACAAACCAAACCAAGCCCTAGTTAACAAGTTGGATGCCATGAAGAAGATGCTATCCCAATTAACTAGGGAGATCACACGGATGAAGCTCAACCTAACTCCAAATCAAGGAAATCCCCCATGACCAGTTGCTGCCCCAAATAATTACTCTCAGAATCAGAATCGTAACTATGGAAATTATAACAACAACAATAACAATAATGGGGGAAGTTCTGGGAATAACTCTCAAGACAAATAGTTTGGACAACAAAGGATGAATAGGACTTGGAATACATGCCTGAACAATGGTAGTATCCCCGTGGGTAATGCCAATTTCTTCAATTCATCAAAAACCAGCTACACCCAAGGTCCCAGTATGCATTAGCCAAATTTTGAGTATAGGGGGGAGTATGATAATCAAACCCAGGACCTTGAGAGCTCCCAAGCTAGTTTCAGTGCCATGGCATTTGAGTCATATGATCCAAGTTCAGATGGAAATCCAATCAATAGCACTTTAGAGGAAGAGTTTGTTTTCCCATTCAACCAAGAGAGCCAACCAGAATATTCTGAGGCCCATGCTTTCCAAAATGGCAATAGAAACCCACAATTTGAGAAGCAGAAGGGAGCCCCTGATGAATGGCATTCCTCCAAGTATGCATCCCACTCCACTTGACCCGAGGGCCAGTAATAACCCTATACCACTGAGGGGACCTAATACCACTGCTATCTAGACAACATCATACCAACCGGCCACATCAAAAGGCCTAGTCGTGGCCAATGAAAGGTATAGTGCGGTAGAGGAACTGAAAAGTGTTAGAATGAACATGTCAATGTACAATATGTTGCAGAGTTGTCCCGCTCAAAGGGAAGACCTCCTAAAGACCTTAGATCATTCCAAGCCAGCTTCCCTAAGCAATAATGCCAACAACATGTCTAATGTGAATGCAATAGAGGCAATGCCAACCATGTTCAAAGATAGGGTCGAAGTGCCTCTGTTCCTGCTCAGCCTCAAAATATTTGAAAAAAACCTACACAACTATTTGATCAACTCAGGTGCTTCATGTAATGTGATGCCACTATCTATATGCTAGAGATTAGGAATGAATCCTTAGCCAACTAATCTCATGGTGATCTAGCTTGATAAAATGAAAGTCAAAGTCATTGGGGTTTTGAAGGACACACGGATTCAACTAACAGCTGACCCTAGGATCTAGGATTGCATCGATGTTCATGTAGTGGACATCCCAAAAACCTACAGCATGTTGCTCAGCCGAGAATGGACACAATCTTTGAGGGGTTGGTTCTCTATTGATTTTACCCAACTATGGTTGCCATGGAAGGGGCTCAACAATCAAATTAAGATTGATGCAGAACCTAAACTCAAGCAAATGATAACAGAGTATAATGGCCTGAATGAATTTTTGTTCTCACAGGCCAATTTAGGAGTATATCATTTTGAGAAAGCCTTCACATTCAACCTCAAAGGGGAAGAGGATTCTGATAACAGCCTAGTGAAAGGATTGATAAATGCCTATATTTCAAATGAAGTCTTTGCGGAATTCATAATAGGCATGACAAAGAACATGAGACACCTTGGAAAAGATGTTGACCCAAATATACTTATGTTACCAGGTTAATATCACCTCCATCAGACCAATCATTTAGAATTTACCTGCCAAGACTATCAACAGGCAGTTATTCAGGTAGTCGGCCAGATGTCAGATGCACCCCAGCTTATTGGAGACATAATGAAGGGCTCAAAAGAGGAGGATCTCCCACTTCATGAACAACTTGAGGTCCCTATAGTAGAGGGTTTTTTGCAAGAAAAATGGAGTTCCTCTGATGATGGATGCCTGTCCCTGTACAATGAAATATGGCACGAGGCCCAGGAAAAGAAAAAAATGAAATGGGTCCCTCTGTCGAGAAGGGAACACCTTGACGAAGAGACATCAGGAACCCTAGAACCAAAAGACCTATCTCCCCCCCAGCTTTTGGTGAACCCCAAGATAAGATACCTCCATCAGAAGTAATTCCAGAACCTCAAATCAAGAGATCCTTCAATAAGAATCACTCGATCTGGAAACTTCATTTTGATGGATCCAAGTGTAAGCTAGGAGTGGGAGCATGGATTGAGTTAATCAACCCTCATGGGGGCTTATATTATGCTGCCTACTGGTTGTAGTTCCTTTGCACTAATAATGTTGCCGAGTACGAGGCTCTAGTTTGGGGTCTCCTCCCTGCACATGAGAAGAAGGTAAAAGCAATTGCCGTGGAAGGTGATTCACAATTGATCATCTGGCAGATCAAAAGCCAGTACTCCTATATGGATAAATGATTAATCTCTTACCACAACCACATTTTGGATTTGATCAAAGATTTTGAAGCTTTCAGTATTCAAAGTGTCCTAAGGAGAAGGAATATTGTTGTCGACACTTTGGCAGTGTCTGCAAGTTCCTTGCAACCACTAGAGAAGTCCAATTTGAAAAGGTTCTCTATAGAACTTGTGGTTGTGCCCGTTGTCCCTGATAACATAAAAAATTTCCAAGTATTTCATGATGATCAACAAATCCTAGAATTCATTATGAATGCTGGGATCTTTGAAAAATAGAACATTGACGAAGAAGAAGGTGAAATAGAGGAGCTCGATGACTTGGGGATTTTGAACATGAAAACAAATTCCATTCCAAAGGGCATGGTAGCTTTAGAAAGGATCTTTGATAAAGATGAACACACTCAAGAAAGAGGGAAAACCCCAATAGTAAATAGACATGATTGCGAGCTCTACAACCTGGGCACATAACTCGAACCCAGGGAGGTCTGTATAGGCAAGGTTGGCACACCAGAGGAGAAGAAACAGATGGTTGAGCTACTCAATGAGTAAAAAGACATCATAGCATGGTGCTACAAAGATCTGAAGACCTATGACCCCAGTGTCATAGCCCACAACATCCCGTTGAACCCAGATGCTAAACCTTTCCGCTAGAGGCAAAGACTAGTCAACCCATTGATCGAACCAGTGATCCAAAAAGAGGTACAAAAATTGCTTGATGCTAAGATAATTTTTCCCTTCAAGCATTCAACTTGGGTAGCCAACCTGGTCCCCGTAAGGAAGAAAAGTGGAGAGGTTTGACTCTACATGGATTTCAGAAATCTAAATAGATCTTCTCAAAAGGACAACTATCCTTTGCCTTCTCTGGACGAAGTGTTGCAAGTAGTCAACAGTTCTCAAATGATGTCCTTCCTGGATGGCTACTCAAGGTACAACCAAGTCATGGTAAAGGAAGAAGACCACTTGAAGATGGCCTTCACTACAAAATGGGGAACATTTGCCTATCGTTGCATGTCATTCGGTCTAATCAATGCAAGAGCTACCTTCTAATAGGCTATGGATGAGGCATTCAAGGGTCTAGTCAACAAGTGCATTTTTATATACATGGATGACCTCACAATTTTCTCTAGGAACTGAGTGGACCACATCGAAGATTTGTGAAAATTTTTGAAGAGGTGTCGACGCTATGGGATTTCCCTGAACCCTAAGAAGTGCATTTTTGGGGTGACACAAGGTAAACTCCTCGGGCACATTATATCTGAGATAGGTATCTCAATTGACCCCGAAAGGGTCGAGGCTATCCTTAAATTGGTCCCACCAAATAGTAGGAAGGAATTGAAGTCTTTTTTCAGAAAAATCAACTTTGTCCGAAAATTTATCAGTGGTTTTGCAGAGATAGTGCGCCCCTTGAATGATATGTTAAAAAAGGATGCTAAAATCAAATGGAATGCTTCGACTAAAGGGGCATTTGAGGAAATCAAGACATCCATTGCCATGGCTCCAATCTTGGTTAGTCATGATTATCTACTACCATTTAAAGTCTACTCTTTTGCTTCAGAACATTCATGTGCGGGGATCCTCACGCAGAAAAAAGAAGGCAAAGATGAAAGGCCAATTGCTTTCATGAGCTACCCACTAAAGAATGTAGAGCTCAAATATCCTAGTTTGGACAAATAGTCTTTCGCCTTGGTCAAGGCTATCAAAAAATTTAGACATTACATACTACGAAGTAAAGTCATTGCTATTGTTCCAGATCCAGCAGTCAAATCTTTATTAATGCAAAATGAACTCGGGGAACGAAGAGGCAAATGGATGGCAATATTGCAGGAGTTCGATATTGAGATACAACTAATGAAATTGGTGAGGGGTCAAGGTCTCACTAAGATGATAGCCAAAATAGAACAAGGATTGGTGTGTCAGGTGTACACCAGCGAAGGAATAATCACTGATGTATGGTATCAAGACATAGTCTACTACTTGTTGCAAAACTGTTGTCCAAATGGATTGAATGGTTCCCAATGGAGAGCACTTAAGAATAAGAGCAATTCATACATGCTAAAAAATGGGAAGCTCTACAAACACAATTATGATAGATTATATCTATGATGTTTGGACCGAACAGAAGCGAAGCTAGTTCTTACAGAATTTCATGACAAGTATGGTATGGGACATAGATCAGCAGAAGCCACAGCTCATCAGATACTAAGATCTGGCTATTACTGGCCAACTTTGTTCAAAGATACCCATGAACATGTGTGCTCTTGCCATGTTTTCCAAACCAGCACCATTCGTGAGAGACACCCAACGATGCCCTTACAACCGGTATATAAGGTGCGTCCATTCACCCAATGGGGGCTAGATTTCATGGGGATGATCAATTCCCCATCCTCAATAGGCCACCAATACATCTTAACTACAACTAATTACTATACACGCTAGATAGAAGCACAGGTTATGAAAAATTGTACCACAAAAGTGATCACCAAGTTCCTAGAAGAGTTCATCATCACAAGGTTCGGCATGTCCTTTTTCTTGGTATGCGATATTTTTCCTTACTTTTCATTCGTGAGTCTCATTCAATGGGCTTTCAAGAACTAGGTAATTCTTAAATTCTCCTCTAATTACTACCCACAAGGGAATGGAGTTGCTAAGTCCACCAACAAGAACCTGACAATGGTAATCAAATGTTTGTTAGATGATAATCCCAGAGATTGGCACACCCAGTTGAAATATGCTCTATGGACAGATCAGGTCAGAATCAAGAATGCCCTGGGGACTTCTCCCTACCAATTAGTGTATGGTTTGCAACCCATCTTTCTGATGAACCTAAAAATACCAATCTTGAGATTCATGGATCAATACATCGAGGGTGAGGATTGGGTGTAGATTCATCTTATGAATTTGTTGAACCTTGAAGAAGAATGAACCATGGCCCTAGAGCATGTAGCCAAACACCAGGCTTTCATCAAGCGATGGTTTGACAAAAGAGCAACTGTGAAAGCTTTTTGAATTTTTGATCTGGTCCTAATGTGGGACAAAGCAAAAGAAAAATTGGGCAGCCACACAAAATTCCAATGTCTGTGGGTAGGTCCATTCCAAATAGCTCAGATCCTACGAGAAAATACCTTTTGGATTAGTTCTCTTGATGGAGAATTGGTCCCATTACCAATTAATGGCCAGTTTCTGAAGCATTATTTCAGGACTTGAATGGTCCCTTGTACTTTACTATATATTCTTGTATTATATTGTTTTTGTTTGTTTTATCGAGTTGGGTCAGTCTTGTCATCCATGTCTTTTCTTTGTTCGCAGGGGGGTCTATGTTTTCGTTTTTGAGCGGTCCTTTCAAGTAGCCCAAGCTTCAAGTTAAGCTTCCCACGGCTTGAACTATGGAGATAGTTCCATCTTGCAGTGAGCCAAGGACAAAGATTTCTCCTTTTTCAAAATCCTTGAGAGCGTAGGCCCGATTGAAGCATCCTCAACACTGAAACACATTTTAAAAGGAAAATTCTGAGCCATGAGCTTCTCTAGGTGAGATTTTGATTTGCACCAGGAAGTGCCCATAGTCACAAAGAAAGCCTGAAAGTCAAAACCCTTCCCAGGCTGGAATATAGACTAAAAAAAAAAAAGAACAAGAAAATGAAAGGGAGGAATGCATAAAGATGAAATAAACAAAGAGATGCTTGAAACCAGGACAACACAGTCTAAGCGCTGCCCCAATTTTTTCAAAAAAAAAAAAAAAGAAAGAGCTACAAAAGGCATTTTGTAAAGCCACAAGGAGCATCGAAGTAGTTCAAATGGAATAAAATTTGTTGATAGATGGGTGCTCTCAAAGGGATTTTCCCCAAAGCTTAAAGTAAATCGAGTCTAAGAGCCCTCTTATGAAGTTTAAGCACTTCTACTAAAGCTCGTCTGCAATCAGAAAAGGGTGACTTTGACAACCTCTATCAAGGCTATCAATGCCTACCTGGTAATAGAGCAAGGTCAAATTGACTTATGGTTGACTTTTGGTTGATGGGCACTGATCTAGCAATAAGAGGTGGATCATCGAGGGAGCTCATGGTGAGAGTTTTCCAAGGAAATTGAACTCACACTCACACACATTGGATGCAAACATCACAGTCTTCTCAACCTTGGTGATGTTAAAAGGCACACTCTATCTAATAGTCTTCGTACTTGGCTCATTGTGCATCAGGGACTGTCTCTTGATCAACTGGCTATAGGGAATTTTCATCATTTTTTTTGTTTGGGCTATTTGTTGTGGTCCCACAACCACGCTCCCCTTTCTTGGCCCTTATGGCCCCAAGGGCCCCCCTTCTGCTCTTTTTCTTGCCTCTTTTTTGTCATCTTTAGGGTTGGTGTCCTTAGTTTTCTTTAGCTTGTCAGCTTTTTTGGCCTTGTCGGCCTCTAGCACCTTTTGGGTGGTCCAAACAGTGTGAAAGGCCCAGTAGGAGCATTTTTGCTAGATGGAGTTTTGGCCATCTTGACCTTGTTGGTCTATCGATGTTTTTGGCCTATCGAACCTCCGAGACAGCCAAAAAGGCCAAAAGGCCTATGTGCAGGGTGATGACATCACCAGTCTTGTGAAGCCTATAAAAGGCGCGAAGGTCATTTCAAACCCTCACTTTGCACATTTGCTCCTAGTCATCCGCTCACTCTATTTTTCGCCGCTAGTTGCTTTCACTTCATTTCGCTCCCTTTTCCTCACTGGTCTTCGTCGGGATCTTCGTCTTTTGGGTAGGTGGTCTTCCCCTCTTGGTTGTTTCTTCCTTTTTGTTTGTTTGTGTCCTCTTTTATTTCTCATTCTTATTTAGGTCTAGGGTTTGCATCTTCAGTTTTTTCGATTTGAGTCTTAGGTGTAGGTTGTTTTTTTAAGGTCAGCCTTTTTCGACCTTAGGGATTGTTAAGGTGGTCAGCTCACATCCCTAGGCAAGTTTGTGGTCAAACTCATTATTGAACTTGTTTTCAAGTCTGGCTCAAAACCCTAGTTTTAGACTTTTGGGGTCCAAAACTCATGGAGCATTCACCAGATCAAAAATCATCTAAGTCCAAGTGTTGTAGGCGTTTCGGTGTTTTGGAACACCAAAACATTAACATCCCTCAAAACCCCTGAAGGAAGTGATCTTGCCTTTTTTCATTCTCTAGGTTTGTGGCCCTTTCAGCCTTTTCAGACTTCGTGACTTATCGAACTTTCGGAGGTCTGAGAACTCTGAGCAATCTCTTCCCCTGCTAGAGCCCTTGTCTATTTTTGCCCTCCAAGCTCTGCGGCCTTTCGGCCTTTTCGGTCCTTTTGGCTTTTAGAATGTCAGATAAGTGTGTAAGGCCGAAAAGGCCAAAATCTTTGGTTTTTCTTTGAAATCATAGTTTCAGCATTTGGTTTTGCTTTCCTGATGTTTTCTCCTCTTGTTATGTTACTGATTCCAAACTTTTACTCTTTGCAAATATGGCCGAGAAGGTACTAGCGTCTCTAGCAATGAAATACCAATTCAAAGGATACCACCCACCGTCTAAGGTGACAAACCTGCACACCAAAATAATTGATACTGATATCAAAAATGTGAGTTGGAACGAATATCTCAACAAGTGTGCTCAATTGGTGGGCCGCTCAAAGGACTACACCTCATTAGTTCATTGCTCCCTAGTGAATGTAGTGGCACACCCTATCTCAATCCAAATGGCAGAGTTGATTAACACACTGGCCAACCACTATGTGCCAGATGAGTGCATGGTCAGAAATAGCATAGGAGAAGTGGTCCTGGACCTGAGGCTGGACAATATCAAGGATGTTTTCCATCTACCCAAGGGGGTAGATAAGTTCTTCAACTTCAATGTAAACAAGGGGATGGAATTTTACAATAAAGATACCCAGAGGGCTCACAATATTGTCAACAATGAATACTTGATGCAGCCATTGCCCAAGAATAGGTTGGATAGAATTGATATGAGGAGAGGTTATATGAAAGAAGATATCCAAGCCGCTATCACAATGATAAGCAGGGTGTATGGCTTGCCCAAGTCCCATCAGCTGGAGCCCTAGATGATCTTCCTCATCCAGAAAATAAAAGAAAGACAAGCAAGGTTCGATTGGGCCTCTATTCTGAGTGATTAGTTGGATGAGTAGCTAATTCAGGTAAAGATAGATCCAAAATTTTACATTACATCTTATGTTGTGTACTTACTAGCCACCAGGGCAGTATATCTAGGGTTGACTAAGGTTGGAAACATTGGGGAAAAAAATGCATGGCCTTTCACTTTGTATCCTCAATTGGTGCGAAAGGACTTCCTCACACATAATAGCCTAGAATTTAGGATGGTTAATGATTCCTTCATCTTTGCAATCATCCACTCCATCAAAGGTGATTTCACTAAAAGGCTATCAATAGAAGCAATAACCAAAGTGAAGGCCATTAGCGCATAATATATTCAATTCAGAACATTCACATACATTCGGGTGGCAGGAAGCACTTTAGCACCCAAGAAGCTCCCAAGATACCCTCCTAAAAGGGTAGTTCTACTAGAGATAGCAAGGCAATTGTTTGATGCTCACGAGCATATCAAGCATAAGAAGAAACACTGCTGGAGCTTCCCTATTTCAGTCGGTCCTCATTGTGTTCCAGACGTGAAAGTTTGCAAGTCTTTGGTTGAAGAATGGGATGAATTCCCACTGGCAACCTATAGTCTAGTAAGGCCACCTTTTGACCCCATTGGTACTTATAGCCACATAATGGGAAGACATTATATCCATGAGCCGCATATTGAAGACCATTGGGCTAATTGCAAGGATGATTATGAAGTAAGAATCTATGACTATTGCCGAATGAGCCTAAAGTTGGCACAGGGTGCCCTTTCATTGAAGATCCCACAGAAGGCGTTGGAGGCTGATTTGGATAAAGTTCTGGATTCTATATATAACATAGATAAGGTATATAATAGGGCCATCCTAAATGCAGAAATAGATCAGGATGAGAATGATAGCATGGACTTCAGGGCCCAACATGTGGTCAAGTTGACAAGGTCATCGGTTACTCATTCTTTTCCTATGCAACCACTTCCTATAAAGCAACTCCCTGAGAAACCATCTCAAGGAAAGAAGAAGGGGGAAAAGATACTAGAACCTCAGTTTAAAGGGGTTGCCCCTCTAAATCCTAAGACTGTATATCACCACGAGTGCCCCACCGCATATGGTCCGATCACACATTCCAAACCGATGAAAACCAGGATGACTGGGAGCATTGCTCCACCAGAGGCACCTTCATCAAGTGACCATAGTTCTCCCAGCTCATAAAAGAGAACTAAGTTCAAAATAGTAGGACCTAAGCTAGTTGGAGTAACCAAGGGTCATGTTTATAAAAGAAAAGTGGGCTCAACCCCTACACAGATGGATACTCTGGAAGAAGGTGATGAGGATGTGTTGGATGAAATCCCCCTCATTAGGAGGACACGGTCAGTGGGATTCCTGAAGAAAAGGATAATAATGGAAGATGATCCTAAGGATGATGGAGGGGCTACTCAGGTAGAGCCAATAAATTTGGATGCCCTAGGTGATGATGAATTCAATATCTCTAATTTTGTAGGTTTGCATGGGTTCAAAGAAGTTGAACAATAGGCTCCTATGCAGTTCACTAGCCTCTTTAGTGGCATAGGAGAAGAGTTACCATAGGCACCTCAAGGGAAAAGTGAGGTTGAAATAGCCAAAGACCAGGAGGGTATTGCAAGACCCAAGAAGGAATCATCTGTTAAGATCACCTCAGAGGAGGAAACAAGTACACAAGTGCCTTTAGATGCATCTATTCTACCTCCACCCCCATCTCACCCTTCCACATTTCCCACCATTCCACTTCAAGAGCCTCCCACTGTCCTACTTCCCACTCCCATGCTAGATACTTCGCTACCTCAGCAACCCTTTTCTTCCCATGTTCCTTTCCCAACTCCAACTCCACCAGCCCAATTTACCACTCCCCTTGCATCTTCTACACCTCCCCCACTCAACATTCCTCCCCAAGTTCATATGGAGTTGATACCCCAGATTTCATAGGAACCAAAGAAATAAGGTGAAGTCATCAGCAGAGAAGGGGGAGAAGAAATTCATATTGGATCTGAGGAAGAGGGTGATAAGGGAGAATCATAGACAGAGGAGGAGCTACATAAAGAAGAAGATAGGCCTTAAAAGGATACTAAGGAGCAAACAGCTGATGAGCAACAGACGACTGTTGAGGGAGAGCTAGAACAAGGTATTAGGAATGAGTAGGAGATAGAAGAAGAAGAAGTTACAGCATAGATAAGGACAGAACACATGGGGACTTCTACTACATTGGCTACTCCCTATGAGCCATTAAATGCATCCTCAAAGCCCACTTGGTTTACCAAAGAGGTGCAACCAAGGGTTAGGGTATATACTAATGAAGAGGTTGATATGACCACACTAGGATACACCTTCCACCAAATGGCACTAGTTCCCTAGGCAAAGAGAATGTCCTATGTAATGCAAGAATAGGCGGGATGGTGGAAGGCACAGGTGGTTGTCCCCATAATGGGTATTAGCGTGAAGGAGATCACTCTGGAGGACTATGTGTTAGAAGAGGTGGACTTGGGAGAACCAACTAGAGAAGGTAGCAAAACCTTGGCTACTTTGGGTCAGAAGCATGCTTTGGGTTTCATGAGTAAAGATGAGGAAAGAATAAAAGCATTGGAAGAACAGAATGAAGCAATGAAGAAATTCATTTTGTAGATGGTGGGTCCAATTGACCCAAATAACCCTGAAGCCTCATTACAGGAAATTTTGGAGAAGAAGGGGGATATAGACACTGACATTCCACATTATTTTGTACAGGCTTGTGTAGATTGGAGGCTAGATTTTGAGCAATTCACTAGCTTATCTCTTAGGTGGATTTTAAGGCCCTTTCGAGGCATTTTGGCAGGAATAGTTTCTTTGGTAGAGATCATGAGCGAGGAGAATGGGGTAGAAGAAACCATCCTAAATTAGCAAAAGGTATTAGATGAGTTGACAATGATAAGGAAGCAGTGCTTCTAGGTGCTAATGAAGATTTATGAAGGAGCAGAATTAGATAACTTTAAAGAATGTATCCAAAAGATAACAGCGGCATTGGCCATACTTGAGAAGGTGCTCAAAAGGTTGGATAAGAAAAGGGATGAGGGCATGCTATTTGTAAATGAGTTATAGGAGTTCTTTAAGGGGTTGGATTTGGATTTGTTCGATGATGATGATGATAAGACTATGCACCCGGTGAGTGATATTGTCAATCAGTACTTGAATATATTTCAATGGGTAAAAACAAAGGAGGATCTTCAGCAAATGTTTTATCAAAGGGAGGAGATTCAGAAAATGTTGTCTTGTGAAGAAGAAATAAAGGCTTTTGCCAGGGGATTGAAAGAGTTTAGAGATAGACAGAGGGAGATTTTCCAAGGCATTAAGATGCTGGACTTCAACAAGGTGTTGGAGGTGGTGGATAGATTCAAGAAGGCACATCCAGAACTACCTTCTAGCTAGTGGGCCTCCAGCTTAAGATCTGTCAGCTCCCATGTATAGAAAATGTAGTTTTGGTACTTAGTCATTTTTTCAGTGCAAGATTTTCGGCCATTTTGGCCATGGGGAGTTTTTGGCCACCTATAAGTCTAACAACTCTGACAACTCCATAGTAGTAGAGATAAGGTTAGCACTTAGCCAATTTTGGGTGTTGCATTTTCGGACCAAGTGTCAAGTTTTGGGCATTTTTTGGGCACGTCTGGGAGTTGACTCTAGTTTTCTCAGAGATCACTTCTCAATCATCTAGGCTTCTTTCTTGGGATTGTTTAGGCATGATTGTGGGATCTCTTTTAGTCATGACTATGTAGAGCAACTAAAGCCAATGATCCAGGGGACAAACATGAAGATCACCACACGCATGAACGAGTTTCAGCCTATTTTTGAGATATCTAATGCTTGTTTTGTTCAAATCTTTGTAATGCACGAGGCTTGACTCCATGCTAGGATAGTTTAGCTAAGCTTTAGAAGTATTTTATTTAATGCAAAGCTTTAGTTTAGTTTTACTTTGAATTTTGATTGCAGCAAAACCCTAGCTACGAAAATAAGAGCAGAGCTTTAGAAATTGTAATAAAATGATTTAATTAGGGTTGACTTGATCATTAATATAAGATATACAATTGGTGCTTCATTCATGGTGTGATTCTTTTGCTATCTATGCAAAATTTGTGAATGTGTGATTTGCTCATTCTTTGTGTCAAAGAGCCAATTGGTTGTTTAGTCATTTTAAGTCTATGATCTAGTTCAGTGTTTGCTGGTATTACATTGCTATGTTGTGATGAATTTCTGAGAAGATTATTCTTTGGTGCCTAAAGATTAACTTGTCTCACATGTGTGCACATCTGGAGTGGCTTCGTGATCTGATGATTTTTGACTTATCATACGTCTACATTTGTTCAATTTCTATCGATGATTGCATCTGTTCAACTGAAGATTGTGACATGATCTGATCTCTCTTGTGTGGGTTTTCTCATCTTCTTATTTCTTTAATTCACATGGTGGTGTTATGCTAGCATATGTCCAATAGGTTTTGTTTCAGCAATTTCTTTCAAATTTCTTGTTACCTTACATCTTCTAACCCTCTTTGCAAGTTATTTCAGTAGATCAATTAAATCAGCATCGCTTTCATTCTTAAAATCTGAAAATCATATCAAAAAAGAGATATCTTGGTTTCCTAAAGTTTATTTTATAGTTTCCCTTGAGAAAAGAGCCAGCAAAGGCCTCCTTGTTAAACAGATTCATATTTGTCTTTCGTTGAGCTATCCAAGTAGTTGAGACCCAGCCAGAATGAACCTTGAGATTGATTCCATCAGTCTTCCAAGAGGGGAAGTTGCTCACGCAAATTCCTAGCCATTGTCCTCATGTAAAAATGACACTCAACAATTAGGTTCTGAAGGTAATACACAATTCTCAAAATTATCTTCATACGTACTTAACTCTAACACAGAACTCCCAAATACATCTTTGATTACAACACAGTCATTATTAAGAATGCTCTGAGTGACTTCATCTTCCTCTTGTAGCTTTAGAAAGGATTTCCTATGTAACATGATGAGCTAAACCATAGAATTCAGTTCTTCTTCCCCATCTCCTAATTCTAGCCATATAGGTGTAGTCAAATCTGGCTGCTGTTGAGCTAGAGGATACAATGCTAATTTCTTAGTGGCTTGCCCATCTAAAATTGTCATGTTCCCTGATCTACAACTTATGTTTGCATCAACTGTTTCTAACCATGGATGCCCTAGAATAACAAGGTAACCAGCAAGGTTCACTTTTGGTGAAAGGATCATGAAATCAGTAGGGTACTCCCAAGAATCTAAGGCAACTATTTTATCTTCTATCATTCCATCAGGAGTAACAATAGAGCTATCTACTAATTGCAATATTGTTGGAGTAGCTCTCAACCCTTCAATACTCAGTTTATTCATAGTATCCTTAGTCATTACATTAATGGAAACACCTAAGTCTATTAATGCATTTTTTGACAGACTAGCCATTAATGATGATATTCACAACTAGACTCCCTGGATCTGAATATTTTGGTATTACCAGTTTTTCTAGCATGATATCAGCCAATTTTCCTATAACATGAACTGTTGTAGGATCCTTTTTCTTCCTCCCAGGATTTTTAAGACAAGCTTCTTTAATTGCCTTTCCATAAACTAGAACATCTTTTATTGCTTGAAATAGGGGAATCTGGACATGCATGTTGTTTAACTGGTCAAGGATATCAAATGGCTAATCTTATTCTTTTGGTATGGACTTCTCCATGCTAAGCCTTTGGGGAAAGGGTGGTTTAACTGATGTATGAATATTAGCTAAGTTGGAAACATTTTCTGATGCAACAGTATTTGGAAAATTATTCTCTAGAATCAGTACTACTGTTGCAGGAAGGTTTGGCACTTCAGTGATAAGGGGTGGTTCAGGTGTTGGCAAGGTAGTACCTAATGTAGGAGCATCCCAGGGTAGTTGGCTATCCTGCATGTTTGGGAGATTTGATGGAGTTGTGTGGACTTATTTTCATGTGTGAGGGGTTTGGTAGAATTGGATAAACCTACTTGGGTCTTCGGTGATTGGATTTGATGTATCTAATGGAACTTGGCATGGTCTTGGTTGCTCAGCATGGCCTTGGGGAGCTCGGCCTTGCTTAGGAATTTGGTGCCTATTTCAAGCTATATAAGTAATTTTCCATAAATATTTAGAGGCTGCAAATTTCAAGGATTGAAGAGGTCCTATATTTCTACCTACGGTTTGAAGCATGAGTTCTAATTCATCTGGAGCTAGGAGATATCGTGATTTTACTAAGACATCAATTTTGGGAATTTAATTGTTGTTGTTGGCCGACTTGTGGCATTTAATTTTGGTATTTGTATTTAATTTATATTCAGGGCCGACCTGTGGCTTAGATTGGTATAAGTAGAGGTTGTGGGGGAAGTCTTTAGGGATGATTCATCCACTTGGGAGAAGAGGAGGTGGATGTGGAGCGAGTTTTGAGGAGAGCTAGTAGCTACGGCTTGGGAAACAAGGAGATTGCTTGGTGGGCTTGCGAGCACAAGTTTAGATCTTCCTTGGGGGTTCCTACCAGTGTGTGGATCTGGGCTAGCTAGGGTTTGGTTTGGATCTTGTGAGATCTTGTGGATTTTCTATTGTATTTTCATTGTATTTGGCCGTAACCCGGAAGGCCTTACAGCCGGGCATGTTGGATGAAAATATGATGATTCTATTATGAGTATTGGCATTGTGTGGATCTATATCTCTGTATTGTTATTATATTCTATTGTGTGGTTATTTGCTGGGGGCTAGGACATCTCCATTGGGGATTCTCCTACCTTGCACTACATCAAGTGGTATCAGAGCCAGGTTTGGACCTAGTTGGTGATTTGCTGCAAAGGGTTTGCGAAGATCTTGGAAGATGCCTCCGAGAAGATTGGACCCTAGGGCAATTGATGATCTTACTGATACTGTGGAAGAACAAATCTCAGAGAAGATTAAGGCTCAAATAGAGGAGGTCAAAGCTAGTCTTAGATCTGAGATGGAGTTGATGAAGAGTGATATGATTGCTGAGATTGTAAGTGCCTTGGGTGGTATACCTAGGCATGTGGGTACTGAAGATGGTTATGAGGAAGCTGCTGAAGAATTTGAGACTACTAGATCTAATGGTAGAGCTGAGCAAGATGAGAGACCTAGAGGAAATAGGATTGTTTAGTTTGATGATCTGGACCTCAGTTCAAGCTAAAGCATAAGATGGAGGTTTCTAATTTCTCAGGTACTTTAAATCCTGAAGACCTGATTGATTGGATTGGTGAATTGGAAGACTATTTTGAACTCGAGGATATTGAAGATCCACTCAGAGTGAGGATAGCACAGACCAAGCTAAAGGGACATGCTGCTCTTTGGTGGAAAGAGGTACAGTGAGATAGAGAAGAGGAGGGTGAAATGAAGATCACTAGATGGAGATTGATGGTGACTAAACTGAAGGCTAAGTTCATTCCTGTTGATTATGAACTTGAGTTGTTTAAGAGGTTGCAGAATTTAAAACAAAAGGATATGACTGTGAAAGATTATACAGAGGAGTTTTACAAGTTGACTATTCATTCTGGACATAGAGAGTTGTCTAAGGAGAAGGTGGCTAGATACATTAATGGTTTGAGATTCAATATTCAGGATGAGGTTGGTATGCTGAATATTTCTTCAGTTGAGGATGCCTATCAGTATGCTTTGAGGGCCGAAGAAAAGTTGAAGAGGAAGAATCAAGGTGGTTCCCGAGGGAAGGAGAAGTAGGATTATTCAGCAAAACCAAATGCAGAAGCTGAACCAAAACTTGTTGATCAAAAGCGAAGGATAGGTCAAGGTGAATTTAAGGGTACTTGTTTCAAATGTCATGAAGAAGGGCATAGAGCTTATCAGTGTCCGCGGAAGGATGGTGACAAAAGAGCTGCTGTTGTGGATGAGGTTGAAGACCAAGAACCTGAGCAAGGAGAGAGTTTGCTAGCTTGACGAGTACTGATGGGTCAAAGGACATGGGAATCTTGTCAGAGGACTAATTTGTTCAGGACTTGTTGCAAGTCTAGTGGCAAAGTTTGTAATGTGATTATGGATGGTGGTAGTACTGATAACCTTGTTGCTGAGGAGATGGTTCAGAAACTTGGTTTGAAAAGAACAAGACATCCTTATCCTTATAGGATTGGTTGGTTGCAAGGTGAGCATGCTTTGGAAGTAAGGGAGCAGTGCCTTGTTGGTATCCAGATTGGGAAGTATAAGGATCAAGTGTTGTGTGATATTGTGGACATGAACAGTTGTCATTTGTTGCTTGGTAAACCTTGGCAGTATGATTGTAGGGCTATGCATGATTGTGTCAAGAATGTGTTTACAATTGTGAAAGATGGCAAGAAGTATTCCCTAAATCCCTTGCAAAATGAAGAGGTTGGTAGAAGGAACTTGAGCATTGGTAGCCGAGTTGAGTTGGCAGATTCTGAAAGGGTTAGAGATCAGCGTGGACAGCAAACCTGTGAGACATCGAGGATGGATATGAAGATGCAGCAGCAGAACAAGGGAAAGAATGTGTAAGTTGAAGACTTGGAGGACATGTATGTGAAGAACCATTCAGGGATTTATGTGTTGAATCCCAGATGATGTTCTTCCAGCTATTGAGAGCATCTTTTCGCACCTGGGGAGTCTGATGTAGGAGCATCCCAGGGTAGTTGGCTATCCTGCATGTTTGGGAGATTTGATGGAGTTTTGTGGACTTATTTTCATGTGTGAGGGGTTTGGTAGAATTGGATAAACCTACTTGGGTCTTCGGTGATTGGATTTGATGTATCTAATGGAACTTGGCATGGTCTTGGTTGCTCGGCATGGCCTTGGGGAGCTCGGCCTTGCTTAGGAATTTGGTGCCTATTTCAGGCTGTATAAGTAATTTTCCATAAAGATTTAGAGGCTACAAATTTTAGGGATTGAAGAGGGCCTATATTTCTACCTACGGTTTGAAGCACGAGTTCTAATTCATCTGGAGCTAGGAGATATTGCAATTTTACTAAGACATCAATTTTGGGAATTTAATTGTTGTTGTTGGCCGACTTGTGGCATTTAATTTTGGTATTTGTATTTAATTTATATTCAGGGCCAACCTATGGCTTAGATTGGTATAATTAGAGGTTGTGGGGGAAGTCTTTAGGGATGATTCATCCACTTGGGAGAAGAGGAGGTGGATGTGGAGCGAGTTTTGAGGAGAGCTAGTAGCTGTGGCTTGGGAAACAAGGAGATTGCTTGGTGGGCTTGCGAGCACAAGTTTAGATCTTCCTTGGGGGTTCCTACCAGTGTGTGGATCTAGGCTAGCTAGGGTTTGGTTTGGATCTTGTGAGATCTTGTGGATTTTCTATTGTATTTGCATTGTATTTGGCCGTAACTCGGAAGGCCTTACAGTCGGGCATGTTGGATGAAAATATGATGATTCTATTATGAGTATTGGCATTGTGTGGATCTATATCTCTATATTGTTATTATATTCTATTGTGTGGTTATTTGTTGGGGGCTAGGACATCTCCATCGGGGATTCTCCTACCTTGCACTACATCAGTACCTGATCTTAGGTGTTTATCAACTATATCAAGTGCATAGGTAAGGTACTGCTGAGCATCAGTAGCATACATTTGTTGATGTGGTTGTTGAATGTT
This sequence comes from Chamaecyparis obtusa, assembly GCA_027943335.1. NCBI lineage: Eukaryota > Viridiplantae > Streptophyta > Pinopsida > Cupressales > Cupressaceae > Chamaecyparis > Chamaecyparis obtusa. The sequence continues at coordinate 136,488 of BSBK01003256.1, forward strand.
GGGATTCGGTTGAGGTTGGGTAGGTAATTGTGTCTGCTTTTGAGGATTTGTATTTGGAGGTGGTGGCATTATTGCAGGCATATTTGTTGGAGGTGGTAGAGGTGGATATCCAGGATTTGGATTAGGCCATTGTTGAGGCCCTCTCCACTAGTTAGTGGGTTGCCAATTTTCTTGTGGTTGTTGACATTGGTTTGGAAATTATGTCCATTGGGGTTGCTGTGGAGGATACCATTGATTCTATTGATTGTTTGGCCAAGCATTATTCCAAGTTGGTTGATTATATTATGGAGGAATTGGGACATTCCATTTTTTCCACTGACTATTATATGGACTTGAATTTTGTAATGGGTCTTGAGGCATACCTTGTCTCGTGGCCCCTGGCCGATGTTGAGCAACAAAGAATACTTGTTTGTCCTCTCCATCTATCTTCAAGTATTCAGTTAGAAGATGTTGATTCTCTAGGTTTGCAACCAATTTTCACTGATAATCCTTCTTTTGTTTGCGAAAATGAGGATAGTATTTAGCCAGCTGCGCCTCTGCATCTGCATGTTTCTTCTTGGTAGTCATTGTGTCTAGGTGTGTAGCAACATCATTGATGATGTCTTGCTTGAAGTTTGATAACAGGTTTGAAATCTCCATCTTTGAAATACTAGAGCCACTTCCTTTGGTCAGTACTGAGTGAAATCCCCTTCCTTTCTTAACCATTGCTCTAGAATAGTTCATACAAATCTTCTGAAGGTCATCCCAGGAAGACTGAGATATATCACCTCTAGCCATGAGGTCCAAAGCTTCAAGACAATTTTCATTCACTCCTCTTGTAAAAATTAGCTTATGTGAATCCTCATGCAATGCATGTTGCGGGTTCTTTTGTAGGCTAAATAAGAAGTGTTATATGTAGTCCTCTAATGTATCATCTTCCCTTTGTGACATACGAAAGATGTCATCTCCTTTTGAATCACTTCCCTTGCAGTATTCTTTATAATTTCTTAGAAACAAATCTCTCATTCCATCCCAATTAGCTACTGCATTTTCTTCTAAGCCCATGAACCATCTGAGGGCTGACTCCTTCAGTGTTGTTGGGAACAGCTTAAGCGTATGACTGTCAGTATTATAGTCAAAAATTTGACACAGTATGTCAAACTCAAACAAAAAGGTGTCAAGATCCTCCATAACAAGGCCATAAAACTTTGGAAGTGCTGAAGCGAGTATGTTCTTGAGGTTAGGATTGTTAATAAGACTTGGAATTGGAAATGGAAATGTAGGAGCTGCCATTACTAGAGGTTTTGGATATTGAAACTGTGGCTGGAAAGTATTATTGACTGGAGGGTTTTGAGCAACAGGTAGTCCTGGAGTAGGATTATTATGAAAACTGGATAATATTTCTGCAAAAGGATGGAGGTCAAATGTTTCTTAGGTTTCTTCTTCTTTTGTTGAAGATGATGCGACAAACTCAGGACTGGCATCAAGAAATGGTAGTTCAAGCTCTTCAAACTCTTCTTTCAATTTAATAGGTTCTTTTGGAAGAAATCTTCCATGAGCATCTCGCCTTCTTCAATGCATGCAAGTAATTTTATGACTTGTGAGGCAAGCTCACAAATTCTTGGTATTAACTAAAAATAGGAAACTAATCTAAAAAATAAATGCCTCATTGAGGTTCCTAGTTTGACACCATCCCCGGCAATGGCACCAAAAATGAATAGTCTCACAATAGGTAGAGATAATCATGTCATTGTCTCTCTTAAGGGTAATATATATATGATATGGATTACCTATCCCTATCATGAAATACCTTTAGATTATCAACGCTAGGATGTAGACTTGAAATGGGATAGCACAGTTTGTGCACTAAGTTCCTCTAGGAGTCATAACACCTATGTTGCAGGAAGATAAAATGCATGAAAGGAATCTATGCTATTGCTGCAAGAAAGTAAACACACTTGACTATTGAATAGAATTACTATAGAAAACTTATGAAATGAATCTAAGCTTGTCTAAAAACTCAAAACATTCACTATACTTGTCTCTGTAAATGCTACAGGAACAACCACAGTGACAATGTTGCAGGAGTAAAATAGTAACTCTATTTGAAAATAGGAAAATTATAGGAAGAAAATCTATTCTAACTTAATCTAATCCACCTTCCAAGTGGGCCCCCTTGGTTGGCTTCTACTAACTACTCAACACAAGAGATAATCTAAAATCACTCTTTCATTAAATCCTTCTTAACTGATTACATAACAACTGAATAATTCATGAAGAACAAAATAGATAAACTTCCACTATACTGAATACATAATTTTATTTTTTCATTACCTACTAAATCAGTCAAAATCCCTTTATATCAAGGATTGACGCTTATTGAAAACATAACAAAAAATTCTCATTAAACCTCACCAAATATGGAGGAGATAAAACAACCATGACATAATAAAATTATTGCTGACAACAGAATAAGAGTTCTGAGGAAATATAGTAGGACTAATTCCTATATTCTCTGGAACAACAGCTCCTTCAAAGCTTTGCATATCCATCAGAATCATGTTGGATTCTCCCTCCATGGTTGGTCTTCTAACGCTCCTTTAATGCAGATGTGCCACTCTTCATACCGCTCAGTGTTTACTTGAAAGGTTAGTAACATTCAATACACATATGCAAGTCAGCATTTTCAACTCCTACTTAAATGTTAGAACATAGCTTGAAATAATTATATGAAGTATTGCATTATATTTATAATAGTCAGCAAAACATATCACTCAAGCTACCCATAGATTTTGTGGCATCAACTATACTTGGAATAGGTTCACATAAGTATAAGTAATAAAATGTCTTGGAAATATTTGTCAAAGTATCAACAAAATATAAAGATCATAACAAAATTGAGGCCATAATTAGACTCATCAATGTCATTTTCAAAAGTTTCTCACACATGTGTGAGAATATTTCCCCCTTTGAATGGTCAAAACCCCAATCCAAATGGCATCTACTTAGCCTCCACTTGGCCTCCACCTTATGCCCACTTCATCAATTCTATGCAATCTTGACCCTTCATCCAACTTTCAATCTCAACCATCCATTTCCTCAAAAATCCTATAAATTGAGAGTTCATCTCCTTATTCCATAACGATTTTCAACACATTGTTATGTTTCTGATTTTTGTGAGAAACCACATATCAACTACAACAAAACATCTACTCTTCTTTATTTGGGAGGTTTGCATTTGTTTTACATTGAGTGGTTAAATTTTTTATATGCTTTTATCTCTTCACATTTGCATATATGCTTACTTCCATAATCATTTGAGGTGTATGTGATAATGTAGGATTTACTATAGTTGCTTATTCTTATTTCCTTAGTTACATTTTACATATACACCTATATTGACTTGCCTTATGACCACAAATATCACAATTGAAACATTTATTGGTAAAAATATCTATTATTTTGATTCAACTTATTTCTATAATTTGTTGCTTTATGTCCTGATTTATTGCAATTGAAATAATAACTATTAAAAGAATGAGGTTTCCTACTTACCTGTAGTCTTACCAAAGCCTTACCTTTATCCATTTGATCAAGCATAGTATTATCTTCACTCACCCCAATATTGGTTCATCCTTTTATTTGATTGTGTTGTGAGAGAATTCATCAGTATTGCATCCAAATCCTTTCTTATCTACCTGAGATCTTTGACTATTCAATAACTCATCTAACTTTTCTGAACTAGATTTGACTATTTCTTCTCTCTTCTTGGTTTATACTTGATTTGATTTAGGGAGACTTGATTTCTTGTTGGATAGTCAATTGCATTCATCAAATTTTATTTTAATTATGTTATTAAAAAGCTTCTTAGTCTTTTCATCTTCTTCACTTTTGGCTCTTATATCGACGATGATTTCATTTGATAACTTGAGCTCATTGCTTACTTCTTTGTGCCTTGATTTGAACTTTTGGATTTTCTCTCTCAATTTTCGGATGAAGTCATTTTCCATCTGAAGATTTTCTGATAAGACTTTGTTCTCATCTTCAATTGATTATAGATCAAGTCATACACTGACATGAACTCATTCTCATCCATGGTGGATGTCAGTCTAAAATGTTCAACCTCCTAGATCTCCTTCAAGTGGTTAGACTCTTCCAAAGGAACTAGCTCTGATACCAATTATTGAACATCTGATATACTAAGAGGGGAGGAGTGAATCAATATACCCTTAAAAAATTTAAAACAAAATTACTAAAAGTAAATAACATAGTAACACATAACACCATATTTTTTTTCGTGGAAACCCAAGATGGGAAAAACCATGGAGAGGGTTGACTCTCAAGTATTAAGTAACCAATTAAGTAATACATAGGGTGGCTCATTGTTGATTAGCTCACTACCAGTTGGGCTCACTTCCCTAATACAAAGTAGTAGTAATAGTTGATTATACAAAATTAAATGGAAAGGTGTGCATCTACAAATACATTGAGGATAGTTCTTTGTGGATGGCTGCAAGAAGTTGAGTCCCAGTTTTGGGCAAAAAGTGGAAGTGTTTTCCCTATTTTTCAAATTTCCTATCAATTGATGTCTAAATTTGAGGCACTTAGAGATTCAATATCAAACAACTTTAGTAATAGAAAATGTAGAGCTCGGAGTCTACTTTTCAAATATGTAATTTATTTAAATATCCACATGCTATAAATTGCTTTTTAGTAGACATATTTTAAAACCACTTTTTCAAAATGTTTGTTTCAGGACCATGCCACACCCATGTATGACCACCATATTTTGACCTAAATAAATGAATTTTTGTGAATCCTTCTCAAGAAATATACCTAAGACACCAAATATTAATGAGCATTTTTTTTTTTAATTTTTTTTTTAATTAATTTTTATATGACTAAAAAGAACATTTTCAAAACGTCTCGTGTACGACCACCATAATTTGATGAAAATTTCATATCTTTTCAAAAAAAAAAATTATCTTCAAGATATATGTATATTGATGTCATATAATTTATTTTCCAAAAAACCTAAAAAAAAAGTTATTAAAGTTTTAGTGAACCTCACTATTTTACGTTTAGGTACCACTTTTAATTAATAATAATGAAAAAATAGAAAAAATAATCATATCACTATGAAATTTACATTTTTGAAATCAAGACAATGAGAACTCTAATGGGTTTTTGTTCAAAAATACGATCAAGAAGGCCCTCAAAAAATTGCGACAAGGTAGAAATCTGAGATTCTAGTGTGTTACCCAAGTTTTTGGAGGTCAAGGCATAGGCTTGGTTCCACCAAGCCTATCCTGAACTGAAATTTGAGGCAGAGGTGTGTTTCCCACTCATGACTTAAGAAATGGGTCCTCGTTATTTAAAATTGAAAAAATGGGTACCCGTTTCTTAAAAAACATATCAGTGTGTAAAATTTCATTTCTAGTCATATGTTTTTAAAAAAATAGAAATGGTTACCCATTTTTCAAAAAATGGGTACCCTTTTTTGAATTTTGGATCAGGCATTCGAACCTAAATTGGGTGCCCATTTCTAGTGACATTTTCCAATTCCACAAGACTTCTGCCAAATAGGCACCCAACTTCTTGCACTTACCCCAATGAATTACAAATCTTCCACTTTTCCAATACAAGATTACATCAATAGTTCACATATACAGATCACATTACATATACACAACATCAATCATAACACATTGTATCTCATTACATCACATTATTAAAATACAACTACTGAGGATACCATAAATATATACTATCATTAGTATGCATCCCTTCCATGTCATCTAAATTTATCTAAGTCAGCTGAGATCAAAAAACCATGTAATCAAACTGACACGTGTAATGGTAGTCGACCACATAAAAATATTTCCTAGATATGCTCAACATGGGTCTGGACTGAAATGCTCACATGTTATAATTGTTGTTGTCTGTGAAACATAGGACCAAATCAGAAAGGTGTATTAGTAAGAAGTTGTATTGACATATCTATAATGATGTCATCAATGATAGCCAAAAAATGGGGTAACCTAACAAGATAATGATTATGACTAACTTGTGATGTATAATCCATTTTAGTATTATTTTTACTTCCAAGAGTAAGTCAAATCTAAGGGTGGGAGGATGTAACACCTCTCTAACCCTAACATGAATTTATTAGTATTGATTGGAGTTTATCAAATGATGTAAGACCTTCTATATTTCTCATGTGAGTATGATACTACATTTGGATATTTTCATTGAGGTACTTGTCTAATCTATTCCAGTAGCATATTCATCATGATTTCATAATCTAGTACTTGACGATGATCCTAATGATAGACATATGTATAATGGTTATAGTTTAATGGTACCCCTCAATATGTATTTATCTTTACTTATGTGTTGATAATCTTTTAGGACCTTAGTGTATTGGATGTTGGATGTCATGTGTTGTGATGGAGACATAAGAAATTTATATGATCATTATTCATGTTTTCTTCTCTATGATTATGATTAATTTTCATGAAATATCTATCTCGCCTGATGAATTTAGGTGTTAATTACGATGCTTTGGTATTTATGATCTGATTGATACATGAACATTATTCATGTTCTTGTTACATGATTACGACTATGTTTCCAAAATCACTTTAGTGATTAATGTTTTATGATTATGGGACTAACCCTTGATTATATGATGACTTATATTAATGTATTCATTTGATTTCACACATGATTATACTCTAACCCTTTATTGTGAAGTTGCATTATTCATGTTGTATGTATATATGTGATTTTTCATATCTATGACTTGTGTGTATGATAAGGAAAAAAGTCATAGTCACTCATCTTGTGAGATATACATGATTTCTTGATCCCTATCGTTGTTTGTACAATGTTCCTTGAGATATATACATGCACATGTATACTTCATTCTGTGATGTAGGCTTGAAAGTACTAAGCATTGACTTCACCTAGCTCCACAAGTCTGAGCGTGTCCTTGAAATACTTGATGGTTGTTGCCAAGAGATAGTGTCAAGGCCCACTTGAGTCATTCCTTTCCATAGTTCTGATTGAAGATCGATGATGTCCTTATTTATTTCACCAATTTGTTAGGATGTCCAACTCTAGTTATTGGTTACCCATTTGAGCATGATTGAGCTTTTAGACCTTTTTGTGGTATCTTTTATATGATGGTGGTTTTATGATTTAGTTTGCTTTTGGATGATCATGTTTGATCTTGCTATATTTGGTCTCCAAGAGATCTATGGTATGGTTTTGGAAGTGATTTCCTTGCTTTTGGATGTTGGATTTGGTTGATTTTAATTGATTATATGGATATTGTGATGTGTTTATTAATTTCTTTTATAACCTTAATATTATTGGATTTCAATAGGATATTTATGATTATATTATCCTATGGTGATTTGTGACTAAGGTATTGATGTTGTATTGTTAAATAATTCTATAATGTTATTATATTATTGTATTGTTGTATTGGATTAATAATACCCAAGGGTATATACATGTATATATATAGGTGCACACACACACACATGAAGGTGTTGATATTTAATTATATTGCCAAATAAGTAATATATTTAGTAAGTAAAAGTTATAAGGGTTGTATTAATTAATTAATTAAGTGAGCATGTCATTTATGGTATTTTATTTATTTACTATTGTATAAAAATGAGATAATTATAATATTATAAAGTTAGATTATAAACTATGGTAATTTAAGAGAGACATGTTTTCATATCCCTCTAATTAATCATTAGTTTATGGTTTTGTAGACACCTAAAAATCTTTTAGAAAATAAATTATTTTTATTTTCTAAAAAATCCCTGATGACATCATCATTTATTAATTAATTAATTATTTAATTTATTTATTTATTTTTATGTCATTAAATCCCTTTACCTTAATTAAAAATATTTAATTAAGGAATCCCTCCCAAAAATGTTTAAATCTTATTTAAACATTATTCCCCTATTTATTAATTATTTAATTAATAAATTGACCAAAAATCCCAAAATAAATAATTTATTTATTTTTTGCCCAAAACTTGGCCAATTTTCTTAAGACCACTAACCTCTTTCAGAATCTTCTAATCCTTCTTTAATTTCGATTAAAGGCTAATCCCATCATTTCCTAACCCTAATCCCAACTCAAGAATATTTAATTAAGATTAAATATTAATCCTCAATTCCTAATTTACCCTAGGAAAACTCTAGACTCTTCTAGAACTTTCCTAATCCTTCCCTAAACCCATTTAGGGGAAATTACCTACTTTCCCTAAGCTAATCTAAGTCTCCTTTGACTCCTAGTCAAACCCTACCCCTAATGAGCCTCAAACTCATTAAAGCCTTTGAGATAAATAAAACTTTATTTATTTCCTAAATTCCATATTTATCCTTAGAAAGCCTAGACTTTTCTAGAAAGTCTTTATCCTCATCCAAAGCCTAGACTCTTCTAGAAAGTCTTCATCCTTATCCCCTTGACTCAAGACTGTAACCTTACCTCAAACTCTAACCTTTCTTCCTAACCCAAGCCCTTAGGAAATCCTATAAATACTCCCTCTTCCAAGAGCAATTCATTAGCTTAGTCTTTCATCTTCATGCATTGTTATCATGCTCTTTTACTTCTAGCTTTAGCATAATCATCCTAATTTAGCTTATTTTCAAGCATTTTTAGCACATCATAGCTTAGCAATAATGGATTAACATAGTTTCTTTCATTGATTTTCATAGCACATAGCATCATATCACATCTCTATTAGGTTTAAAATAAATCTTAGCATAAACATCATGTAGCTTAATCTTCATTTCAGCATCATTTGGATCCTTGAGGCCTTAGGGGCAAATCAGGTGTTCTATACCTATTTTGTGCCACTTATGGGGTTCTCATGAGTCTCAATCCTTCCAAATAAGCATTAGGAACATGCTCCAAGTGCTTAGAGAGCACACCCACATCCCTTAAGCAAGAGCAAATCAAACAGTGCTTGGGTGCACCTATTTAAGCTCTATCTGAGGTGGCTTAGTTTAGAGTTTTCTTTATTTTGAATTGATTTCATGCTAGGTTAAGATCTAATGTTTGTTTGGCTTGAAGCTTTCAAAATAGGTATCCTCAAAAGCCTTGTCCATAGGTTTTATTTATGAAAGGTTGTTGTTTTGTAGTGCCTCCCTTATTTGCCTCTTTGCATGAACATCCTGATGGTGTGGTTTCAAACTTCACACTCATTGAGTACGATCATGTTGGTCCCATGTGAGGGTGACCCGCTAGGAGGATCTTATTTTTGAGCATATTTTCAATGCCCTGCATTAGCTTGAGATGTTGGGTGTATTCTAGGATCGTATTTTGGCGATCCTTAGAGATAGGGTTGAGTCTATCTTGAGATGCAGTGAACTTTCCCTGCATTATGTCTTATGACGACATCGTGAGATGCACCTAGTTCAACTTTTTTTTTGTTAATCAGGAGGTTTTCATTGGGCTTGTGATGGGTTATTGAGGGACCCTACCCCAGTCCAGTCATATTATTTCTCCTTTCTACATTATAGAGTCAGTATTTAGATATGCTATGTTGATGCATTATGGATTTATATTCCAATGAACAGAGGCTTGACCACACTATTTTGTGATGCACTCTTTTTCATGTTGCTTATATACTCATGTCAATGTTTCTAATATGCACTATGTTTGCTTAAGGGCTAAAAAAATTCAACTAATTTTCTTAATAGAGAAGTTGAGTGCATGTTTTGATGGATTTTTATGGGAACTAGGAAATTTAAATTATAATACGATGAGATGTATATTTTAATGAAGTTAAATGTTATTTTCCTTGTGTATGTAATTTCTAATAGAAAATGTAGTAGGAAAGGTGTGTAGAGTCGTAATTGAGTAGGTAGTTATGTACACTTAAGAATATTGAAATGTTACTATTTTTTATATTGTAGTAGAGTATCAACTGAAAATTACATTGATAACCAACAACAATTGGTGTTTATGTTGCTACCAACAACACCTATCTATAGTATATACAACCAACCAATAAAAATGACCTTACACAGAGTATATTATTCGGATTTTAGACAAAAAAGGAAATCAAAATATAAAGCTACGATTCGTCTCATCCACTTGTATTGCTCCTGGGGATATTACTATCCCATTCACTATTGCTAGTCCTTGGTTCTTGAATGATCTAGTTGTCATTTTCACCCTTGGCTTCCCATTCACTGTTGGCCTCATCCTCCTGATTATCATATATGTTATCCTCACCTTGGTTCATTCCCAAAGTGTCTTCCTGAATAAAGGCTTGAAGTCTCTCACTGTTTACTTCTTGAGGGTATCAACATAAGAAGAGAACTAGATGTCCTTCTTGTATACAATCATTGCACCTTCCTTTATTAGTACTAAAAACCTTTCTTTCGATACCTATATCCTTGCAGAGACCTGTGAGACAATATTGAGATGTGTGAGTTTAAAAAAAAAACTCAGTAATATCTCATTTCCTGGCTTGAAAGATCTCTTCATTTCTCTGTTTCCAAATGACCCAAAGGATTTCAATAGTTAAGTTAAACCACAAATTATTCAACTTACAATCAAAAACTTCCACAAAACCAATAACAATCTCTTGCCATGAAAAAGAATTTTGAGAATTCCACAATATGGGGTGACCAAGAAAACTAGACCAAATTCTTTTGGCAAATTTACATTAAAAAAAAAAGATGCTCAAAAGTTTCAAGGCAATTGCACAAGGAACAACAAATATTCTGAAGACCACTTTGAGGTAAAAAAGACCCAACAACAATTTTCTTCAAGATAAGCAACCAACGAAAATAAACAATTTTGGGTTCAACCTGCGAATGCCAAAAAAAATCAAAAATAAAATGCCATATAGGGCTAGACCAGTAAATTTTCCAGTTTTGATTAATTCTATTAAAAATTCCAACATCCTCTTTAAGCAAATTATAGATTTGTTTGCATGAAAAATCATTTAGCCTATTACCATCATTCCATTTCATATAATCAAACATGTGATCTGCATTCAACAATTTACTAGGGGACTGCCTCCCCAAAACTTTAGAAATCAGGGTAAATGTTTTTTCTGAGAATTTGGGATATTAAACTTGTCTCTAATATCTTCCCAAGAGCCCATTTGTTTGTCCACCAGTACATCCTAAATTAGAGAGATCCCTTTTTGTTTCCATTTTTTTGTAGAGCAACACTGTGTCAAAGTGAGAGGCTTACCATTTAAGTACACATCCCACCAGATAGACCTATTCAAAATTGCATAATAAGGGTTTTTCCCAACATTTCTTGAACATACAAGAGGCTTGACCTAACACCGTGCCTTCCATATGGTCTAGAAATCCCTGGACCCAAAAACTTGGATCTCGAAATCTCCAAAAACAATATCAACCAGAGGAGTATCTTTCCACTTCTTGCCTTTTTTAATAGTAGATCTTGCAATGTTATTCCTAATAAGGACTTTCCATGGCTCATTCCCATTCAGGGCTTTGAGAATCCATTTGGCTTTCAGAGCAACACCTTGGGCTTTTAGGTCCCTTAGCCCAAGCCCTCCCAATTTCTTTGGAGTACAACACCAGTCCTATTTCACACAATGTCTATTTATGTTCCCAAGTCCATTAGACCACAAGAAGTTCCTCATAATATTTTCCAGTTTATTAATTCAAGGCTATTAGCAATCATCCAAGTGGAAGCATAATATGTTGCATGTGAGGAGAGCACCTTGTGCACTATTTGCACTCTGCCAGCTAAAGACAAAATATGTGATTTCCATTTGAGATTTTTATTTTCAAATTTTTTTATAAATCCATGCCTGCATATAATTAATAGAAGGATTAATAGAAAAGGGGGTACCCAGATATCTTACAATGGTAGAAGGCCCTAACCACTTCCACTCTCTATTTTGTAACCATCTCGGAGGCAACTCTAACCATCCCAAGATAGTAGATTTGTGAGGGGCTATTTTGTCTCCTGATGCCATGCAAAAAACTTGGAGTCTATTAATAGCATTATCAAAATTTTCTTCCTCCATTTCTAAGAAGAGGGCAATATCATTGGCAAAATGTTCAACAAAGAGATCCTCCTTATTGGGTAGTTGAATCCCTTTAACTGGTGGGCCTAGATCTGTAGCCTTAAGGATAATGGACAAGGCATCAACAACAATGACATACAATGTAGGGGCAAGAGGACACCCCTACCTAATAGACCTTCCAAGAGGAATATGTTCAGAAAGTTCTCCATTGACATCAATCACAGTTGAGGATTCTTTAAACAAAATTCTGACCCATCTACAAAAATACTTTGGAAATCCAAATGCCTCTAACATTTGGAGCACAAAAGTCCATTCAATTCTATCATTAGCTTTTTCAAAGTCTAAGAGAACCATGGATGCATTTTGTTTATCCACTTTGGCCCAATTCATGGCTTCCCAAGTGGTGACGAGGTTATCCAGTATATATCTACCTTTTATTAATCTATTTTGAGTGACAGACACCACTTCCTTAAGGATATCACTGATTCTTTTGGCCATTATTTTGGCAATGATCTTATAAGAAATGTTTAACAATGTGATAGGCCTCTAGTTTTTAATTTGAGACTTATCTCCATCTTTGGGTAGGATCTTGATTAGCCCTCTATTAATGTTTTCTCCTAATGACCCAACTTCAAATGCTTCCTCATAGACTTCTATCAATTCACTAGATATCCACTCTTTATTTTTCTTATAGAATTTAGTAGGTAGACCATCAATTCCATGGGATTTATCATTGACTAATGACCCAATGGCTTCATCAATCTCCTCAATTTTTTCTTTCTGATCTAGCACCATGGCTTGTTCTTGAGAGACCTTTTGTGGGATTAATTTGATGCATCTGTTCATAGCCTCTACATTCTCATCTTTGTGTTCAGAGGAGAACAATTCCTTGTAAAACTCAACAAATGCTTTCAAAGTTTCTTGATTATTCTTAGTGACTCCTCCTTCTATTTGGATGCCATAGATTTCTTATTTGTTATGTTTTTCTCTAATCAAGTTTAAAAAGTACTTTGATCCTGTATCCCCATCTTTAATCCATCTAGCTTTGGTTCTAACTTTTTGGCCTTGGATTTTATAATTTTGAACTTTCCTAAGACTAGCTTTGGTGTCTATGAGAGAGTGTTCAAGTTCTTGATCATAGCCTTTATCTTGCAACTTAGATTCAATATGGTTAAGTTTGGTCTTAAAGAAACTCTCTTCTTGATTCCTGTCAATAGCTCCCTTAGTCCCTATAATTTGAAACAGGCTTGTCCATGTTTGAACTAGAAGAGTCCACTTATCTCTTGTAGATGGAGAAGAATTTGTTAGGAATGAATGTTGAATAAGTCCTATGGGGGAGTATTCAGAGTCATTTTGTAGTAGTTTTATGTTGCATTCATGACTGTGATTGTCATTGATGTCAACATAGTGATCTACTGGAGATTAGCAGAGAAGCAAATAGTGTTTGAATTAGCGCACGTGGAGTATTGCAAATCAAGCTATGCGAAGTTGAGGATTTATTCTATATTGTGTCCTAAGATTGTGGTCAAGAGTGCATATGGAAATTTAATTATTCATGCTAGTTATGTGTAATTTAGTGGAAGCAGTATTCAGACAGTGTTCATGTGAAGCGGCTTGTGATAACTGGATTATATCTCTTGACCAGGATAGAACTTGGGCATGCAAAGTTATATAGTTTGAACAGTCTCACAATAGGTAGGGATAATCATGCCATTGTCTCTCTTAAGGGTAATATATCTATGCTATGGATTACCTATCCCCATCATGAAATGCATTTAGATTGTCAACCCACGAACATAGACTTGAAATGGGACATCACAGTTTGTGCACTAAGTTCCTTTAGGAGTCATAACACCTATGCTGCAAGAAGATAAAATGCATGAAAGGAATCTATGCTATTGCTGCAGGAAAGTAAACATACTTGACTATTGAATAGAATTACTACAGAAAACTTATGAAATGAATCTAAGCCTGTCTAACAACTCAAAACATTCACTATACCCATTTCTGCAAATGCTACAAGAACAACCATAGTGGCAATGCTACAGGAATAAAATAGTAACTCTATTTGAAAATAGGAAAAGGTATAGGAAACAAATCTATTCTAACTTAATCTAATCCACCTTCCAAGTGGGCCCCCTTGGTTGGCTTCTACTAACTACTCAACATAAGAGATAATCCAAAATCACTCTTCCATTAATTCTTCTTAACTGGTTACATAACAACTGAATAACTCATGAAGAATAAAAATAGAGAAACTTCCACTATGTTGAATACATAATTCTATCTTTCTTCATTACCTACTAAATCAATCAAAATCCCTTTATATCAAGGATTGACGCTTATTGAAAACATAACAAAAAAGTCTCATTAAACCTTGCTAAATATGGAGGAAATAACAACCACGACATAATACAATTACTACTGATAACAGAATAATAGTTCTGAGGAAATATAGCAGGACTAATTCCCTATATTCTCTGGAACAACAGCTCCTTCAAAGCTCGGCATATCCATTAGAATCATGTTGGATTCTCTCACCATGGTTAGTCTTATAATGCTCCTTCTTTAATGTAGATGTGCCACTCTTCATACCGCTCCATGTTTACCTGAAAGGTTAGTAACATTCAGTACTCATATGCAAGTCAACATTTTCAACTCCTACTTAAATGTTAGAACACAACTTGAAATAATTATATGAAGTACTACATTATATTTATAATAGTCAGCAAAACATATCACTCAAGATACCCATAGATTTTGTGGCTTTAGTTGTACTTGGCATAGGTTCACATAAACATAAGTAATAAAATGTCTTGGAAATGTTTGTCAAAGTATCAACAAAATATAAAGATCATAGAAAAATTGAGGCAATAATTAGACTCATCTTCTGCCCCCTACTAACAGAATGCTTGTCCTCAAGCATTGTATTTCCTTGGTATGGTCTTGAAATCACCAACGGTCATCTTTCCCTTTTTTCCACTTCTGAAAGTGTAGGCATTCCAAGTAATCTTTGTGATGCTTCTCAACCAACTGATCCAATCTAGTAGCACTGATGTCATATAGGGGCCAAAACAGTGTAGGTGGCTGGAAGGATAAAGGCATCCATAATTCCCTTCTGGGCTATCATCCCAACTTCATGTAATTAGCCACTATGTGGATAGCTACTTCATAATTAATTGGTCTATGTGGTTCTTCTTTTCTAAAAGCTTCTGGCAATCTGTCCCACCTACTTCTGACTCCTAAAAGAGCTCTTTGGGCTATAAAATTGGGCAATGTCTGATAATCTCTATAAACTTTATCCCTCAATGCAAATACTTTCTCCCTGATTTCTGGCTTTGATCTCCCATAAGTCAAATTGAGCCAATCCCTCAAAAGAACATCAGGCTTATGTGACTCAGCCCTTAATGGAAAAGGCTCAGATTTCTCCAAATCCTTGTAGGTGTTCAGCTATCTATCATAGTTTGTCTCATTGTGCATCCATAACATCAAGGCCCTTAAGTGAATGTCCCCTATATAGAACAGAGGATTCCACTCTATTTCATGTGGGATAATAAAATTGTGCAAATAAAGCTCACATAACAAATTTTGTTGCCAGGATGGCAGAGTCTGATACAAACCATAGAATTCTTGGGCCAACTTGAATTCACAATCAATGTCCTTCAGTGTCATCATAAGTTGGAACAAAAGAAATTTCTCCTTTAAGCAAATAGCATATACCCTAGGTGGTGGTCTACAAGCTATCACCTAGTCAGCTAGTTTTAAGGCCTTGTCCATTTTCTCTTTCTATTTCCTTAGCTACTCTTTGAGAGATTCAATCTCCTCATCCTTCTCAAACATCTCCCTTTGCATTTGATTTCTTTCCTACTTCCACCATTTTTTCTGAAAGATAAAATGGTTGTATAGATGAAAGAGGATAGATAGAATTGTTGATGAAGGGAACTCTTGTATTTGAGCCTTCTTTTTCTTCTCCTTAACAGTCTACTAGAAGAATTCAATGAACCACGTTGATTGATAAGGTATAATGGATACATTAGAATATACAGGATGCTGACGAGGAGTAGATTGAACATTCATAGGAATGCTCTCTTGCATTACTTTAGGGTTCGGTTCAGGCATTCCTTGATCATTCTATGGCATGCTACTGCTAGGTTCTTTCTCATTAGGAGGCTCCTCCATATGATGGGATTCTACTTGCGTAGTGGAGTCATCATGAATATATTCAACAAAGGGCTCTTTATCAGGTTTTGGTGCTAGAACATCTGGGTGTTGAGGAGAAGGTCAAGACACATGTCCTCTCATGTGAGGGCTTCTATGCATAGTTGCCTCTTCAACCACTACAATTTTAGGTTGGCGAGACCTTTTTGGTTTATGTGCTGCAGGAGTAGTTACCGCAGGACTCGACCATTTTCTTTTATTAACTTGAATTGTAGGGTTTGAAATTTCTCCTTCTAAGTTACAGATTTCTTTTCTAACTTTCTGCTTTCATTTTCTTGAGGAAGAAGTGGGTACATTACTCTCTGGAGTAGGTTCAGGAGGTTGTTTTTCTGGTGGTATTCTGGTTCTTTTTCTTTCACAGCTGCTTCTTCAGTAGGGTCAGAAGATTCTACTGCATCTTCTATAGGTTGGGCCACAGGATTTACTTGGGGTTGCAAAGTTTTGATTTGGACAAATTCTACCTAAGACATGGGGGAAACATCCCTAAGAGATTTTTTTCAACCAAAATCTTGATCAGGGCATGGTGACTAATGGAGTTTGCATTGCCTTTTTGAGTTTCCTCAGCACTGATACTTAGCATATTATAAAGAAAATTGGGAATATTAACCTGAAGATTATGCCTAATACAGCTAAGCAACTTAAAATGATGAGCATGTAGGTTTGAAAACCTTCCCTCACAAGTTAAATACCTGATGATGTGCGTAACCAGTTCTGGAAATGGCTTCGAAAGGGACAATCTTCTGCAACCCTACTTAGTAATTTCAAGCGGGGGATCACCCAGCCTAGAGAACTGAGCCCGAGATGACCTGGTGTCATGCTCATTTGGGTAATGTTCTCCCACAACTGGTAACCTTGTAACTTCCGCAGTTCTCTCTTTAGTAGAAAAAATTGTCAATCCCCATATGGTTGCTTGTCCTTCTTCAAATGTACTCATGAATTCTGCTGCAACCTCCTCATTAAACTCTATCAGCTGAAGAAAATAGCCAAGCCAGCTGCATGCATTGAACCTGCAAACTGCCTCAACATCCACCAAAAAAATACCATGAATGATTGGTTCATGTCTCTGTAATTGTCTACCCATCTTAATAATGTCCACTCTCTAATTTTTTAGATCTCCAACCCACTGCTAAGCTTCCAATTTCTTTGCAAATTCCCTCTTTTGAAATGCAATTGTGATTCTTGAAAATACTAATATTTTCACTTGCATTACCTTTGTTTTACTTGACATGAACTATAATAATGACATTGATTTCAAAGGTCATCACTACCTTAAGTGTGAGTTACCTCACAAATTAATTATGATCCTTTTGAAGTCATGTCAAGCTCAGGAAATCAAAATTTGAAAGTACATGAAATGTGTGAAGGATTTAAAAATTAATGGAACGCAACCTAAGTACAACACTGATGTGACAGGGGTATGACAAGGGTAGTTTAGGAATGACACTTGGAAGTTAGTAAAATTCCTTTGCCCCCTATGAAAGTTGAACAAGTGTCCTCACTTGTTAAATTTAGCACGAGGTTGGGAAACTGGCTTAATGCGTATATTATACATTTAATGCAATACTAGATATAAGTAATTAAACTTGTGTGCTAAAAGTAAGTAAGGAGTTAGAAAGTTGTACCTAGTGATTAGTTACCGTACATGAATGTGAGCTGGTGAGAGTGTTAATTCTAGCGGTCGCATTAGATTACTGACGTGGCATTTTATTGAAAGCATTTGAAAATAGAAATTGTGGGTGACATGGAATTTGAGTGGGTGGTAGAAATAGGCATGAGATGAGTTGATGTGAAGAAAAAAAAAAGTGAATGAAGAAGTATACTTCATTAAATGAAGTTTTATTATGAGTGATAGCAAACATATGTCATGGTGATGCTGCAGGAGGAAGGCTTTCACCTTCTGCTGCAAGAAGGACTCATCACATGCTTGTGTCCACTTAAATTTAGCTTCTTTGGTAAGCAATGTATACAAAGGACTAGCAATTTGACTAAAATTTTGAATAAAGCATCTATAGTATCCAGCATGTCCTAGAAAATATCTTACATCTTTTTGTTTAGTAGGAGTAGGTAGTGTAAGTATTACCTCTACTTTAGCTAGGTCCACTTGAATTCCTGCTGCTAAAATGAAATGCCCTAGTATCACTCCTTCTTGCATCATCATAAAGCATTTCTCACTATTAAGGGATAGATTATGCTCCTTACACTAGGTTAGTACCTTTTCAAGATTCTTCAAAGCCTCATCAAATGTCACTCCAAATGTTGTAAAGTCATCCTTATATATCTCCATACAATCATGTGAAATATCAGCAAAAATACTAATCACAGCTCTTTGAACATTGCTGGAGCATTACACAACCCAAAAGGTAAAACTGAATAGGCATATGTCCCCCATGGATATGTGAATGTAGTCTTCTCCTGGTCCTCTGGAGCAATAGTTATCTGATTGTATCCACTATATCCATCAAGGAAGGAAAAATACTTCTTACCGACCAAAGTATCAAGTACTTGGTTAATGAATGGTAATGGGAAGTGATCTTTCTTGGTAGCTTTATTTAACTCTCTGTAATCCACACAAATCCTCCATTTGCCCCCCTTTTTAGGTACTATTACCAAAGGTGATACCCACTTACTGTCAGATATAGGATATATAAAGCCAACATCTAATAACTTTTGCAATTTTGTTTTGACTATCATCCTTAATGTTGGGTTAATCCTTCTTTGAGGTTGATGAAAGCGTAGGCTTCCTTCATTGATATATATCATGTGAGTACATAATGTTGGGCTTAATCCCTTCATGTCCCCATAATCCCATGCAAAGGCTTTCTCATGTGTTTGTAGCAGTTTAGTTAGTTGTTCCATTTCTTGTGGAGGCAACTTATTATTCACATGGAGATTATGACCTTTAGAAAGTTTAACAGTAGTTGTAAGGTCAAGCATTGATATTTTAGGTATAAGGCTTGTGTTTACTTCACTAGGTAGCAACTGGTAGATAATATTGGGTTCTGAAGGTAATACACAATCCTCAAAATTATCTTCATATGTACTTAACTCTAACACAGAACTCTCAGATACATCTTTGATTACAACATAGTCATTATTAAGAATGCTTTGAATGACTTCATCTTCCTCTTGCAGCTTGAGAAAGGATTGCCTATGTAACATCATGAGTTGAAGCACATAATTCAGTTCTTCCTCCCCATCTCCTAAGTCTGGCCATACAGGTGTACTCAAATCTAGTTGTGGTTGAGTTGGAGGATACAATGCTAATTTCTTAGTGGCTTGCCCATTTGAAATTTTCATGTTCCCTGTTCTACAAATTTTGTTTGCATCAGCTATTGCTAACCATGGACATCCTAGAATGACAAGGTAACCAGCAAGGTTCACTTTTGGTGAAAGGATCATGAAATTAGTAGGGTACTCCCAAGAATCTAAGGCAACTATTATATCTTCTATCATTCCATCAGGAGTAACAGTAGAGCTATCTGCTAATTGCAATATTGTTGGAGTAGCTCTCAACCCTTCAATACTTAGGTTATTCATAGTATCCTTAGTCATTACATTAATGGTAGCACCTAAGTCTTTTAATGCATTTTTGACAGACTAGCCATTAATGATGGTGTTCACAACTGGACTCCCTAGATCTAAATATTTTGGTATTACCAGTTTTCCTAGCATGATATCAACCAATTTTCCTATAACATGAACTATTACAGGATCCTTTTTCTTTCTCCCAGGCTTTTTAAGACAAGCTTCTTTTATTGCTTTTCCATAAATTGGAACATCTTTTATTGCTTGAAATAGGGGAATCTGGACATGCATGTTCTTAAGTTGGTCAATGATATCAAATGTTTGGTCTTCTTTTGGTATGGGCTTCTCCATGTTGAGCCTTTGAGGAAAAGGTGGTTTAACTGATGTATGAGCATTAGCTAAGTTGGAAACATTTTTTGATGCAATAGTATTTGGCAAATCATTCTCTGGAATCGATATTGTTGCTGTAGGAAGGTCTGGCACTTTAGTGATAAGGGGAGGTTCAGGTGTTGGCAAGGTATTACCTGATCTTAGGTGTATATTAGCTATATCAAGTGGATAGGTAGGATACTGTTGAGCATTAGTAGCATACATTTGTTACTATGGTTTTTGACTATTGGGATTTGGTTGAGGTTGGGCAGGTAATTGTGTCTACTTTTGAGGATTTGTATTTGGAGGTGGTGACATTATTGCAGTCATATTTGTTAGAGGTGGTAAAGGTGGATATCCATGATTTGGATTAGGCCATTGCTGAGGTCCTCTCCACTAGTTAGTGGGCGGCCAATTTCCTTGTGGTTGTTGCCATTGGTTTGGAAATTGTGACCATTGGGGTTGCTATGGAGGATACCATTGATTCTGTTGATTGTTTGGCCAAGCATTATTCTAAGTGGGTTGATTATACTATGGAGGACTTTGGACATTTCAGTTTTTCCATTGACTATTATATGGACTTGAAGTTTGTAATGGGTCTTGAGGCATACCTTGTCTCGTGGCCCATGGCCGACATTGAGAAATGAAGAATACGTGGTTTAACTGATGTATGAGCATTAGCTAAGTTGGAAACATTTTTTGATGCAATAGTATTTGGCAAATCATTCTCTGGAATCGATATTGTTGCTGTAGGAAGGTCTGGCACTTTAGTGATAAGGGGAGGTTCAGGTGTTGGCAAGGTATTACCTGATCTTAGGTGTATATTAGCTATATCAAGTGGATAGGTAGGATACTGTTGAGCATTAGTAGCATACATTTGTTACTATGGTTTTTGACTATTGGGATTTGGTTGAGGTTGGGCAGGTAATTGTGTCTACTTTTGAGGATTTGTATTTGGAGGTGGTGACATTATTGCAGTCATATTTGTTAGAGGTGGTAAAGGTGGATATCCATGATTTGGATTAGGCCATTGCTGAGGTCCTCTCCACTAGTTAGTGGGCGGCCAATTTCCTTGTGGTTGTTGCCATTGGTTTGGAAATTGTGACCATTGGGGTTGCTATGGAGGATACCATTGATTCTGTTGATTGTTTGGCCAAGCATTATTCTAAGTGGGTTGATTATACTATGGAGGACTTTGGACATTTCAGTTTTTCCATTGACTATTATATGGACTTGAAGTTTGTAATGGGTCTTGAGGCATACCTTGTCTCGTGGCCCATGGCCGACATTGAGAAATGAAGAATACTTGCTCATCCTCTTCATCTATCTTCAAGTACTCAGTTGGAAGATGCTAATTCTCTAGGTTTGTGACCAATTTGCATTGACAATCCTTCTTTTGTTTGCGATAGTGAGGATAGTATTCGGCCAGCTGCGCCTTTGTGTCTACATGTTTCTTCTTGGAGGTCATTGTGTCCAGGTGTGTAGCAATAACAATGATGATGTCTTTCTTGAAGTCTAATAACAGATTTGAAATCTTCATCTTTGAAATCCTAGAGCCACTTCCTTTAGTCAGCGTTGAGCGAAATCGCCTTCCTTTCTTGACCGCTGCTGTAGAATAGTTCATAGAAATCTTCTGAAGGTCATCCCAAGAGGACTGAGATATATCACCTCTGGCCATGAGATCCAAAGCTTCAAGACAATTTTCATTCATGCCTCTTAGAAAAATAAGCTTCTGTGAATCCTCCTGCAATGCATGTTGCGGGTTCTTTTGTACACTAAATAAGAAGTGTGATATGTAGTCCTCTAATGTCTCTTCTTCCCTTTGTGACATACAGAAGATATCATCTCCTTTTTAATCACTTCCCTTGTAGTAGTCTTTATACTTTCTTAGAAACAAATATCTCATTCCATCCCAATTAGCTATTGCATTCACTCCTAAGCCCATGAACCATCTGAGGGCTAACTCCTTCAATGTTGCTGGGAATAGCTTAAGCTTATGACTATCAATATTATAGTCAAAACTTTGACAAAATATGTCAAACTTGAACAAAAAGGTATCAGGATCCTCTGTAACAAGGCCATAGAACTTTGGAAGTGCTGAAGCAGGTATGTTCTTGAGGTTAGGATTGTTAATAAGACTTGGAATTGGAAATGGAAATGTAGGAGCTGCCATTACTGGAGGTGTTGGATATTGAAACTGTGGCTAGAAAGTATTGTTGACTAGAGGGTTTTGAGCAACAGGCAGTCCTGGAGTAGGATTATTATGAAAACTGGATAATATTTCTGCAAAAGGATGGAGGTCAAATGTTTCTTGGGTTTCTTCTTCTTCTGTTGAAGATGATGCGACAAACTCACGACTGGCGTCAAGAAATGGTAGTTCAAGCTCTTCAAACTCTTCTTTCAGTTTAATAGGTTCCTTTGGAAGAAATCTTCCATGAGCATCTCTCCTTCTTCGATGCATGCAAGTAAGTTGATGACTTGTGAAGCAAGCTCACAACTTCTTGTATTAACTAAAAATAGGAAACTAATCTAAAAAATAAATGACTCATTGAGGTTCCTAGTTTGACACCATTGTCGGTAGCGGCACCAAAAATGAAGAGTCTCACAATAGGTAGGGATAATCATGTCATTGTCTCTCTTAAGGGTAATATATCTATGGTACGGATTACCTATCCCCATCATGAAATGCATTTAGATTGTCAACCCATGGATGTAGACTTAAAATGGGACAGCACAGTTTATGCACTAAGTTCCTTTAGGAGTCATAACACCTATGCTACATGAAGATAAAATGCATGAAAGGAATCTATACTATTGCTGCAGGAAAGTAAACATACTTGACTATTGAATAGAATTACTACATAAAACTTATGAAATGAATCTAATCCTGTCTAACAACTCAAAACATTCACTATACCCACATCTGCAGATGCTGCAGGAACAACCACAGTGGCAATGTTGTAGGAATAAAATAGTAACTCTATTTGAAAATAGGAAAAGGTACAAGAAACAAATCTATTCTAACTTAATCTAATCCACCTTCCAAGTGGGCCCCCTTGGTTGGCTTCTACTAACTACTCAACACAAGAGATAATCCAAAATCACTCTTCCATTAAATTCTTCTTAACCGATTACATAACAACTGAATAACTCATGAAGAATAAAAATAGAGAAACTTCCACTATGTTGAATACATAATTCTATCTTACTTCATTACCTACTAAATCAGTCAAAATCCCTTTATATCAAGGATTGACGCTTATTGAAAACATAACAGAAAAGTCTCATTAAACCTCACCATGTATGGAGGAGATAACAACCACGACATAATACAATTACTGCTAATAATAGAATAATAGTTCTGAGGAAATATAGTAGGACTAATTCCCTATATTCTCTGGAATAGCAGCTCCTTCAAAGCTCGACATATCCATCAGAATCATGCTAGATTCTCCCACCATGGTTGGTCTTCTAATGCTCCTTTAATGTAGATGTGCCACTCTTCATACCGCTCCATGTTTACCTGAAAGGTTAGTAACATTCAATACACATATGCAAGTCAACATTTTCAACTCCTACTTAAATATTAGAACACAACTTGGAATAACTATATGAAGTAGTGCATTATATTTATAATAGTCAGCAAAACATATCACTCAAGATATCCATAGATTTTGTGGCTTTAGTTGTACTTGGCATAGGTTCACATTAACATAAGTAATAAAATGTCTTGGAAATGTTTGTCAAAGTATCAACAAAATATAAAGATCATAGAAAAATTGAGGCAATAATTAGACTCATCACAGTTGATGAAGACATTTTTGTGGTGACCTGGATGAGACAGCATGGTCGGAGGTCGCACGTGTGAAGAGTTATTTTGTTTTCAAGCTAACAATTTTTATGTAATTGTGGAATATTATGTAACGTGTGAAGGTTTATATTTTGTAATTGGTTAAGCCTTGTTGGCTAAATCATTTGTAATTATTTGAGTGTGGTATAAAAGAATGATTGTTTTCCTTAATTGTGATATGAGATATAGATGTGAATTGTGGAAGTCAGAAATATATGTTGATGTTGATATTGTAAGAAGATATGTGAATTGCAGAGATCTAATGAAGCAATTGGTGCAATTTGGCATAGGTAGAGGAGCAAAGATAAGTTGATGAGATCAGTAATTGTTGGTATTATTATGTTTGGATAATACAAAGATCATTTGGATAGTGTGTTCAGTGATCTTTCCCTTGAAGATGTTTGGACAGTGGGTCCTTCTGTCTTCCATAACTCTTAACCGGGTTAGAATCTTTTAACAGGGATTCAAAGTCTCCTAACAAGGACTCATATGTACTGAATATATTTCATAAGGCTCCTAATAGAGTCCATCCTCTCACAAGGAATTTTCATATTAGTACATCTTTTTCCGGCATCATTCCCGCCGGGGTTTACTCTCTAATCAAGAGGTTCCCTAGTCAACATATCTTTTTTTATTGTGTTGTTGTGTATGTTTATCTTTCTATGGTTGTTGCTTATATTGATTACATGGTTTAAATCTAATAATGGTAGTAAAATTTGTTATTATCTTATAATTGATTCACCCCCCACCCCCCTTCTCTCAGTTATCTTGGTGGACTTTACTTTCTAACAGAATTACAGACTTGGTCAAGGCAGTAGCAGTCCGAATGGCATGGAAGGAGTCTTCATCATCCATAAGGGTTGTGTTGAGTTTGAAAGTGGTATTTCTCTTACATCTAGGGATTTGATTAGAGTGACCTATGTGGATGATGCACACATGGATATATTGGAGAGTGATCAGAGAGACTAGCAAGGGTTACTTCTACAGAGTTTTGCCCAGGTTGTTGATTCATCCCAAACCACACCTTGTTAAAGTAAATTTTGTCCAATCTACAATAAACCTTATTTTTATAAGCTTGATTATTACACAAAGAACACCAGATGTTACTGTACTCTTGCTTCATGTTCTCCAATGGATCACTGATATGAAACCTCCTCTTGAATTTAAACCAAAAGAAAAATTCATTCCCTTTCCACTCATGTTTATTACCACCACATTTGTCATGTTTGTTTTCAATCATATTGAAGTCTCCTATAAATATCTACTTAGTGTAAGGTAATTTTTTGGCTAACCAATCCCATAGATTAGATCTTTCTTTGTAGTCATTTGAAGCATATATGTTGTTGATTCTAACTTCCTAATCCTTATCTTTGAATTTCCCTCAAATAACTCTTTGGCAAGGAGAGGTGCCTTTAGAGGTCATCTTATCAACCCATTTTCTTCCTATCAGCATAGAAACCCCTCCTTTTCCTCTAGTGTGGTCTAAATATATAAAAGTGGCTTTGTTCCATATGAATTTAAGAGTATTGTGAGACTTGTAACTAGTTACTTTGATCTCTTGAAGGCATATAATATCCTTTTTATGAATCTTGTTACACTAGTTTCTGACAATGTATTTTCTA
Source organism: Chamaecyparis obtusa (assembly GCA_027943335.1). Lineage (NCBI taxonomy): Eukaryota > Viridiplantae > Streptophyta > Pinopsida > Cupressales > Cupressaceae > Chamaecyparis > Chamaecyparis obtusa. The sequence goes on from BSBK01003256.1 coordinate 162,106, forward strand.
TCTAGCATTTTCAATCCCCTAACATTCCAACTATGTATGTTTTCATCATAATAATTTGGGAGTGTTTTGATTCTTGCATAATCTATTAAAGCATTCTGGTAGCTCATTTCTTTTAATTTTATTATTTTTCCCACTGTTTCTTATATTGTTGCTTCTTTCATAAGTTTTCCTTTTTTTCTTTTTTTTAGAAATTACTTCTACAAACCCTTCTTCGTCCTCTCCTTGTTCACTATAGGTCGATAGAGAGGGAATTTCCTCCGTGAATCTAGGTACTATTTCAAGGGGTACCTGGTCCAAATTCTTAGCTCCACATCCTTCTTGTATAGCACCAAAAGGAATGGTGTTAGGACAAGTCTTATCTTGTTCAACCAAATATTGTTCAACCCTTTTTAAAATGTTATTATTCTTGATTTTGGAGAGGGCTATTTGTTGGGCATTTTGAAAGGAAACATTATCTTCATTAATTTTCTCTCTAGGAATGGGTATGTATTGGGGGCGACAAACAAAAGGGTTACATGGTTCCTTATTCTGCACAACAGTGTGAATTTCAAAATCATCCTCAAATAGCGGATTTGATAGTGATATAAACTTATCCAAGGGGGTGTCGAGGGTTTCCCTTAGACTATCATTATTACCTTCATTGATATTAACATCTTGAGTATTACTAGTATTATTGTCTTCATTTCTTTGGGGACAATAATAATACTAGTAATACTAATAATACTAGTAAGCCTTTGGTGCCAAATTAGTTTGGCAAATGTATTCTAAACCGCATAATAAATGGTGTCAAATAATGCAATATAAGTATTTGGATCATGCATGTCCTTCAAGAGTATTCACTATTTGAGACCCTCCTAGTGGTTTAGCTTTATGGGACTTTATGATGGCTTCCAGAGACATTGTGACTAACTATATTTCATGGGAGGTTAACTTAGGCACCCAAGTTAAGTTCTAGAGAGACTCTTGGAATGGTTCCCCTCCTCTTTTCAACCTAGATTTGGTGGACATCTTGATAACATCATCAGAAAATTCATGGGGTAAATATCTGATAGATTTTGTTTCGACAGTTTGTTTATTTTCCAAAAAAGTGATTTGGAAGGACCCGAGTGAGCTTCTAATTCCTCCTATGGATCAAGATAGACTTCGCCAAATTCTCTCATCTCTTGTGGTTTATATCTCAGGGAAAGAGGACAGACTAATCTAGGCCCTTGGACAAAATGGCTCGTATTCAATAAAAGATGGCTATAGGCTCATCCAGTAGAAAGTAACTAACAAAACACCTTCTCGAGCTTACTTTTTTTGCTGGAACCAATTCACGCTTCCAAAGGCTAGATGTTTTGCATGGATTTCTCTATGAAAGAGAGCACTTACAAGTGATAGGCTTATGAAATTTCATATATCACAGCCTTTCAATTGTCAACTTTGTGATCAAGAACTTGAAGATGGAGACCACCTTTTCTTGAATTCCCCATTCGCACAGCAATGTTGGACCTTTGTTCTGGGAAAACTTTAGTATCCCACACCTGTCCCAAACAAATTGTGGGACCTCTTCCAATCTTGGCCTGAGCTATATTCCAATTCCTTTTTCTCACACCTCTGGACTTGTATCCTGGTGCTTATTGTTTGGGCTCTTTGGTGGGAGTGTAACAAAAGGATCTTTCGGCAGTGCCCTTCAAACATTGAAACTATCCTTTCCAGCATTAAAAAGTCCATCTCTAAAGTTGTCAACTCAAACCATTCTAAACACATGTGTAACCTAGTTTTGACCCAATGGGACACAATTACCCTTCGCCATTGGAAACACTTATATGTCCCCATTAGTTGATAGCATAATGTAAATACTCATGCTGCAACAAATAGAGATAATGTTCATTGGACCCCTCCGCCGACTAATTTTGTTAAGCTTAACTTTGATGGTGTGTCCAGGGGTAATCCAGGTATCTTGGGCACAGGAGCCTGCATTCGAGATCAAAATGGTGATGTCTTGGCAATTAGAACTGATCCCCTACCTTTAGGATCAAACAACATAGCAGAAGCTCATGCCCTCTTCTTTGGTCTTGTATTGGATAAGCATGGTGGCTATCGGTTTATACATGTGGAAGGTGATTCCATGGTTATCATCTCTGCATGTATTAAGCGGGTGTCACATAATTGGAGGCTATCTTATATACTCCAACAAATTTGGCAACTTTTAGACTCTTTTGATGAAGTTCTCATCTCACACACCCTACGCAAAGGAAATGCTCTTGCTGATTATCTATCAAATATGGGTTGTGATGGTTGTTCTCTCATTGATATTAATCTGACTCATGTTAGAAATGTGTACTCTAAATAGTGCACTTCTATGAATCCTTACAATCAAGAACACTCAAGAATGGGGTCTCAAAAATCGATCCATAGCTCTTTATGTATGGAGTTGCAAGATTTAAAATTGCTCTCAACTAGAGCTAATAAACTTAGTGACCTTTCTATTCAACCACACAATGAGAGATTCAAGTGAAGACAAGGGAAAGAATGCCAATATCTCCAAGAATCAAATGAAATGCAAATGCAAGCTAGATTAAGATGAATATGTAAGCTAGAAATGAGAAATGCAAGCTAAGCTATGGAAATGAAAGTACAATCTAAACTATGAAATGGAAATAGCAAGTGTTACAATCCTTCCTATTAAACTAGATGAGTTAAGCATAAAGCATGAAAGGAAATCTAAACTATGAAAGCATGAAATATAAAGCTACTATGCAAAAATGAAAACTAAACTATGAAGCAATGAAGAAAGCTAAGATGTGATGCAACAATAATCTCCAAAAAGCTTCAAAGTCTTCAAGAATTCCTGTAGCATAAAGTTAGCATAAAAGTGAATCTCCAAATGAGGAAGAGAGCTCTTCTTTTATAGGAAATGAGGAGAAATGGACCATGGAGATTAAGAGGCAAAAATTTTAATCAATGGTGGAGCATCAAAGATGAGTAATCCATGTGCACAAGTATCCTCCAATAGGAAAATAAGAGTTGACTTTTGTGTCCATATGAAACAAAAAGTGTTTTTTCCCTTTTTATAAAATAAGAATAATACTTTATGTGTGCAACTTAGGATAAGAGGAAAAGTGGGGGCTTTTTATTTAATAAAAGGGGAGGAAATATTCATTTTAATAAATAAAGACTTTAGGATAAAATGGTTAGCCCAAGGAATAATCGAATAAATGATAACATAGGATTTGATCAAGGAAATTGATATAATTGAAAAATGTTGATTTTTGAAAATATTGATTTAGGGATTTGATAAATTGCTGAATGGGGGCCCAAAGTCTAGGCGACCATTTTAGGGTGCATACATTTGCCCCTTTTTGACTAATGTGTGATCATTTTGTGAACACATGCAGCCAAATATTTATTCAAATATGCTCTCCATTTTTGGTGGGCGCCAAAAATGTACACACAAAAATAGTGCACTTCTCTAAGTCATTACATCAAAGGAAATCCATGAAAGGGAAACCTTCAATAGCAACCTAGAGCTCTCTATGTATGGAGTCACAAGATTTTAAAATTTCTCTCAACTAGAGCTATTAAGCTAATGACCTTGCTAGTCAACCACACAATGAGAGATTCAAGTGAAGACAAGGGCAAGAATGCCAATATCTTCAAGAATCAAATGAAATGCAATGCAAGCTAGATTAAGATGAATATGCAAGATAAACTATGGAAATAAAATAACAAGTATTACAAAGCCTCCTAATTAAGCTAGATGAAGTAATCTAAAGCATAAAGAAAACTAAGCTAAGAATGCCATTATCATGAAACTATGAAAGCAAATATGAAACTAGATGAAATGCAACAAAAGGCTTCAAAGCTTGGATGCAAAAGTGTCTTCAAAGAAAGCTCCAAATAGACCTAGAAAACCTGCAGCATAACAATAGCATAAAACATGAATATCCAAATGAGGAAGAGAGCTCTTCTTTTATAGGAAATGAGAAAGAATGGACCATGGAGATTAAGAGGCAAAAGTCTTAATCAAGGGTGGAGCATCAAAAAGGAGCAATCCATGTGCACAAATATCTTCCAATGAGAAAATAAGAGTTGACTTTTGTGTCCATACAAGATAAAAAGTGCTTTTTCCCTTTTTATAAAATAAGAATAATGCTTTATCTGTGCAACTTAGGATAAGAGGAAAAGTGGGGCTTTTTATTTATTAAAAGGGGAGGAAATATTTCTTTCAATCAAATAAAGACTTAGAATAAAATGGTTAGCCCAAGGCAAATAATTGAAAATGATAAAATAAGATTTGATCAAGGAAATTGATATAATTGAAAATGTTGATTTTTAAAAATATTGATTCAGGGATTAATAAATTGTTGAATGGGGCCCAAAGTCTAGGTGACCATTTTAGGGTGCATACATTTGCCCCTCTTTGACTAATGTGTGATCATTCTGGGAACACATGCAGTCAAAAAAGTTGAAATGTGAGTTCATTTTGGGATCACAAAACAACTCAGATGTGTGTTCATTTTGGGAACATGCCCGGACAAAAATAAACAAAAGATTCTAGACATGAGTTCATTTTGGGATCATATCCAAAATAAGAGATAAAAATCTCAAGCTGAGTGATAGCTTATAAAAAGATAGCTAAATCAAGAAAATCAAGGATTAAATCCAATAGGTACTACCCCCTCGGAATTGAAATTGAAATCAGGTAGAGGAGAATAGCAGATTGATAAAAGATTATCAAATCATAATGAAATCATAATCGAAGATGAAACATGACAGAATAACCATTAGGCAGTGAAAACATGCCCCAGTGATGAATGAGAAGAAAAGAAATGGGGTGAATGGAAGACTAGAAGTGTGAAAGACATGAAAAGGAAGAAATTTCATCAAAGATCGAAGAATTATGCCTCAAAAGGTTAGTCAACTGCGCAGAAGAAAGAGAAATTATGACCTTAGATTTCAATTTCGAGTCTAAAAATGGATCCAGGAGGTCGAAATTAGCTAAAGGTGCAATTCTGAGGTGTTTGGAAAATTAGGTCAAAAAGTCAAAATGCTATAAAAGGGGATAAGATGTGGAAAGATAAGGAGTGAAAGACATGAAGAAATAGAAGGTGAGCGCAGTTGACCAACAAGTCCTCAAAAGATGAAAGGAGAGCTCTCTCCATATGCAAGATGCAAAACTAAACTATCATGAACTTAAGAATGCAAGCTACAATGAAAAGTGGTTGACTTGCAAGGTCACAACGCTTATAGACATCTAATTATCATTATCGAGCTTTATTGGTAGCATCATAAGATCATACAATACACACTAGTATAACTATGTGAATCTAAATATGATCTATATCATATAGGAATGTGGGAATCTCACCTAGGCACCAAAGACATGTAGGTCAAGATGACTAGTGCAGTGAGATTACCTAAGTTTACTATAGCAAGATTATGCTTGCATCAGGACATAAGAAGGTCAAGATGGCTATAAGCATGTACTCGCAAAATAGTCAAGGATAATGCCTTGTAGATCCTAGGTGTCAAGTGGATCAAGCACGAATGCTAATGATAGAAAGAACGAACAATATATACCCACAAGTAGAAAAAGTAATAAAACATGTTCTCATACCCTTAGTCTTCTAGTTATGCATCATCGAAAACTTCTCAGGGAGAGACCACTCATCAAAGAAATCCTCATAGACAGCACATAAAGAAAAATAAAGTCAACATATCTCAATTGAGTTGATTGTTTAAGTGCGTGTGTGTTGGTCATAGAGTCAAACTTGGAGTATCAAATTTGCTAATGAGCGATATCGCATCATACTTAGACTGGTGGGGTAGGATATCTGATAAGTGTTGAGAAACACTTGACGCTAGGGTAGTGTTGAAAAACACAGTTGGGTAAGTGTTACTATTTTTTTGAAATTTTGAACTTTTTGATTTTTTGGTATTTTTGAAATATATAATTTTTTTAGAGATATATCAAAGCGCCTATTGCTAAGTTTTCACTAAGATGATCATTTTTTTAGGACATTTTTTTATTTTTAGGATTTTTGACAATATACCATTTTTAAAAAAAAATTTCAAGATCAATAAGATATGTACAAAGGATGCCCCAGACAGAACAGGCATCAAACTCCCAAGCAAGATCACATCGTGTAGTCCCAATGTCTAGCAAGGTGGAGGACAAGAAGGATGAGCAAGCTGGTGAATGAAATGGAGGAAAAAAGAATAAAGGTAAACGGAGGGAAGAAATCCTCAAGGTCAAACTCCTCAAGAGTACCCAAGCTAGGGAAAAATTATCATGTAAAGCACATTTGGGCAAGCAATGAAAGGCCAACATAAGATAAGTCATAAAAGCGTAATGCAAAAGAAGGAAATGATGCAGTCCAAAGGAGTAGACATGTCAAGAGGCTTCATAGCATCGTATTTACTCTTTTTTATTAGATCAAGACCAAAGAGGAAAATGATAGTGAAAGGCTATAATGAATGGAGGAAAACAAATATGAAGGCTAACCATGAAAGGAATGAAAGCAAGATCATTGTAAGATAGCTCACAAGATAGCCAAATGTTTATGTATAGGTCAACATTGTCAAGATCAAAGAGAGAAGACAGAATGAATGAAATATGTAGAAGAACTACGCATGATGCCTAATTGCCAGGTTTTCATCACGGTACTTATCCAAGGTGCCACAAGGGAGTGGTTTTCACCATAGGATGAATTTATTTCTCTTTACTTTTGCTACCAAGGTGCCTATTTCCAAGTTTCCACCAAGGCACATTTTCAATTTTTTCAAATTTTTTTTATTTTTTTTATTTTTAATTTTATTTTATTTTTTTTATTTTATTTTTTGGAAGAAGGCAAGCTTTTTAGATAATGCTCCTTGAAAGGATAAACCATGATATGCCAAGGATTCAAAATGATATGCTTAAAGATGCTGATAGGGAAAGGAAGATGGAAGAGAAAAATGGAGGATAAGGTTTTATGTAAAGCGAGTGAGGCTGGAAGATAGGAGGAATAGGCAAATAAGGAAAAAGGATAGAAGGTAGAAGGATAATGAATGGAAGGAATGTGAAAGGATAAATGGAAAGAAAGGAAAGATCAACATAAACACACACCTTAAAGGGTTGCGAGAGGATGGAGGAAACATGAATGAAGGAATATGGTGAACATATAGCAAAGGTTGCGGTTTGGGCGCATGGAATGGAAGAATGTTTTTGGAAGAACATGAAGTGGAAGCCTTTGGAAGCTTGAATGTCAACTTCACTTTTTTCTCAACATCATACTCTTTCAAGAGAGACTTTGGAATCCATATAGTCGTAGGCTTTTTATTTCTTTTTGATGATTTAGAGAGAATATCTTCAATGATGGATTTTGGAACCCATACTTGTCTTGTAGTTTTCTTCTTAGATATCTTTTTTGACTTTATGCCTCCATGTCGATTAGAGGAGACATGGTGATCTTATTTTTTTGATGGATTTTTGTATTTCTTCTTTTTCTTGTATTGAACATTCAAGTTACTTCCAAAAGACTTAGGACTTGTGGAAGAAGGAGGATATGACTAGTTTAGATGGGTGGATGGATGAAAAGGATTCAAGGATATGCATCGATGTTGATCTTGAAGAAAGATAGGAGATGGAGGGACATAAGGACCCAAGATGGATGAAGAATTAGGGGAGTTAGGAGGGGAAAGTGAAGAGACATAAGGGCCCAAGATGGATGAAGAATTAGGAGAGTTAGGAGGGGAAAGTGAAGGGACATAAGGGCCCAAGATGGAAGGAAGACATGAAGCCCTTAGTATTGATGGAGGAGGTCCAAGGATGGACATGGAAGATGAAAAAGGATAATCAACCAATTCATCAACATTTATGACAGCCAAGGACATCAGCATCTTTAGAGTGATCATTAGGATTTTCAATAGGATAGTGAACATCTTGAATAGGAGAAACTTCTTCAATAGGAATTTTCAAAGCTTGCAAAGACTTAGGAAGAGTAGAAAGTGGAGGTGAACATGGAGTGGTAGAACAAGAAGATGGATGATTTTGATCTTAATAAGTTTCTTTGGATGGCATAAGCGCATCATTTTTTTCTTGATTTTCAATAGGCTTAACATTTGAAGTAACATCACTATTTTCAATAACCTCAATGGGAGTAAGGTCATCTTGATTGTCAATAAGCCCAATGGTGTGAGTAGTAGCATAATCTTCCTTAGGCGAAGACTTAAGACATGGTGGAATGAATGTGGAAGAGCGTAGAGGATCAAAAGAACCATGAAGTGGATCAGAGATGTCATGAAAAGGATTAGATGACATGGAGGGTTCTTGATCTTGATCTTTTTTAATATTCTATTCTTTATCATTTTTAGAGTCCTCTTGACATGAAGCCACTTCTAAGGACAAGGAAGCATGTTGGAATTGCATGGAAGATTTTGGAATAGATGGTGAAGGACTAGCTGAAGTAGGCATTATAGCACATAAAGGCTTAGGATCTTTAGTTTTAGCATTATTGAAAGTATTTGCAGCCAAGTGAAGGTTAGCTTGAGCTTCTTTAAGAGGTAGCCCTTGAGGATAACTATAGGGAACTACATGAAAAGCATTAGGATTTTCATTGGATGATGGATTTGTGAAATATTTGGAAGACTTTAAAGCTTTAGGAAGTGTATGGTTATTAGAGGAAGTAGGGGATGAAAGGGGACCATCACAAGATAAAGGTTTAGCATTAACATAATCTTTATTGAGAGTGTCATCTTTATTTTCAACATGAGAATTCTTAGAGGAGAGATGCTCATAGTATCTATGTTTATAATCAGCGTAGAAAAATTTATCTTCCTCAATAGTAGCAGATGTATCATATTGGTCACAACAAATATCATAATCCCTTTCAAAATCAGAATCATGTGGATCACCATCACAATCTATCCAATAGGATGACCCTTTAGTAAGCTTGAGCACATGACAAGGAGGACTCTTAGGAATAGAGGTTTCATAGGTATGACTATATGGTTCATCATCGTAGCCATCATAATAGTCATCATAGTCATCAAAGGTGGGTGTGTCACTCTTCGTGGGAGAGGTATCACAAGGATTACTATATTGCTCATAGTGAGGAGTAAGACTCTTGGGAGAAGTAGAAGAGGAACGAGATCATGAAGAAGAGGAAAGTGAAGACCTAGTGGAGGAAGAAGACTTGGATAATGAAGAATGCAAATAATGTCTAGAAGAGTCATGATAAGACTTGGATAATGAGGAAGAATGAGAAGACTTAGATGATGAAGAATGCTCGGAAGAAGAAGATCGTGAGAGGATTAGGAGCATGATTCTACCAAAGGCGGGTGATTCCCTTGCTTTCTTTCGTATTTTTGTCATAAATTTATCATCAATGAAACTGTTGGAAGAATGATATTTTTCAAATTGAGCAAGGAGATCAAGATCATCCATTTTCAAGAGAGGTTCTATAGAAAGATAGTTGAAACTCATGGTTCTAGAAGAGGGGGAATCAAGCATGGAAGAAATGAATAGAAGAGACAAAATAGAAGAAAGTAAACTAGATAATAAGAGGAAAAGAATCAAGAAGACATGAAGAATTTAGGAAGAATCATGAAGAAAGAAGACCAAGGATGAAAATGGGAGACTAGGAAGACATGATAGATGTGGAAGAAAGAAGACCAAGAGTCATTGTTTGCAATTTGATACCATTGAAATTCATTTGGATATTGAGAAACATGTCACAACACCTAAGATTTGAGATCTAGACTGACCAAGGAGGACTGGAAGTGACACAAATCAACTTCAAATTGCAAGCAGCAATGAGAAAGCAAAAGGACTATGTGTGATAGTTTCAAGGCTAACAGGGCGATATTTTATAGTGAGGTGATACTTCGTCTTAAGCCAGGTGATAGTTTCTAATAAGCCTGGGCGATACTTTCCAGGCAGGTGGGGTGATATCCTAGCAAGAATGAACTATCGCATGATATTTCTACTCAAAGCAGGTGATACTGTTATAGATTTGGGTGATTCTTTGACTAGTGAACATAAAAATCTCCATTTTGAAGCATTTTGATCAAGTTCGAAGGTTGGATAGTGCAATTTCTTAGTTTGACAAGCAGTAACAGCAAATAAAAGATAGGTTTGCAAATAGTATAGGATCAAACATGTCATAGAACACTTGAAACAAGGGCAAAAGCAACCTTGCCAAGACAAGCACTTGTGATATCAAAATAGAAAACCTTATGAATGCTACCGTTTTGTTTGAATGTTGAGAACGTTTACACTAGTATAGCACAATGAAAACACTTCAAGCACTTACTACCTAGAAAGTCAAGGCTCATTACTTATCAACTTGGCCCACAACTTGATGTCCCCTTGCCTCACACAAAGTGGTTACCCACAATAGATGTTGGCTTTGTCATGGAAGTGTCAATGACACAACCAAAGGAACACATATGGTGAGTATCTTGAGGTGATCCGGGTTATTCCACTTGGATCAATCCTTGCACCAAGAAGCTAAGCAGCTAAAATAAGGTGGCCTCTATCTATGATTCTTGGTAAGGGCTTCCATTTGTAGTACCCCTCTTGCTCCCCAACGGGACTCCTTACCTTGTGGCAAGTAACAAACCTCGCAGCCTCAAGAGTACCTTAAGCATTCTTACTCAATATTTTCTTCATGGTCATAATCTCACAAGTACTCACATCAAGTGAAGACAAGCACTACGTCTACCAAGGTTTTATGTCCTTGATAGCCTTGAGTTTATAGTGGGTCAGAATAGCCGGCAATAAGCTTGTCCCCACTTGGGTCGTTCCTCTTGATTGCTCAAGAGCAGGTCCGCTAAAGGATTCTAACAATCTAAACAAAAATTGGATCAACTTATGAGATTCAAGGATTTTGGTTCACCACAAGGGTGAAGAGCATACTCCCTTATCCCAAAGCTTTCTCCCAAACACACCAAGCAAAGTTCAATTACCCTCTTGCTTTCAAAATCTTAAGATGGGTCAAGATTTTCTGGTTCACCACAAGGGTGAAGAGCATACTTCTCCTACCACCTCAAAATTTCTTCGACAAGATATTATGTTCCTATGAAATGAAACAACTAGTAATTGCCACACTTGAAATGAAATAAATAACAAGCACTTCTTTTTTTTATGCTTTGGGCAGCCCTACAAAAACTGTTAGTAGCCCTTGTGCATTTGAAGCTTCGACATGCGTTCTTTTGGAAAAATATTTCAAGCAATGAGAGCACCTACAAGCACAACTTGTTAGCCCCACAATGGTTAGCACATCAAAAATCAGATAATCTGCAAGGAAAATAGCTGATCAAATGGTAAAATTTGCAATGTGTAATGGATGTGCAGCACAAAGAAACCAAAGCGCAGAAAGTCTAAAAGATAGAAAATGGAAATAATGGATAACTATCAGAAATGGATGTGTAGAACAATGAAATGAATGCGCAATTGTATGAGATGGATGCACAGAAAAGGTTGATGCATAGCAGAATGTTACAGATGTGCAACAATCATGGACAAAAGCGTAGAAACTACCTGGGGTAAAATCTGCACATGGAAAACTCAAAACAGAAAACTAGAGACCACGAATTAAGCCAAAAATATGCCAAAAAATTGATGAAAAATGCAGAATTAAAGGACAAAGCTAATCTACTCTGCCCCACGGTGGGTGCCAGAAATGTGTACTCTAAATAGTGCACTTTTATGAATCCTTACAATCAAGAACACTCAAGAATGAGGTCTCAAAAATTGATCCATAGCTCTCTATGTATGGAGTTGCAAGATTTAAAATTGCTCTTAGCTAAAGCTAATAAACTTAGTGACCTTGCTAGTCAACCACACAATGAGAGATTCAAGTGAAGACAAGGGCAAGAATGCCAATATCTCCAAGAATCAAATGAAATGCAAATGCAAGCTAGATTAAGATGAATATGCAAGCTAGAAATGAGAAATGCAAGCTAAGCTATGGAAATGAAAGTACAATCTAAACTATGAAATGGAAATAGCAAGTGTTACAATCCTTCCTATTAAACTAGATGAGTTAAGCATAAAGCATGAAAGGAAATCTAAACTATGAAAGCATGAAATATAAAGCTACTATGCAAGAATGAAAACCAAACTATAAAGCAATGAAGAAAGCTAAGATGTGATGCAACAATAATCTCCAAAAAGCTTCAAAGTCTTCAAGAATTCCTGCAGCATAAAGTTAGCATAAAAGTGAATCTCCAAATGAGGAAGAGAGCTCTTCTTTTATAGGAAATGAGGAGAAATGGACCATGGAGATTAAGAGGCAAAAGTCTTAATCAACGGTGAAGCATCAAAGATGAGCAATCCATGTGCACAAGTATCCTCCGATAGGAAATAAGAGTTGACTTTTGTGTTCATATGAGATAAAAAGTGTTTTTTCCCTTTTAATAAAATAAGAATAATACTTTATGTGTGCAACTTAGGATAAGAGGAAAAGTGGGGGCTTTTTATTTAATAAAAGGGGAGGAAATATTCCTTTTAATAAATAAAGACTTTAGGATAAAATGGTTAGCCCAAGGAATAATCAAATAAATGATAACATAGGATTTGATCAAGGAAATTGATATAATTGAAAAATGTTGATTTTTGAAAATATTGATTCAGGGATTTGATAAATTACTGAATGGGGGCCCAAAGTCTAGGTGACCATTTTAGGGTGCATACAATAAATAATAATGAAAATCTTCAAAAAGTAATTGCCGAAGATATACTAGCTTGCCAACAACAAGCATGAGATGTCTAGTACTTTATGTCAGCAAAGATCAATCACTATTATGTAAGATCAATAACAATCATCTCATAATTTTGATTTTGGTGGCTCGCATTTCTCGCTCCCATGATCGTGGTAACTAATGGAAGGACATCCCAATCAACGCAATCTGTTGATTTCCATGTGACTTTGGCATGCCATTTGTATGACATTATACACATCATATAGTTTATGTACGGTAATGAACACGTTTCATCTTTGTGTTTATTGCTAGCTTGTGTGACCACTCCTGTGGGGCGCAACTTGATCTATCTTTGCATGTGTAAGAGGATTCACATTTTCCTATTTATTTATTACTCCTGTGTTCATGGTGAGCTGGTTTTATTTAACTTCAGCAATTGTCATGTCCTACCCTGTTTCCGCTACATTATGGATTTTTCATTTGCAAAATGCCCAAGATGCATATCTTGTAACTTGATTCACAAAGATCTTCTTCCGAGGAATTACAGAGTTTTTCTTCAACCAGAGGTCTCAGAGCATCCTCTTCCTACATATGTAGATGACAATCTATTAGATGCAGTCTTTATCACTCATTCTTTTGTGATCTGCAGGGCCATCCGAAGAGTAATAGGTGAGAATGTTCTTGCTCCAAAAGCCCCACAAATTCTCTTTCCCTTGCATTTGGCTTCAATATTTTTGTCCAATTCCCTTGATGTGATGCAATTGGTCGATTTACTGATATTAATAGTGAATAAGGTTATTTGCCCACAATTTACTAGGGAAAATAAGCTCATCTCGGCCATTCAAAAGTATGAACTATGGAATGGGGATGCTTTTGTGGGTGGTTTGTTCCCCCGTTATCTATTGTTGGCCTCTCATGAGCACATGATGATCCTCACCTGTGCTAAAAAATCTCTCAAGGGTCACAGTTACAGGGTTTTTAAGAATACATTGCAAATTGTGTCTCTGGTCCTTGGCCATGAACTTGAGGTTTCTTTCATAAGTTTAATGAATGCGTTATTGGGCTTGCTCGATACTCTAAATTTGCCTGTCCATCCCCTGCGGGTTCACCAATATCCTATCACTATTATGGAGGCTTTGCAAGCTTTGTGCCCTGTTCCAGATCTTAACTTTCTTGCAATAGTGTGTATTCAACCCGCATCCTCTCAGTCTCTGTCACAAGCCACATTGCTCCAAGTCACACATCAGTGGCAATCTGATAATGAGGGCTGGGATTCATTAGTTGGCTCAGTTCCTTTGGTTGGATGGGAAGAGGCTTGCCTCCTTATAGCGGGGAATTATGAGGATATGGAGGAATAAGTTATCAGTGTGGGGTATTGAAATTTTGTCTGCAGTCTAGTTCATGCTGTTGAATCTTCAATTGCTCATATGATATTGCCAGCATATCATTTTCGTTCCTCCTATTGGGCAGATTGACTGTATTGGTTCCTCAGGTGATTTTGTGTTATGACCCTTATGGTGCTTGAGTTCGTAACTTATCCCTAATAGAGGGATCTTGTAAGGGTCCTTTTGGGTACCTCTATGTAATGGATCTATGTTTGTAATTATCTTTCTAGGGGGTTTTTTGGGGTTACTTTCTATAATCCTCTAGGGATTGGTTTTGTGTAAACCAAATGTATAATTATCTACTTTATTATTGCATGTATATGACAATGATCCTGGGGTTTCTTCTTGATTCTTCCACAGAGGAGTCATTTGAATCAGTTATTATAAATATATTTATGGTGGCTTGACCACTTTTGTTTACAAAATAAATAAATTATCCTTATCCTTAGCCATGGGAGGGGGGTCTTTCTCATTTTGAGGGACTACATTGAATTTTTTTGAAAAGTTATTCAACAGAGGGAAATCCTTCCTATTATGTCCATTAAGATTGTAATGAAAACAAGCCCCAATGTCCCCAAGTTTCACTATGGTCCAATTCCATTTATCACCTTCAATATCAAGAGAAATTTCATCCGAGAAAACAACATCAAGGTTAAGAATGACCAAAGCTCAAGCATTAAGATGAGGTAAGGTAACTTTGGCTTCTTCAACTTGGAGGACAAAGTCGAGGGGTTTAAGAAGGTGCAGAATAAACTACCAGAATTCAGGTTGCACACTCCTAAGTTCTATCCAAATTGGCGAGGAGTGGGCTAAGACATTCTCAGATTTACAACTAGGAGACCAGGGAAGATCCCTAAACATGGTTTGCCCAACATTCTAGTAACCTTTATTTAAAACTCTCTCTTTTGTAGCATGACTCTTGAAAAAAATAACAAATAAGCCTTCTTGCACCATTCGACTGAAACTAACATTAATGCCAAGATTTTTTCCCCACATATTACCAATCCAATCATCTAGAAATTTTCTACCAGGAAAAATTTTCATATCCATAAAAACAAAAAAGATAGCAATGTTTTTTAACTGAGATTCTTCAAATTTTATAGCATTTACCATGTCTACATTTGGAGAGAGATCGAGGATCTTAGCACCAGGTTGTGGGATCTTACCTTCCTCTCCTCTTTCCTTCTCTCCTCTGGAGCATTTTGTTGTAGAATCATCATTTTCTCCTCTATGTCAATGTCCATCAGGTCTGGGAGGTCCTCCATATTCCTTGACCACTTCAAACTGTGCTGACTCTAGATAAACCATTTTCTCAGCCACAACTACCTTGTAAGAGGGTTTGTTCATTTCTCTACAACCAACTTGAATACCTCCTTATGTCCTCTTATTGCCACTTTTCCCATCATTTCCATCATGAATGCCTTTTATGACCATTAGAAAAAATAGTGGAAAATCAAAACTAGATCTAGAACTAGATTGCCTTCATCATAAATAATAAAGGCACACACAAGCGAACCAGGGCCAAAGCCAGGAAGAAATAATGAAACAATGAGGCAAAATGAAAGGAAAGACAACACACACAAGCAAAAAAAAGAAGAAATAAAAGGAAATAAAGACAAACAGACATGCAACAAGTAAGAAAAAGGGACACAACACCCAAGAACCGAGGAAGCCGCTATAGGAGTAGTACAGAGGAGCCACAGGTCCCTCCTACTGCAGACAGCGACAACACAATCTCCAAAACCTTCGAGCCAACTTGCAGAGCACTTGACCAACCTTCATTACCTATAAATGTTCCTTTGAAATGTTACTATTAGAAATGTATGCTTACATAAATGACCATTTGAATTTATATTATGTTGAGATGTGAATTAATAGGAAGTTGATTTTTAGGTCTTGATGTTAAGAAGAAAATTATGAGTATTACACTTTGATGATATATTGATGTAAGAAATGTGAATCAAGTAGATTTTTGAAATCAATTGAAATTTTAAATATTGTCTTGATTAAGTAAAGGTTTTGGGATGCTTGTGATTATTGTATTTCAAGAGATGTTGTGATGAAGTAAATTAGTAATGGATGTGTCAAAATTATAGAATGTTGTGAAAAATGCAAAGTTGATTTTATGGTGTATTTTATGTGACCATTAATGTTGCATTTTTATATATGTGTTATGGTTTCTTCTTGAACTAATGATATATTATTTTGATATATTATACTCTTTGGACATGGATTTTATATTTTTGATACTATGTGATGATCTACGATTATGTGGATGATGATTTAGGACTTATTTTCATGATTTGATTATTAGGTCTTAATGTTATGATGTTTGATGAATTATTTAATTTAGAATATTATGCCTTAATTCATGTTGATGAAAGAAATATTTATGTGAGATGATCATGGTTAATGAATTAGGTTGATTGATATATTTATGTGTTCTTGAATTAACTTGATTTAAATTAAGACAATGTATTATTGAGATTATATGAATTTCTTGTGATGTAGTGAGGATGTTGTTGGATTATATAATGTATTTGTGTGATTATTTATTATGTGTTATATATGTATATGTCATTTGATCTTTCATGAGCTACTGACATTCTCATCTAGTGTGCAAGAAACTGACTATGGATTAAATAAGGGGAAATTAAATATGGACGCATGTGAAAAAAAATCTTACGAAGCCAAGGTTATCTCCAAAGGGAGAAATAACCGCGTTGTGACGTATAATGTCGTAAAGTAATGTTTGAGTGTGTTATTAAATTGTGCTTATTTTTATTTCAAAATTAATGTCTACTTGGCATGTCATGTGTGTAGTGATGTGTTGTAACCTTTTTGTGGTGTCAATTGACACATGTGTTGTGAGTTGGCATGGCCAAGTGCATTGTTTATTAGTTGTCTTCCAACTTTGGGTCATCTTGTAGAATCCTGAGGTTAGGTATCTTGGTTGTCGAGCCTTGGGAGGGAATCTTACTTTAAATTTTTGTGAGCCAACTCTTAGTGGACTTTTGAGAGGCAAAAAGTAACTCAAAGGGTTACTTAGGGTTAAAATAAGATAAACCCATAGGTGTACTTTGTGTTGGGGGTCTAATTTTGACCAATAGGATGATTTTAGACTATTTTTGCCTCTTCTTAAGATGTCTTTTTGAAAGGCGACAAATTTGGGAAGTGTGTCATGTCTTCCTCTCTTTTCAATTTTGAATTCCCCTCTTGTTGGAGAGAGAACCCTAGGATAGTGTGCCCAATCATCTTTGAGGTTAGGTAGGGTTTTCCTTTTTAATGGGATGGAGAGGAATTTGGTAGGTTGATTTTCCACTCTCCAACTTTTGGAGACTTCTAGTGGACTTAACATGTTTTGGTGGACTTAGCAAGGAAGGAAGGATTGTACGAAAGGGAGCTCTTCTCAATCCTCTTTTGCCATAGCTTGGAGTAAGGTTGGTTTCCTTGTCATGGAAGACTCTTCTTTTGCTTTTATGTAAAATGCATATTTCTTTGTTATGTTATTGTAATGGTTTTGTGAAGCTTCATGCTTGTTTTCATGGCTTCCTTATTATGTCTATTTGTTGGTTTTATTTTAATATTTTGTTTTTATTGGGGTGTGCAAGGCTAACCACTCCCTTGGGAGAGAAGAGAGCCTTGATGGGTGAAGGGATTAAGTTGGGAATTTCCATCTAGTGTAGAGTCATTCCTCAAGGAGGAAGGGGATGAGGCATGGATGTATGGGTTTTCATGTTGCATACTATTTTGGGGGTAATAAGGGTTGTATTTTGTGAAAGAAAATGGAAGGGTTGGTACTTGTTGTTATGGCCTCATGAAGGAAATGGATATGGATTTTTAGCCTTGTTGAATACATGGTTTTTACTTTTGAATAGATTCTCCTATTTGGGTACTTTCCACCTTCACCCCTTTTATGGGTCCAAGGTGACCCATTGTGTGAATATCCTTGGGATGAGAATTTTGTGTTTACATGTACTTACTAGTTTTTATGTGTATGTGTGTTGAAGCATGTATGTAACCCTCATCCATATTTATTTCCCCAAGCTCGGGGGTGGCCATGTAATGGCCTAGGTTGGGTGGTGAGCCTCCATGGTCAAAGTGGTTTTATTACAGATTCTTCATTGAAGATGTTTCTCGTTTGGTCAAAAAAAAAAGAGATTTATGTCATGTATTGTTGTAGATTTTTATGTTGTAAAATGAGTCATGAGACATGTGTAAAAAGCTAAGTTGTTTTAAGGCCATGTAAATGTTGATTGCATATAAAATACTTGTAAAAGATGTATTAGAATGTGCAAAGATTCTACTTATATTCTATGTATTTCAAAGGAAAAGAAATGTATAAAAAAATTGATTTCCTCTTGCTTTAGAAGAAAAGAAACTTGTTGGTTTTATTTACTATGTGCAAAAAGAAAAGTTAGATTCTCTTATAAACAAAAATCTCTCTCACCTATGTAGATAAGTATTCTTCATATTTTCTTATTTGAAAAGAGAAAAAAAATGTAGATTTGATTTCCTAAAGTCCTATCTTAGTAAAGAGGATTTCATTTTGATATCAAGTTAGTTTAAAATAATCTTGTATATACACCTATATATATATATATATATATATATATATATATATACACACACACACACATAGATTTATATACCCTATTTATAAAAGATAACATATTATGTTGATATTAAAAAAATAGCACCTAAAAATATGTCCATATGAGCCCAAACAAAGCCTCTAAAGTTGTAAAAATCAAGATTTATGGTTCTTAGAAAATATTGGAAGTAGAGATCAACAACCACCTACACCATTGTGTAGATCGTGAAATTCTACCCCAAACAAAAAAAATTGCTTGAAAAAGGAGTCTGAATGACTAAGATATCGTTGTTTGAAAATTGCCTCTGAAATTATTTTTTCTGAATCATCGTCATCGCACTTCCAAAATTCAAATGGCTCTAGATTTGGCTTCAGATATCTGATTTGGATGAAACAAAATTTGATTTAGGGGTTTTTGGGCCTCCTCAATGTGATGTCAACCTCTAATTTTCACCAACAAGCTCCAATTTTGACCTGCAACAAAATTCTCTCAAAATAGGCTATACAATGACAATGGATGAAAGATTTGATAAACCCTCTTATTGATTTTAATTTATGAATATTCTGATTTTATTTGTCCATCTCATTCAGCCCTTGTGTATATATATACATAAGTATATATGTGTGTATATATAAACCCCTGGGTGTGTATATACACACATATATACTAATGTGTATATTTGAACTTGATTTTTTCCTCTATTTGTTCTCCCAACCAAACCCGCACACAAAATGAAGAATTAGGGTTTGTTTGGTGTTTTATATTATGAATTAGGGTTAGGGTTGGCCTTTGAGCTCTTCAAATTTAAAAATGGGTTTTATTAAATTCTGTTTTAAAAATTAGATCTCTGATTATTAATATGTTTGACTTTTGTGAGTTGTCTTATTTCAAATTTTGAATTATTTATATATTTATTAATCGGAATCTGTAATGAAAATTTTATTTATTTTAGGTGGGATTTATTTATTTTATTGCTAGATATCTTTGAACTTACTTTATTTTAGCAAATAATATTATTAAATTGTCAATTAATCTTTTTAAGACTATTCTTGGAATTTGATTATATTTGAATTTAAAATTTAATTCAATTAAATAAACCAAGGTAAATATTATGTTTTAAATTAAAGTATAATATTTTAATTAAAATATTAGGACATTATTAACATTAAGTATTTTTTTAAATTATTATCCTAGGTTTCGCATAGGGTTATTTTTATGGCCTTATTTTATTAATTTATTATTTCCTTGCGAATCCTACCCTAAGATAGTAACATGGTTTGTGTTTTGGAACCTTGAGGGTTATTATCATATGTTGCTTAAATTAATCATTTAATTAAATTATTTTGAGTAAGATAACCTAACTGGAACTTATGTTAATCAACAAGTTTAATTTACTTCTTTTATTATTCATTTTATTTAAAAACTTTGTTTTTAACCTTGTTAGGTTTTCTTAGAGGCTCAGTTAGGGGTTCGAAGTTATTTAACACAGTTTTCAATCAAGGGACATTGGCAAGCCAACACTTGACATGATACCTCTTGAGTGTTAACTTGTGTTGTGTTTAGCGTTACATGCATGTTAGTGTACCTTAGAATGTTATCCTAAGATGACTTTTGTGATTAAAAAAAAATTGTTTGTGTTTTTGCCCTAATTTTGGGAATGACATGTTTCCCTTACAACTCCTTCAAAGGAAATTAATATTGAATAATTTTATGTTTTCCATATAGTTTTTGCCACAAGAAAAGGAGAAAGGAAGTTTGGAAAATTTGCAAAGAGAAGTTTGTGTTTTATTTGAGATTTTTGAATGGTTTGATGTGAGGTTTAAGAGAGGGTTTTTAACAATATTTTTTCAAATCTTTTTAGAGATTGTATCTGTGATTATGGGAGTGGTTGCATTTCCTAGATTAGATTGTTTTTTTCCTTGGGGATTGTTGGAAGATTGGAGATTGACTGATTTATGTGTGCGGATTATTTGTGCTTCCTTGTGTCATCGTTGTGTGGACTCTTCAAGGGATCAGAGGTAGGATATATTCCTTTGAATGGAAAAATTTGTTTGCATTTTTTGTAAATGTTATAAAGGTTGTTTTTATTTTTTCAATAAATGATCAATGTCCCTTGTATTTCTAGAAAAGATGGTGTATTCAAATGTGTGTTCTGATGTATTTTTCCTTCCAATTTTTAATGAACCTATTTCATGGTATTGAAAATTGCATAGGCTTAATTGATGTTAGGCGATTGTTTACTTGGTTTTTTGGAAGAGAAATTGGGATATCTCAAATGCATCTCCCTCTGATTTTGCTCCCAGGGTCCAAATATTGCCTAGTTTTGGTCGTTTTTGAATTATGTCTTATATGTTTTTTTTTAATGAATTTATTAGTCATTTGTGTTGCTTCATTGTGGCACACTTGCATTGCATGCTTATAAAACTAGTGTACCATACATATAAAGTGTGTTGAATTACCATATTAGATGTTTTACATGCTTATTTTGGTTAAAATTGGTCAAATTTGCATATTTTAGGATTCCCAGACCTAAACCAGAGGTATTAGGGTTATGATTACATGTTATATTTATCGTGAATGTTCAATATGTCAATAATTTTATCATATTATGTGGATTATATGTATTTTAAATTCTATGTAATTCTTTTGATTCAGATTTCCCATCTGATTAGGGTTTAGGGTTGTCCAATGGATAAGGAGCAATAAATGCATTCCTAAACTTGTACTTGTTATGCTAATTTTATAATAGGATTAAATTGTGAAATCAATATGACTTGTGTGTTCATACATGGAATTGTTTATGCTTTTATCTTATGGGTAAATAACCTAGGTGTAGTAGGTGAGTGGCTCTTAATGGGGATAAGGGCCCTAAGTGGTTATTAGGATAACTCATGGACGAGTTGATTAATTAAGTGATAACCTAAATAAATGATCTGGGAAGGGGGGTAATACACATTAAAAAATATTAATTGATGCCTTGCCCATGCCGTTAGTGCTATTACGAGCTAGGGATGAGAGTGGGAGAAGGTGTTAATTGAGATGGCACAATCGAACAACCTTGTCCTCATGAAAAGTGTTAAGTTCTGCATGTGCCTACTTGGGGGTTGAGGTCTAGAGAGACTACCATGGTAACCCAAGGGGTAAGGGCTATGCAATGACACTCACCCTACTTGTGACCTAGAGTCTCTATCTCATTTTTTTTTTGTGCTTGCCTTTGGTAGTCTCGATTGCTTGACATTTACTTATTTTCAAGCCTTGTATTGGGTATTGGTTTCCACCTTGTTATTTTTACTTGTGTAGGCCTTGGTGTCTATCTCCTTGCTTAGGGGAGTGGGCCTATGGGTTCCACATGGTTGGGTGGTTAATATTTTTTCTTATCGAGGTTCAATTCATGTTGCATGGATGGATCTTGCACTTGTACCTTTCAGATTATTGCATTAGTGACATTCATCTTGTACATGTTATCATGATGTATTATTTGTGTGTATATTCATTGATGTAATTGGATGCTCCTAAATGGAGGTTTATGTAATCATGGACACACTAATGTAATTATATTGGTAATAATGAAATGGGTAGTTCTAGTTGAAAGAAAGGGAAAATGTATTACAATGTAAACATGATTCTTGAATTATGATTAGTGAAAGGAAATTTGATTTATTTACATAGATGGCAGTATTAAGATAGGAATATATGCATTGTTAATTAAAATGAATGTTCAATAGTGTAAGAGTAAATGAATAATGGATGCATAATAATTTCTAAATGCTCATGTTGAAAGGACTTAGTTGAGAGTTAACTCTCTCGATGATTAAAATGTAACTATTATAGAAGGACCTTTATTGATTGTTCAAGTAGTTAGATGGTACCAGTGATGATTAGAACCATTAATTCAATTAGTAGATGAATATTATGAAAATGATTCCATGTAATGATCTCATAGTAAGGAACCTGTGGTTAAGGATACATGTATACATTGTAATTAACACTCTAGCAGGATGGAACTAACAACATCATTAGATAGTTTGTGATTATATGTGATTATGGGAGTTGTAAAAGAATGATGAATTATTGTTGCGCGTAAGTTGTTAATTGAAAATAGTTTATATTAGTGTTGAATATGAATGTACATTTTCTATAATGAATTTATGATATGTTATAGAATATGCTTTAAAGGAAATGATAAAGGAATACTAGTATGTATGTACTTGATATAAATTTAATATTGTAATGGGGAATAAGAAATGGTTAGATAGGTAATTTATGTGGTTTGAGGGTAGTAGGTTATAACTAGTTATATTGTTAATTAAACTTGATCACTTAGTGGGTTATTATGTATAAGGAAAATGGTATGAAAGCATGCTTTTAAATGTATGCCTAGTAAGGGAATCAAATATGACAAATAAAGTTTATGTCCATTTGAATAAGGTTATTTATTAGAAAGGAAATGGTTATGTCTTTGATGGATAGAGTGGTTGTCTTAAATGATCTTGTGTTACAGATGATGGAGAAAGAAAGAACTTAGTAACATTTGTCTTTGGAGGTATAAAACCAACCTAGCTTAAATGGATAATATGTTATATATTTCTCATATTGCATTTAATTTTTAAATGGTGAATGATTAGTTGTGCTTTAGCTATGTTGCTTCTAGTAGCGATATTAGGGAAATATGAGAGGACTTATGTTAAGATTTAATATTGCATTCATGAAAATATGCATTTAGGAAATTCGTAATGCATTGTTATGTTCACTTTTAAATTGTGTACTTTGTAAATGATTAAGATAGTTAATGCTGAGTCGATGATGCAATTGTGTTTAAGGAATTTGCATTAGTATTTAAAAATAATAATTATTACACATGCTTTAGTTTAGGATAGTGTTTCCTCTCAGGTTCAAGTGGGGCATTACAAAATATATGGACAATCTTGATGAACATTTAAATGACTATTTAAATATATGTGACATGTGAAGAAGTGAGTTGAACAATAATTTAAAAGACTAGATTTTTTGTATGCAAGAATGAAGACTGAGTCAAATGTATATTCACTATGAACCATAATCAGGCATGCAAATGCTACTCCTATCAATTCATTTTTCATTTATCATCAACTAGTATTATGTCTCTTTCTTAGGAAGAAGTGATCTTCAAATTTCAAGGTTCTCTTTTGTATCTTACTCCATAGGTAGTGGACCTTTGTTGTAAGATCTGAGCAATGAGCTCTCTATTAGCAAGCTCAACTCTTTGTAAACTATATGTGTGTGTACGTACACACACACACACATATATATGTATATATATTTATATATATACATATATATATACATATATATATATATATATATACATATATATATATATATATATATATATACATATATATATATATATATACATATATATATACACACACATATATATACATGTCTATATATACATACATATATGTATATATACATACATACATGTATGTATATATACATGCATACATGTATGTATATATACATGCATACATGTATGTATATATGTACATACATACATACATATATATATACACATGTATGTATATATATATCTATATAGATATATATATATATATATATATATATATACATGTGTATATATATATATAAATGTATGTATGTATATATATATATATGTGTGTGTGTGTGTATATGTATATATATATATATATATACACATATACATGTATATATACACATATACATGTATGTGTATATATATACATGTATATGTGTGTGTGTGTGTATATATATATATATACATGTATATGTGTATATGTGTGTGTATATATATATACATATATATACACATACACATGTATATATATATACACATGTATATATATATACACATGTATATATATATATACATGTATGTATATATATATACATATATATGTATATATATACATGTATATGTATATATATACATGTATATGTATATATATACATGTATATGTATATATATACATGTACATGTACATACATGTATATGTATATATATACATATACATGTATATATATACATATACATGTATATATATACACATATACATGTATATATATATACATGTATATAGATATATATACATGTATATATATATAGATATATATATATACATGTATATACATGTATATATACATGTATATACATGTATATATATACATGTATATATATCTATATACATGTATATATATCTATATACATGTATATATATATATATATATACATGTATATACATGTATATATACATGTATATACATGTATACATACATGTATATACATGTATACATATACATGTATATACATGTATACATATATATACATATATGTATATGTATATATGTATATATATACATGTATATACATGTATATGTATACATGTATATACATGTATATATACATGTATACATATATATACATGTATATATATACATGTATATGTATATAGCTATGACAACTATCTTTCATGATATGATGCACAAAAATATGGAAGATTATGTGGATGATACCCTGGCAAAATCAAGAAAAAGGGACACACACCTCAATGATCTAGAAGTAATTCTAGATCGTATGGAACAATTTCAACTCAGATTGAATCCAAAGAAGTGCGCATTTGGCGTCACCTCAGGCAAACTTTTAGGATTCATAATATCAGCAAAAGGTATCGAGGTTGATCCCGAAAAGGTCCAAGCAATCCTAGATATGCCACCTCCTCGAAATATCAGCCAAATGAGAAGTCTTCAAGGACGTCTTCAATCAATTAGGAGGTTCATTTCTCAGCTTGCAGATAGAGCGCAACCCTTCAACAAGACATTGCATAAGGGTGCTTCTTGTGTTTGGAACGAAGATTGTCAAAAGAGCCTAGATCAGATCAAACAATACTTGGCTAATCCTCCGATCTTAATGCCTCCTATTCCAGGGAAACCATTGCTTCTATATATCTCAGCTACAGACACTTCCCTAGGGGCATTATTGGCTCAAACAGATGATACTGGGAAAGAACGGGCCATCTACTATATCAGCCGTACTCTAGTCTCTTATGAGATCAATTACAATAATATTGAGAAGTCTTGTCTCGCGGTGGTGTTTGCTTCTCAAAAGTTGCGCCACTACATGCTTGCTCATACCATACACTTGATTGCCAAAATTGATCCCCTTAAATACTTGCTTGGTAAGGCTGCCCTGACGGGTAGACTTGCTAAATGGATGATGGTCCTCACTGAATTTGACATAGAGTACGTTGAAAGGAAGGCAATAAAAGGGCAAGCTATTGCTGACCAATTAGCTGATTTTCCAATCCAGGATAGTATGCCAGTCCAAGTGGAATTCCCAGATGAACACATCTTATATACCACTACTCGCACTTGGACAATGTTCTTTGATGGCTCCCGCATGCAAAATGGATCAGGTGCTGGAGTGTTATTTGTTTCTCCACATGGGTACAACATTCCAAAGTCTTATAAACTATTATTCCCATGTACCAATAATATTGCAGAATATGAAGCTTTAACTAATGGCTTGAAAATGGCTATAGAATGGAATATCACAGAATTACATGTCTTTGGGGATTCTCAACTAATCATCAACCAAGTCAATGAAGAGTATCAAACCAAGGATGAAAAATTGATACCCTATAAAAAGATGGTTGATTCTTTGAAACGCTATTTCACCTTTGTGACGTTTCAACAAATCCCTAGGATAGAGAACAAAGCTGCAGACGCCATGGCCACATTGGCTTCACTTCTTCAGTTGGAGACACATGAATCCAGATTTGAATTCCTGGTGGAAGAGCTACACCATCCCATCTTTGACTCATCTGAAAGCCGTGTCATTTGTGCCATTATCACACACGAGTCCTCCCGATATGGTGCTATCTATTCATATCTTCGTGATGGCATCATCCCTAACACATTCACCCGCTCCGAACGCCGAAACCTCATCCGTAACGCCTCTCGCCACACCCTCATCTCTGGTGACTTATATAGAAGGGGTTTAGATGGGACACTCCTTAGGTGCTTGGAAAAGGAGGAATCCAACCAAGCGTTAGCTGACATCCACGAGGGCATTTGTGGTGGGCATTCTAATGGTCTTGCCATGGCCCGAAGGTTGCTTAGGGCGGGATATTATTGGCCCACAATGCAGATGGACGCAGTCACCTTTGCTAAGTCATGTGAAAAATGTCAGAAACACGGCAACCTGATTCATGCTCCGGGTAGGGAGCTGATTCCTTCTATTTCTCATTGGCCATTTCAGCGCTGGGCCTTTGATCTGGTTGGGCAAATTCACCCCAACTCGTCAGGTGGACACAAGTTCATTATTACTGCCACTGACTACTTCACAAAATGGGTGGAGGCCGTACCACTTTCTGTTGCTTCAGGAAGGACCATTTCTTTGTTCATCTTGAACCATATCATTTGCCGATTTGGAGTGCCTTCTGAGATCATTACTGACAATGGAGGTCAATTTAAGAATAAAGACCTAAAGCACCTATGCAAAAAGTTTAAAATCAAGCAACATTGGTCCTCCATATATTTCCCACAAGGAAACGGACAGGCAGAAGCTTCTAACAAAACCATTCTTAAGATTCTTCATAGAACGGTACACAAGAATGGTAGGGATTGGCACTTACAAATCAATCCAGCACTATGGGCTTACCGAACAAGTATTCGCACACCTACAGGAGCCACTCCTTTCTCTCTCACCTATGGCGCTGAAGCAATATTGCCTTTAGAAGTCGAGATACCATCCCTTAGAGTCTCACTCAAAGGATTGATTACAGATGAGGATTACCGTGCCATGAGGTTGCAGGAACTAGAACTTCTAGATGAGAAGCGTAAGGCTTCCTTTGATCATATGAGAGCGTATCAGAAACGTATGTCCAAGGCATTCAACAAGAAGGTTCGCCCTAGAGAATTTCAAATAGGTGATCTTGTTTTACGAGAAAACCCTAAGAACCAACAAAACAGAGAGCAAAAGGGCAAGTTTGAACCTAACTGGCTTGGACCATATGTCATCACAGCTGCTTTTGGTACTGGTGCGTATTTACTGTCAGATCCTGATGGAGAACAGCTCCCTGATCCCATCAACATTGTGCACCTTAAGAAGTTCTATCCTTGATGCCCGTTCTGTCTGGGGGCATCTTTTGTATATATCTTATTGGTCCTGAAAAAATTCCAAAAAATTGATATATGATGCTGAAAAAAATCCTAAAAAGCATAAAAAGTCCTGAAAAAATACAAAAAAATCAAAATATTCAAAAAAATAGAAAAAATAGAAAAAGTGCCTTGGTGAAAACCTAGCAATAGGCGCCTTGGTAGCAAAAATCCAAAAAAATTGAAAAAATGAAAAAGAATCCAAGTGGTGAAAACCTGGAAACAGGCGCTACTTGAGGCCTTTGCACCCCTATTTGTTAGCATGCGTCCTTGACACTTAACCACTTTCCATCCTTTGGCCTAGTCTGGAATTGGTCTTTATCTTTGTCTAGGGGGCATAACTGTTCGCATAGGTCTTTTGGGTGCGTTTGTCTCTTGGGGCATTTCACAACAGGTGTTTTTCAACACCACCCCCAACAGTGTTTTTCAACACTACCCTTGCGTCGAGTGTTTCTTAACACTTATTAGGTGTCTTACCCAATAGTCCACAGTATGATGCGATATTTCAGAATTTGACTCTATGACCAACACACACGCACTTAAACAATCAACTCGCCTGAGATATGTTGACTTTATTTTTCTTTGTGTGCTGTCTATGAGAATTTCTTTGATGAGTGGTCTCTCCCTGAGAAGTTTTCGATGATGCATAGCTAGAAGACTGAGGGAATGAGAACATGTTTTCTTTCTTT
Source organism: Chamaecyparis obtusa (assembly GCA_027943335.1). NCBI lineage: Eukaryota > Viridiplantae > Streptophyta > Pinopsida > Cupressales > Cupressaceae > Chamaecyparis > Chamaecyparis obtusa. The sequence continues at coordinate 190,624 of BSBK01003256.1, forward strand.
ATCTGCTTATGGGTATATTTTGTTGATCCTAACTATCATGAGCATTTATGCTAGTCTTACTTGACACTATGGATTGATGAGGTATTATCCTTGACTGTTTCGCGAGTGCATGCTTTTAGCTATCCTGACTTTCATGCATCTTGATACAAGCATAATCTCGCTATAACAAATTTAGGTGATCTCACTGCATTAGTCATCTTGACCTATATGTCTTTGATGCCTAGGTGAGATTCCCACATCTCTATCTGATAAAGATCATATTCATATCCACATAGTTATGCTAGTGTGCATTGTATGATCTTACGACGCTACCAATAACGCTCGATGATGATAATTAGATGTCTATAAGCGTTGTGACCTTGCAAGTCAACCACTTTCATAGTAGCTTGCATTCTTAGGTTCATCATAGTTTAGTTTTTGCATCTTGCATATGAAGAGAGCTTTCTTTTTTTATCAGCTACGGACTAGTTGGTCAACTGTGCTCATTTTCTGATTCTTCTTGATCACATCTTTCATTTCTAGTCTTTCATATCACATCACTTTCTATCCATTTTCGGACTCGAAATCAAAATCTGAGTCGCGTTTCCAAATTTTCCCTTTCTTCTACGCAGTTGACTAACCTTTTGAGGCATAATTCTTCAATCTTTGGTGGAATTTCTTCCTTTCCATGTCTTTCAAATTTTCTAGTCTTTCATTCACGCTATTTCTAGTCTTCTATTTCTATTGTTCTACTTCATCACTGGGGCATGTTCTATTGCCTAATGGTTAACCTATTTGACCCTTACATTCGATTATGATTTGATCAAATCTTTATCCATTTTCTGTCTCTCCTCTACCTGATTTCGATTTCGATTCCGAGGGGGCAGTATTTGTGGGATTCTCATCCCTGATTTCCTTGATTCTCTTGATTCAGACATCTTTTGTGAGCTTTTGCTCAAAACTTGAGATTCTTATCTCCCAGTTTTAGACATTGATTATTGCCTAGCAGCGACGGTGATAGTTTTGTCTAAAGCTTGATTTTCACCTAGCAGCGACGGTGTTGGTCTAAGCTTTTGTTTATGTTTTGTCTGGATGTGATCCCGAATCGATCTCATATCTGAGTTGTTTTGTGATCCCAAATCGATCTCACATTGCAACTTCATTCTTTGACTACATGTGTTCCCAAATCGATCACACATTAGTCAAAGAGGGGCAAATGTATGCACCCTAAAATGGTCGCCTAGACTTTGGGCCCCATTTATCTGATTTATCAATCCTGAATCATTTTGATCAATAATCAATATTTTCAACATTATCAATCTCTTGATCAAATCTTAATTTCGATCATATATTGGATTTTTATCCTTGGGCTAACCATTTATCCTAAGTCTTTATTTGATTAAAAGGAATATTTCCTCCCCTTTCAATTAAATAAAAAAAGCCCCCACTTTCCTCTTATCCTAAGTTGCACAAATAAAGCATTATTCATATTTTATAAAAAGGGAAAAAGCACTTTTTGTCTCACATGAGGCTCAAAAGTCAACTCTTCACTCTCATTGGAGGATGTTTGTGCACATGGATTGCTCCTCGTTCAAGCTCCACCGTTGATTAAGTCTTTTGCCTCTTAATCTCCATGGTCCATTTCTCCTCATTTCCTATAAAAGGAGAGCTCTCTCCTTCATTTGCATATATCCATGTTTTATGCTATTGTTATGCTGCAGGTTTTCTAGGTACATTTGGAGCTTTTTGAAGACATTGAAGACTTGTTGCTTTCATCATTGTGGTTGCATTTCATTTAGTTTGCTTTCATAGTTGCATTCATGGCATCTTAGTATAGATTTCCTTTTATGCAATAGAATAAGCTCACATAGTCTAAATAGGAGGCATTGTAATCCATTGCTATTTCCTTTCATAGATTAGTTGCATTGTACTTTCCTTTCATAGCTTAGATTTGCATTCTCATATAGTTTGCATTGCATTTCACATTGGATTCTTGGAGATATTGGCATTGTTGCCCTTGTCTTCATTGTGAATCTCTCATTGTGTGGTTGACTAGCAAGGTCACTTTCTTGTAGCTCTAGCTGAGAGCAAAACTCATAGTCCCTTGCAACTCCATGCATAGAGAGCTATGAGCCGCTTTGTGAGGCCTCACTCTTGAGTAACCTTGCATGTAATGGTTCATAGAAGTGCATATTTTAGTGTGTACATATATATATATATATACACATGTGTATATATATATATATACACATGTATATATATATATACATGTGTATATATATATATATATACATGTGTATATATATATATATATATACATGTGTATATATATATACACATGTGTATATATATATATATACACACACATATGTATATGTATATGTATATGCATACGCATATGTATATGTATATGTATATGTATATATGCATATGTATATGTATATATGCATATGCATATGTATATGTATATATGCATATGCATATGTATATGTATATATGCATATGCATATGCATATGTATATGGATATGTATATGTGTATGTACATATATGTGCATATGCATATGTATATGTATATATGTATATATATGTATATGTATATGTATATGTGTATATATATGTATACATGTGTGTGTGTGTATATACACAAACACACACACACACACAGACATAGTGAGATATCTCTCACTGTTGTTTTTTCATTTTGTGTTTTCCACACAAAATTCTGGTGTTCTTGTGTGTATATTTTTTATTGCTCCAATTGCTTTCTTACACACTCCATGAAGTGAATGAATTAATAAATAGGTCAAGATTTACAATTTTTTAGGTGGATGTTGATTCACCCCCCTTCTCAGCATATGAGTGTGTCCAATAAACTAAAGATGAATCAAACAAAAGACACTTTAAAGCATCTTTGGGGAGATCATTTTTGGGATTGCATCACCTTTATGGATGAGGATCAAGCATCAGGGTGGAAAAGCAAGGACTCTACATCCTTGGGTATCCCTATAGGGGCTATTAATCTTCTCTCTCCCACTATGGCAAACAAAGTTGTAGTTTTTAGGCATGAGGAGAATATTTTAATTTAGGGAGGTTCCAAGACATTGAATTATAATGCTAAGGATAGGTATCTTAATCTATCAATGAATCAAGAGTAAAATAGAATTGATCTACCATTACTTTTGTGCTAGAGTAAATATTGTCTTTGAAAGGCAAGAACTTTTCCTTAGATGAATCTCTAAAGGAAAATTTTAATGATAAATAAATTCCAAGGAATGGGCTATAGAGGCTCTTTAAGATGTGTCCTTCATAGATTTCCAGAAGAAATAATTAATCATCTCCTTCAAGGTGTTACTTCTCTTAGGAGTGTTGGTGATGGCTCTTTGCCATTTTGGGTTGGTCATGAGCCTTACCAAATGACATTCTTTGCCTATTTCACTGACGATTAAGGAAAATGCAAGCTTTGGAAGCCTACAAATTTCATGCCCCTCTATTATGATATGATAGTTGTGAAATGAAATAAACATAAGATTGTTCAAGTCAAGGAAACGAGGATTTCATTATTGTAGAATAAAATAGAAGCAATAACAGTGGACTTGATAAATAATAGACTCTCCCAACTTAATCTAAAGACTATATTATTTATGGGATATTGGAATGTCATATTGAGAGGCAATTGGAAAGGACTTGAGATTCTAATTGGAACGGATTGGGGACTCTATTTGCCAATTTGCTAGGGAATGCATGGTTTGTGCACCACCTTAGTGTGGTTGCCCAAGTTGAAGTTTGATGGTTCCTTGAGGGGTAATCTTAAAAGGTCAAGAACTATATGTATTATGAGGAATTGATAGGGTGTAATCAATTAGAGATCTTCAAAATTTCTTCCTGATGACAATAATAAATAAGTCAAATTTCTTTCTCTTATCCATGACCTCACTCTCAGTAAAGAGTTAGAAGTGAAATTGTCAGGGATTGAAGGTGACTCCACATTGGTCATAAAAACTCTACATGTTGGATCAACACATAATTGGAAGGTACACATTTTTAGAGTGGGCTCAAGAACTACTAAAATGTTTTGACACCATTTTATTTGACCACATTTATAGATAAGAGAACTCCTATGCAAACAAACTGGAAAATAATGGAGTAAAAGGTGTAGGATTTCACAAATGTGCAAATCCACAGAAAGCCAAGATCACCTGCAAGCAAAATACCAGAAGCTGGAGTGAAAACCTGTGAGAGAGAGAGAGCTAGGGTTTTGAGAATCTCAGCAGAGTGAGAGCAAAAATATATTTCTCAAAAAGTATATAACAATAATTACAAAAAGTGGCTTATAAGGTGAGAAACCCTAAAGCCGGAGAAAGCTAGGTTTGTGCAAATAATAATTAATAAACATATTAATTATTATGCACCTAAATGACAAGCTTAAGTGAAAATAGAATAATAGCGACCTTTAATAATTAAATCAGATAGACTTAATTATAAAGGTAAATTTACTATTACTCTAACACCCCCCCTTAAGCGAAGCTCAGGAGGAAACTAACCTAGCACAGCTATGAAAGCAAGAAATGGGTCCCGGCAACAAGGCCTGATAAGGTACCCAACAACAAAGAAATCTCTGTGAACCAGAGAAATAGAGAAAACCCAGTGGGAAAAACCCTACCCCAAAAAGAGATACAACAACATGCTGAAAGAAACATGAAGGAAGGAAGGCCTCAACAAGACCCCCCAAGGACAACTTCCGTCACCCCAAGCATAGAACGCAACTGAAGATAGCGCAGAGATGCAAAGGGTTTGGTGAAGATGTCAGCAACCTACGCGTCAGTGGGAATGTACTCCAAAGTGAGAACACCATCCTGAATCTACTGACGGATGAAATGCATATGAAGCTCAATGTGTTTAGTGCACTGATGCTCCACCGGGTTGCAGGAAATGTGAATAGCACTCTGATTATCGCACCATAGAACAGTGGGACGATCAGGAGGAAAGCCAAACTCAGTCATCAACTGCCGAAGCCATAAAATCTCCTGACTAGCATGAACTGCTGCTCTGTACTCAGCCTCTGTAGATGAAAGTGCTCGAGCATTCTGCTTCTTGCACGACCATGTGATAGGACCAGAGCCAAGACAAAAGACAAAGCCAGAAGTAGACTTCCGATCAGCAACGTCACCAGCCCAATCTGAGTCAGTGTAGCCAACAATGTGAGGAGCCCCTGATGTGTAGTGGAGGCCATACATAAGTGTACCCTGAATGTATCTCAAAATATGCTTGGCAGCTTGCCAATGACTCTCATGAGGCTCATGTGAGAACCGAGAGACTAGACCAACTGCAAAGGAGAGATCAGGACGAGTGTGTGTCAGGTATAACAAACTGCCAACCAACTACCGATACAAAGTAGCATCCACTGAAGGCGTAGTGCAAGAGGTAGACAAAGTAACACCCGACTGAAAAGGTGTGGAAGCAGGCTTGCAATCAAGCATATCAAAGCGCTGAAGCATGTCAAGAGCATACTTCTACTGGTAAACAAAGATCCCAGTAGGTGACTGAACAATCTGCAGACCCAGAAAGAAGTGTAAAAGACCAAGGTCTGTCATCTCAAACTGCTCCATCAATGCACGCTGAACATCCTGAATCATAGAAGATGAGCTACCTGTGATGAGAAGATCATCAACATATAGCACAAGGATCAAAATCTCATCCTCAAGACGCTGAATGTAGACTGTAGGATCGGAATGACAGCGTGTGAATCCTGTAGAAAGCAGAAAAGAGTCCATCTTCTCATACCAAGCCCGAGGGGCCTGTTTGAGACCATATAAAGAACGCCGAAGTCTGCAAACCAAGGAGGAATCCTGCACAAATCCCTGAGGCTGCTCCATGTAAATCTCCTCACTAAGATCACCGTGCAAGAAAGCACTCTTCACATCCATCTGAAAAATGGGCCATCCCTGAGAAGCTGCGAGGGATAAGACAAGGCGAATAGAGTTCATCTTGGCGACAGGGGCAAATGTCTCAGTGTAATCAATACCCTCAACCTGTGAAAACCCCTTCGCAACAAGACGTGCCTTGTACTTATCAATAGAACCATCAGCAACAAACTTAGTATGATACAACCACTTGCATCGCACTAACTTTCTTCCCTTAGGAAGCGAACAAAGATCCCAAGTATGATTCTTCATCAAAGAAGAATACTCCTCCATAGCACTATCCCACTCAGTATGTCCTATCGCTGCCCCAAATGTCTGAGGGTCACCACAAATGGCATGACTCAGAAGACTAGAACCTGCAATATGAGACCGGGTGCGACGAGAGGTGGAAGGGTCACCAGCTAGAGATCCTGCAGCATCAACTGTAACACGAGCCCATCTAGGCATCTGTGGAGGATCCTATGGTGGAGGTAAATGGGGATCACCAAGATCATCATCGTCATCATCCTGAAACACAACTGGAAGAGATGAGGGAGTAGTGGTAAGTGAAGTAGACTCTGGAAGCGGGGTATCTACTGCAGGAAGGCGCTCATCAAACTGGACATCCCGTCGAAATAGGACCTCTCTGGAATCAGGGTCAAACAACCTATATGCCTTAACATCCTCGCAGTAGCCAACAAAAATGAGGTGTCGGCTCTTCCGCTCCATTGCTCTCCTCTGAGCGTCAGGCACAAATGTCCATGCTTCACTACCAAAAACTCAGAATGAAGATACATCAGGCTTGACATGAGACCAAGCCTCCTCAGGAGTCATATGTTGAACTGCCTTGTGAGGCATCCGATTCTGAATATAGTTGGCACAATTGACTGCCTCTACCCAAAAGGACGAATCCATGGACCTGGACTGTATCATACAATTAGCCATCTCCCAAAGTGTTCTGTTCTTTCTCTCTGCCACACCATTTTGCTGAGGGGTGTAGGGCACTGAAAACTGATGCTGAAGACCATGTTCAGAGCAAAAATCCCTGAAAGCCTGGTTCACATACTCCCCCCCATTATCTGTGTGTATCCGGTGAATAGAAAGACCAGATTGCTTCTCCACAAATGTCTTAAAGACTCGAAATGAATCAAAGACATCAGACTTGTACTTCAAAAAGCACACCCATGTGCGCCTGGAGAAGTCATCAATAAATGTGAGCACATATCTGGCACCAGAAAAAGAAGGAGTAGGAAAGGACATGAGGTCACTGTGAATCAACTCCAATGGTGCCAAAGCACGAGTAGCTCGTCCCTGAGGAAAAGGATCCCTATGTTGTTTGCCAAGAACACAACCCTGACAAACCCCATCAGTGCAAGTAATCTGTGGAAGCCCAAGAACAAGTGCCTGTGTGCTCATCTGCTGAAGATATCTATAATTGACATGGCCCAAATGCTCATGCCAAAGTCTACTCACTGAATCTGCATGCGCTATAAGATAGGAACCTGTGCCAGCAGAAGACTCAAATCCATCAAATCTGTATAGGCGGGATGCAGTGTCAACACTCTCAGTAGCCACAATCATCTCAGTATCATGTAAGTCCCGAATAACCACATCATGTGGTGAGAACTCAACTATCTTACCAGAGCCAGAGTGGCAAATCTGATAGATAGACAGAAGGTTTGTCGAAATGTCGGGAACAAAAAGAACATCCTGAAGAGAACCCCCAGCTAATGCAACTGAACCAGAACCCAAAACAGAAAGATGAGATGAGTTCCCAACAGCAATCTGCGAAGTAGCGCAAGGAGCAAGTGAGGTGACCAACTTGCTGAGTGTGAGTCATGTGGTGAGAAGCACCAGAATCAAGAATCTAGGTGGGCCCAGAAGTCATAGCTCGTGCAGTAAGAGCATGACCTTTCCCTGCAGGGGAGGGGGTGGATTGGGGAGCTGAAATGTGATGCTCCTGCATGGCTTCCTCTAAAGCCTCCAAACGTTTCCAACACCTGGAAACGGGATGTCCATCCTTTCCACAAAAGCTATAGGTCTCAACTGATTTCTTCTTAGTCTTGGAGGTAGACTCAGTAGACTTCGAAGAAGATTTACCTTTAGAAGGGTTAGCTGGAGGTTTTGAATCATTTTTCTGTGCAGGTTTGGAGGAAGACTCATTGCCTGCGGAATCTTTCTTCGGTTTGCCTTTCTGTTTTGGTTTCCCCTGTGAAGACTGAGCAACCAACGCTTGGCTAGAAGAGCCAAAAGCATCCATCTGTTAGATCTTTGCCTGTTCCCGTGTCAACCGATCACAGAATGTCTCAAAAGAAAGCATGGTGTGCCTAGCACCCAAAGCATCCATGGTGGAGTAGAAAGTGGAAGAAAAGATCTGATACTGTCCTCGCAACTTTGAGAGTATCAAGAAGATACACTCATCATCTGTCTTTGTTTTTCCACATCCCTGCAAAACTGAACGCAGAGACTTGAACTTCATCAAGAAGTCCTCAATGGTGGGAAAGCTGGTAGGTGTCAAAGTAGTCAACTCTGCATCAAGCTGAAGTGCCCGGAACTCATTAACTGTGCCAAACAAATCTGAAAACTTGCCCCAAATGGCCCTAGGAGTGGTCAAACCTTCCAAGTGAAAGAGGAGACTGTCTGAGATGTTCAGTGCAATCAAGCCCATGGCTTCATCCATCTTATTTCTGTGCTGAAGAATCTCAAAGGGACGTTGCAGGACAGGTTGGTTCTCATCCAGACATGACCATAAGCCACGTGACATAAGAAGTCTGGTCATGTGTGCTTTCCAGGTATGATAATTATGCGGTGTCAGCCGGGCCACAGAGGGATCCGACATTGAGAGAAGAAGAAGATAGAAGTAGAAGGGTCTTTTCTGAAGTAAATTACAAAAAGGAAAAACACCCCCCCACAATGTATAAATCAAACCCCCGTACAGCAAATAACTGAAAGCACAAAAAATGAGGAGAAAACCTAGACTCCAAATGCAGAGGAGGAAAGTAGAAGCCTTGACTTTGACACTAAAAAAGAGAACTCAAATGGCTGAATCAGCAAACCAAACCAACATCATTACGTCCGTCTCGGAAAGACCTTTCCGGCGATATATCATATGTTGATTTTTGATTTCGTATGAGCCCTGTAAGAGCAAAAAAGCCCAAGTATCCCCAAAATGCAAGCTCTCTGGAAAAAACTAGTGACGGCAAAAAAGTTGATGGCCGTATGACCGTCACGGGCCTGTCGTTGACGTCAGCATGACATCATCCCAAAAAATTTTGAGGCTGCCGAAAAATTTGAAAAAGTCACCGGAAAATAAAAAATTGGCGTCGAAAAGTTGCCGGCAAGTGACGTCAGCAGGTGACATCACCTGCTGCAGGTTGCCGGGCGGAGGATGGGCGGCGGCCGGCAGGTGGCGGGGCGGTGCAGCGGCCGAGCGCAGGTGGCCGGTGGCGGCGGCGGCGGTGCGGCGGCCGAGCGCTGGTGGCCGGCTGGGCGCCGGTGGCATGGTGGCGGCCGGCGGGGTGGCCGGAGGTCGACAGGGCGCCGATGGCGTGGGGGCGCGGCGGTGCCTGGGCGGCGCGCTACCTTTGAGCGGCGCGCTGGCGGCAGCGCTGTAAAGCCCTAGAAAACACTTTTTTTGAGATTTTTCTCGATTTTCGAGCCGTACGGCCCTTGTAGGCTCGATATTTTTCCCCTGGGTCACGGAGGCCAAACGTAGTCGAGTTTTATATGATTTCGACTCTCCCGGGCCTTCTGAACGCAATGGTGGCGTCTGATTCTGCTCAATCTGCTCCAGAAGCTTGTGCCTCCTTCAAAGTGATAGAAAACCTCAGAAACAAGCTGTGGCTGTCGTCTTCGAATCCAGGCTTCAAGAACTTCAACCTCGGCAGCGGCAGGGTTGCTCTGATACCATGTAGGATTTCACAAATGTGCAAATCCACAGAAAGCCAAGATCACCTGCAAGCAAAATACCAGAAGCTGGAGTGAAAACCTGTGAGAGAGAGAGAGCTAGGGTTTTGAGAATCTCAGCAGAGTGAGAGCAAAAATATATTTCTCAAAAAGTATATAACAATAATTACAAAAAGCGGCTTATAAGGTGAGAAACCCTAAAGCCGGAGAAAGCTAGGTTTGTGCAAATAATAATTAATAAACATATTAATTATTATGCACCTAAATGACAAGCTTAAGTGAAAATAGAATAATAGCGACCTTTAATAATTAAATCAGATAGACTTAATTATAAAGGTAAATTTACTATTACTCTAACAAAAGGTTTGAACAAAATCTTTAGTAGTAATCATTTGGTAGCAACACTAAATAGTTGATTGGACCCAGTGGCACAAGATCCCCTTATTTAAGTGAAATCTTTCATTATCATTTAGAATATGTATACTTTTCAAGATATTTTAAGACTAGAAGATCGGTGCAAGAGCACCTAGGCTAGCCTCCAATTTCTATTCATTTTGGCTTGTATCTGAAATTAGCCAAGTCAGAGTTGTGAGTTGAGCTGTGAGTTTGTTTTGAACCTTAGAAGGTCTTGCAAATGTGGACTAAGTGAGTTAGTGTTAGAACTAAGGTCACCAATTAGTCATTGTTAGTTGTTTTTGATAGCTTAGCTTTAGTAGCTTAAAGTCTGGATTTGGGTTTATTAATGTGTTCTAAACACATGAGAGATCTAAGAAAGATGCCTTGAGGTAATTAATGAGGTTAGTTCTTCAAACCACATAGCTTAGAGGCCTATATTCTAGTTGGCCTAATCAATGTAAAAGATGCCAAAAAGTTGTCATGACAACATTGGCAATTTATTGCAAATGTTGCATGCAACTCGACAACATTGGATTCCCTAAAAGATAGGAGTGGGAGATTAACTAAAAAGGCCTAAAAACATGGAGAATGGCATATAAGACTCTCTCAGGCTTGAATCTTGAGGTAGAGAGTAATGTAACTAAGTTTTTGAATAGTGAAGCAACTCTACAATTCTAGTTATGTGAAGATTTTGAGCACTATAGTGTGACAGTGATACTATATGGATTGAATGCCTTGATTTAGTTTTATATTTGTGTTCATATGATAGTTCTAATACTTTTTCATTCTATAAGAAAGTTTATTTGATTTGATTCAGTGTCTTGAATAAATAGATTAAGGTCTAGAGGTTTTCCTAGTCCTGTCCTGACCAGTTTGTCCTTCTATGGCTCCCCCATGAAATCTAACCACGGGATCTTCCTAAGGGTAGATGAATGTTTTAGGGGAGCCATTATTCTATATATATTTAGAGTTAGGAGTCATGAAGAGTTGATCAGCTATTTCTAGATCAAGCCCTAGGCGAGCTTAGAGTGCCCGGTTAGAGGTTTGACAGTGAAGAATCTAAGATTCAATGCAGGGGATTGAAGTACAATATGGAATAAGTATAGTTATAGGTGTGATATGAACATATCTTGACATTCTAGGAGGATTGCGAGTCTACCAATCCATTTGATTAATATTTGAGCAAGAAACCAGCGAGGTCCTATAAATTAGGCCTTTTAGCCCTATTTGACCTAGATAATAGGAAGCATGTGTACGGATGACCTAGGAGTCTAAAGCCTTTTGAATTATTCATAAAATCCAAAAGGGTACTCTAATGTGGGATTATTTTTTCAAGTTTTTTGGGAATTTTTGGTAGGAAAATGGAAAAGGACCCTATCAAGGGCTACAAGGAATTAGGCCTCCTCAAGACAAAATCTTGAACCCGATAGAAAAGGGCTTGGAGATCCTTCAAGATGGATCCAAATGGAGGCATATGGAATGTTTTTAATGTGTTTGGAACCCATACAATGAGTTTGATGGTTTGTGTGAAGATGACACTTAGAGCTTTCTAAGTGTAGGAGTAAGCATTGAAGAAACAACAAGGTGATTGTCCTTCAAGATTAAGCACAAGGAGTGAGACTCTTAGAGAAGAGTTGGGTTAGGTCTTAGTTAATCATCTATGCCTATTAAGATCCTAGAGGAGATTAGGATCCTTGAAGAGGACAAGCTAGGTCTTCTTGGCATTTGTGCAAGCACACCTAGAAGCACATACACCATATTGGTATCAAAGCTTGTTTTGATTAGGCTTGTGGTTAATGTTTCAACCTACTGAATCAGTAGGAGAGAATACATATTTTGAGTCAGTAGAAGACAAAGAAATGGTGACTAATGCTAAGTTAGCCAAGAAGGTGGAAGACCAAGAAGAGGACAACGGATTGCTAAGAGAAATATTGGCTCAAATGGAACAACTCTTAGGTGAATTCCAAGACAAAGTAGATAAGGTGAAAGATAAAATAGATCAGAAGGAAGAGAAAGAAGCAAGGGAAAATGAATTAGAATTGGAGGAGGAAGCTCCAAACCCTAACCCTGTTCTTCCTAAAGAACCCTTCTTGAAGGCACTAAAGGCCTTAAGTGACAAAGCTTTGGAGGGTGTACCACTTTTTCAGTGGACAAATGGATCTAGATTCAGTCATGGATTGGATTAACAGTATGGAGAATCACTTTGAATGTGATGGTATATCAGAGGCCCAAAAAGTGATGGTGGCCACATCTAGGTTGAGAGGTTCAACACTCACCTGGTGGAAGTGTATTCAAATTGAAAGAGAGAAAGAGGGAAAGAGTCCTATAGTTACATGGAAGGGCATGGTGACTAAGGTGAAACAGACCTATCTACCTGATGACTATGAGGTTCAATTACATAGAAGGAGACACAATCTTAGACAAAAATATTTGGATGTCCAAGCATACACCGAAGAGTTCCAAAAGTTGTGTTTAAGATCAAAAGTGGTGGAGGATGAAAGTATCAAACTAGCTAGGTATTTGAATGGACTCAAGTGGTCTATACAAGAAGACATGAGTCTTGTGAACTTCAAAACCATCTACCAATGTTATCAGATGGCCTTGAAGATTGAGGAGAAAGGTAAAAGAAAGAAAGAACAAACCTCCAAGGGTAGAGGTAAAGGAAAAGATAGTAGAGGGCAGAGAAGTGGATATGGTGGAAGGATTTTAGAGTCAAAGACTCAAGGAGAAGTCAAGTACACTAAGCAGCAAGAAGGAAGCTCTAGCAAAAGTAGTAGAGGAAGGAACTCTAACTTTAGAGGAAGAAGTGGTGGACAAGGTAAAGGCAATTATTTTTCCAATATGAAATGCTACCATTGTAACCAAATGGGACACCCTGCCTATAGGTGTCCAGAGAAGGGTAATACTTCTCAAGGAGGTGATAAGAGAACTAATTTGGTTCATGAGAAGACAAATGAAATAGTGAATCACCTTGAGGTACCACTGACATCAGAGGAAGGTGAGAACCTCGTGATGAGGAGAACATTGATCAAGGAGCCGGTTGAAGAAGAGCCAAGCTAAAGGAGGTCCCTGTTTAGGATAAAGTGTAAGATGATGGGAAAAGTGTGTAGAGTCATCATTGACTCAGGGTCTACTGACAATATTGTGTCAAAGGAAGCAGTTAGCAAGCTAAGCATGACAAGGATACCCCACACCAATCCTTATAAGGTCACATGGCTGAATAAAGGCCAACATGTCTTAGTAAATGAGCAAGCTTGGGTGGAGTTCTCAATTGGAAGGTATAAGGATAAAGTATTGTGTGATGTGTTACCTATGGATGCATGTCACTTGCTCCTAGGTAGAACATGGCAATTTGACCGCCAAGCTATGCATGATGGAGTGAAGAACTCCTATACTTTCAAGAAAGATAATGTGACTTTCAAAATTCAGTCACTGTTAGAGGATGCAGAGGTGAAGACAAAAGGTCTTAATATTCTCATGGTTGGTGAAAAAGAGTTCTTAGAAGCCTTGGAAGAAGGAGAAGGAGTTGGATTTGCATTGGTGTTAAGGCCAAGAGAGGTAGATGAGGGTAAGGTAACCAAGAAGCCAAAGCTACCTAAGGAGATACAAAGCATGTTGCAGACTTATGAAGGCATAGTAAGTGATGGAAAACCATCAAAATTACCCCATAAAATAGCCATAAGTCATAGGATAGACTTTATACCAGGAGCTACCCTACCCAATAAGGCAGCCTACAAGATGACCCCTCAACAAAATGAGGAAATTGCCAGACAAATACAAGAACTCCTAAACTAAGGTTTTATTAGAAAGAGTATTAGTCCATGCACCATACCCACTATCCTAGCACCTAAGAAAGGAGGAACTTGGAGGCTTTGTATTGATTCAAGGGCAATAAATAGGATAACCATTAGATATAGGTTTCCTATTCCTAGGATTGAAGACCTAATGGATTGTCTAGGTGAAGCCAAGTACTTTACCAAGATAGACTTAAAGAGTGGTTATCACGAAATTAGGATACATGAAGGAGATGAGTGGAAAACAACCTTCAAAACCAATGAAGGTTTGTATGAATGGCTTGTCATGACATTTGGACTATCTAATGCCCCCTCCACATTCATGAGGCTCGTGAATGAAGTCCTCAAAGACTACATTGGTAAATTTGTAGTGGTATATCTTGATGATATACTGATTTATAGTAAGACAAAAGGTGAGCATCTCCGACACCTAGAGACTGTTATCAAGAAGTTGCATGAGGAGAAGTTGATGATCAACTTAGAGAAGTGTGAGTTCATCAAGATAGAGCTGGTGTACCTTGGGTTTGTTCTATCTCATGGTAATCTAAAAATGGACACTAGCAAAGTGGAAGCCATCCTAAATTGGCCTACTCCAAGGAAAACAAAATAGGTAAGAAGTTTTCATGGCCTTGATCAATACTATAGGAAGTTTATAAGGAAATTCAGTGCTATTTGTGCTCCTATGTTGGACACCATTAAAGGAGGCATGAAGACTAAGTTTGTATGGAATGAACAAGCTAAAAAGAGCTTTGAGTTGCTGAAGGAAAAGATTGCAACACAACCTATTTTAGTTTTTCCAAGCTTTGAAAAGCTATTCACCATAGAGTGTGAGGCAAGAAATGTAGCTATTGGAGCTATTTTAAGCCAAGAGGGTACACCAATGGCTTTCCATTCAGAGAAGTTGAGTGAAGCTAAGAAGAAGTACTCTTCTTATGACCTTGAGATGTATGTATTAGTTCAGGCCTTAAGGAAATGGAGGCACTATTTGCTTCCCAAGGAGTTCATAGTCTATTTAGACAATCAAGCTCTAAGTTTCTTGAAATCTCAAGAGAAACTAAGTCATAAGCACATGAAGTGGGTTGAATACCTGCAAGCATACACATTTAATATCAAGCACAAGAAGGGAGTACTCAACAAGGTGGCAAATGCCTTGAGTAGAAGAGTTCTTACTATCCAAGAGATCCAATTAAAGAGCATGGGAATATATCACTTCAAAGATCTATATGATGATGATGAAGACTTTTCAGACATATACAAGGTATGTGCTAAATATAAGAATCATTTTCATAGCAAATATGCTGAATATACTTTTCAAAGTGATCTCTTATTTAAGGGAAATCAGTTATGTGTCCCTAGAGGGTCCACTAGAGAGAATTTGATTAAGGAAAAACACAATGGTGCATTGAGTGGTCACTAAGACACAAGAGCTTGTTCAAAGTTCTATTATTGGCCAAGAATGAACCTTGATGTTAGGAAGTATGTTGAAAGTTGCATTGTGATTCAAAAGGCCAAAGGTACTTCTTCAAATGTAGGCCTCTATCAACCACTACCTATTCCCTCTAGGCCATGGGAATGCTTGAGCATGGACTTTGTAGTTGGGTTACCCAAGACAAGACAAGGCATGGATAATATTTATGTAGTTGTGAACAGATTCAACAAGATGGCTCACTTTGTGCCATGTAAGACAACTAATGATGCTAGCCAAATAACCTCTCTCTTCTTCAAAGATATAGTAAGAATCCATGGGTTACCTTTGAGTATTGTGTCAGATAGAGACACCAAGTTTATGAGTCCCTTTTGGAAGACTCTTTGGGAAAGATTGGGCAAAAAATTATCTTTTGGATCTGCATACCATCCTCAATCTAATGGTCAAATTGAGGTGGTAAATAGGAGCCTTGGAAATATACTTAGGTGCTTGACCAAAGAGTATGGTCAACAATGGGATCAACTGATTGGACAAGTTGAATATGCATATAATGACACTGTAAACAGGTCCACAGGGAAGAGTCCCTTTGAAATTGTATATGGCCTACATCATAGAGGATTCTATGAACTAAGAGACTTAAAGGATAGAGTTAAAGGGAGTGTATATGTTGATGATTTTGCTTATGCAATGCAAGAGATTCATGACACAGTTAGGAAGACATTGATTGAGAACACTATGAAGCATAAGACTAAGGTTGATGAGGGTAGAAGAGAAATCCAATTCAATGTTGGAGACTTGTTGATGGTGCATCTAAACAAGTCTAGACTACAAAAGGGAGTCCCTCACAAGTTGCAAATGATAAGGATAGGTCCCTGTCCTATCTTAGCAAAATATGGTGACAATGCTTATAAGGTGGAGCTGCCAGAGGATAGTGGACTATCCCTTGTTTTCAATGTTGCAGACCTGGTTCCTTACAAAGGATCCACACCTGATTTAGACCAAAGCTTGATTGAAGCTATCCAAGATGTGGATGAACTCCAATTACCTTCTACTACAGTCAAGAAAGCTGACAGTATACTAGATACAAGAGTCTACAAAAAGACTAGGAAGAAGGACTACAAAGAACATCTGATCAAGTGGCATGGTCAATCTGATGCTGCTGTAGTATGGATCAAAGAAGCAAAGTTTAAGAACTTGGGCATTGACCTCAGCTTACTCAATACAAGGGTGGATTGAAAGCTTTTACTTGGGGAGGATGGTGTAGGAGCACCTAGGCTAGCCTCCAATTTCTATGTCATTTTGGTTTGTATATGACATTAGCCAAGTCAAAGTTGTGAGTTGAGTTGTGATTTTGTTTTAAACCTTAGAAGGTCTTGCAAATGTGGACTAGGTGAGTTAGTGTTAGAACTAAGGTCACCAATTAGTCATTGTTAGTTGTTTTTGATAGCTTAGCCTTAGTAGCTTAAAGTTTGGATTTGGATTTATTAATGTGTTCTAAACACATGAGAGATGTAAGAAAGATGCCTTGAGGTCATTAATGAGGTTAGTTCTTTGAACCACATAGATTAGAGGCCTATATTCTAGTTGACCTAATCAATGTAAAAGATGCCAAAAAGTTGTCATGACAACATTGGCAATTTATTGCAAATGTTGCATGCAACTCGACAACATTGGATTCCCTAAAAGATAGGAGTGGGAGATCAAATAAAAATTCCTAAAAACATGGAGAATGACATCTAAGACTCGCTTAGGCTTGAATCCTGAGGTAGAGAGTAATGTAACTAAGTTTTTGAATAGTGAAGCAGCGCTACAATTCTAGTTATGTGAAGATACCAAGCATTATAGTGTGATAGTGATACTATATGGATTGAATGCCTTGATTTAGTGTTAGATTTGTGTTCATATGATAGTTATAAGACTTTTTCATTCTTTAAGCAAGTTTATTTGAGTTGATTCAATGTCTTGAATAAATAGATTAAGGTCTAGAGGTTTTCCTGGTCTTATCCTGACTAGTTTGTCTTTCTACGGCTCCCCCATGAAATCTAACCACGTGATCTTCCTAAGGGTAGATGAATGTTTTAGGGGAGCCATTGGTCTATTTATATTTAGAGTTAGGAGTCATGAAGAGTCGAGTAGCTATTTCTAAGATCAAGCCCTAGGTGAGCTTAGAGTGCCCGGTTAGAGGTTTGACAATGAACAATCTAAGATTTAATGCAGGGGATTGAAGTAAAATATAAAATAAGTACAATTCCAGGTGTGATATGAACATATATTGATATTATAGGAGGATTGTGAGTCTACCAATCCATTTGATTGAGATTTGAGCAAGAAACTAGTGAGGTCCTATAAATTAGGCCTTTTAGCCCTATTTGACCTAGATAATAGGAGTCATGTGTACAGATGACCTAGGAGTCTAAAGCCTTTTGAATAATTCATAAAATATAAAAGGGTACTCTAATGTGGGATTAATTTTTCAAGTTTTTTGGGAAGTTTTGGCAGGAAAGTGGAAAAGGACCCTATCAAGGGCTACAAGGAATTAGGCCTCCCCAAGACAAAATCTTGAACCCGGTAGAAAAGGGCTTGGAGATCCTTCAAGATGGATCCAAATGGAGGCATATGGAATTATTTCAATGTGTTTGGCACCCCTGCAATGAGTTTGATGGTTTGTGTGAAGATGACACTTAGAGCTTTCTAAGTGTAGGAGTAAGCATTGAAGAAACAACAAGGTGATTGTCCTTCAAGGTTAAGCATAAGGAGTGAGAATCTTAGAAAAGGGTTGGGTTAGGTCTTAGTTAATCATCTAAGCCTATTAAGATCCTAGAGGAGATTAGGATCCTTAAAGAGGACAATCTAGGTCTTCTTGGCATTTGTGCAAGCACACCTAGAAGCACATACACCATGATCTTCATTGAAATGATCATTTGTATTCATAATAAATATAGATGGGATGTTTTGGTTGTTACTAGATGCCAAGAAGAAATGTGCATTTAAGAAATATTAATATTTTTCATCACTTCATGATAGATTCCTAGTTTGGTTCCAGGTGGCATGGAATCCTCTTCCTTCAGCTAAGCACATCCTAATTAATAATCTCTTTCAATGATGCTTAAATTATCTCATGTAGGTTTTATGTTTTCCACCTTTAAATATGGCTCATCCCTTAGATTAGTTCATTGTTCATTGCCATGGACTCCCTAATTTAGCTTAGAAGCAAAAATTGATAGATGTCCTTCCTTAGTTTTATCTTGGATCTGAGATTGTAGTCAGTGTGTAAGGAGTTGAGCCTAGTTGTCATGGAAGCTATAAGGATGGTCTTCAATTGAGAGTTCCTCTCTTTGGTTAATAGGTATCAGGTAAACATTATTACATCTTCCCATTTTCTAGCTTCTCTGGACATAATCTAGGTGGTACGAAAGTGGATATTTTGACGTTGCTTTATGAAGTTTTTAAGTACGAATTTTTTTTGGATGACATTGACATGGTGGTGTTTACAAAGTTGGGGTTGGTATTCCATGCCATGTTGACCTCTCAAGGCTTTTACAATAAAATACAGTGATGATCAAGCAACCCTTCATTTTGAATCTAGACACTACTAGACTGGCTTGTCATCATTGTTCAATGGGTGTGGGAGATACTTCTTAAGGAAGAGAGTAGGAATGGAGGTGCAAAACAATCTTTAGTGGCTAGATAAGTTTGTGAAGGTGGTGTGCTTAGATCCATTCCACGAGAAGGATTGACTCGAGGCTTTCTTTTAGTTTTGGTGTTTTGGCCAACATAGTATCTTGCTACAATCTAAGTGGTAGGTGTTGGTTTGGGGTATTGGGGGTTAGGATAGAGTCTATGTTTTGGGTGCTTCATGTTTTGTGTCAAAGTTTGTATTATTTTTTAAATGTAACTAGCCCTCATCTAAGGCTCTTGATTATTACAGTGATATGAACATATTTTTGCAAGGGGGTGGCCTTGTTTTGGTGTCATGTGGCAACATCCTTTTTTTTGCAATATCGACCCCCCTTGTCATTTTTTTACAAAGCTAAATGTGTCTATCAATGTAATACTGAAGGTAACCTTTTTAAGATAATCAATGTAAATCTCTCACAACTTTGTGTTGTATTTTATAGATAAAAAAGAGGTCAAATCTATTAGATTTCCACAATCCATACAAATGCTATATAAGTTTCTAGATTCGATTGTGTAGAATTTTTTGTCATCAACATTTTGGATCACACTACGTGATCCATCATTAGGATGCAAGAGAGCAAAAATAGCATAACGATAAAATGCAATCATATGAATGTGTTAACAAACAATATTAAAGAGATGATGTATTTTTATAAAAACTCTATCTAAAATACGACGAGAGATATCCCTTTTCACTTGTCAATTTTTATCTATGTTATATAAAGTGTTCAAAGGAGGACATCACTTTATGTATTTTAGATATCTCTCTTTTGAAAATAAAATTAGTATCTCATTTCCTAAAAATGTATCTAAAATGTAGAGAGTATCTTGAGGAACAATCTTGTATCTTCCCATTTTTTTTTGTGTGTAAATATATGTATTATATTTTTAATCAATAAAATTTTACATATATATTCATAAGGTATAAAAATAGTCAACACTTTTGATATAAATGAGAAACATTATCTAAGCTCCACAATTGATTTATAAAAAAAGTATTTCTTTATACCAATCATAAAAAAATAAGAACATCCTTTTTAAAAAAATAATTAACTAAATTATGATATATATCTTTATAAGTCTTAATAATTTTTTCAAATTATTAAAAAAAGCCTTATACAATTTATTTTTAAAAAATATATATCACAATTTAATTAATTGTTTGTATAATTTAATTATCTATCCTTTTAATAAAGGATGCTTTTATTTCTTTACAACCTGCATAAGAAATTTAAATAGGCAAAACGTTCTCTTACAAATCAATTCTCGAGCTTTGGTCATTTTTCTAATTTGCCGTGAAAATCTGTAACTTGATTTGGAGAGCGGTAACTGAACTACGTTCTCGTTATTTTTTTATCCTGGGTAACTGAAGTGGGTTTTCGATTTTTTTAAGGGGTACTCGTTTTCGATTAATTTCCCCTGAAATTGTATACGGTGTTACTGATTTTATTGGAAGGGTTTTTGTATGAAATCATTGTTTGAAAATTTCATTGGAGGCTTTAGGGTTTGAATTGCTTGCTGAACGGATTTATATTTGAATTGGGCGCTGGATATTTTCATCGAGGCTGCTTGCATTTGAAGTGGGTTTTTATCAGATGGACATATTGGGTAACTCTGCTTCTTCTTCTTCGTCGATAGCACAACAAACATGGGAACTGGAAAACAACATAGTGAACATGGATGTCCCCAATGCAGAGTGTGATGCCATATATAGATATGATGAGGCCGGTCAGAACAAGGTGCAGCAGGACAAGCCATGGAGCAGAGACCCGCACTACTTCAAGAAGGTGAAGGTGTCTGCATTGGCTCTGTTGAAGATGGTGGTGCATTCTAGGTCAGGAGGCACCATTGAGGTCATGGGATTAATGCAGGGAAAAACGGACGGGGACACTATTATTGTGATGGATGCATTTGCTCTTCCTGTGGAGGGTACTGAAACTAGGGTCAATGCGCAGGCTGACGCTTATGAGTACATGGTGGAGTATGCCCAGACTACGAAACAGGTATGCATGCTATTCTTGCATTCATTTTTCTTCCTTTTACTGTTTATTTTCTTTGTAATATGTGTGTTGCCCATCGTTAAAGCAATGATACTATGGTTCCATTAATATATTTTTTCTTTTTTTTTTTGTGTATATTGTAAGAGGAATTATAGATTTCGTGGAATTGATACAAAGTGTGATAGTATGGTAATGCGATGTACAAAAGTGTCTCTGAAAATATACGAAGGTGCAAAACCTTTTGTGAATACCTTCTTTTTAATCATCAAAAAACTCAGATTAGGATAGCGAAGGTTCAAATACACGGATAATTCATAGCTAGATAGCAATAAACATTTTCAAATATAGCACCTAGCATTAGGAACTGTAATAGAAACGTAATATCTAAAGTCAGAGCTCATGTAGGAACCATAATTCAAAGTGGGCAATTCATAGTGCAGCTTTTGTGTAATTTTCAACACCTGAAACAGAAAAGATAGAACTCATCTAGAAATACCGCAACCGACATAGGCCCAACTGTAGGAGGCTTTCTGAGTCACGAATAGAAAGCCCTTACGAATGATGTTTTTTCCAATCTGATTCAAGTGTGCCCTTGGAGGTTTTGCTGCTCAGAGGGGATGGATGCTGCCTCTTATTGAGAGTGTTGGATGAGCTTCCCCTATCCAAGCCCAGTGGCTATGGTTCTATGCATTCTTGATTGCTTATCAGAGTCTTCATCTAAAACTAAAAGACTTGAAGAATGCTGTTGGAAACATGTTCCTTGTCCTCGATAGTTCTGGTTTGTTCTTAGGAAATAAATCTGAGTACGCACTAAAACTCTAAAGGGTAGACCTAGTTCTCTTTCAAGTCTCTGCAATTGTCTTGCTAGATTTCTTTGGGGCATAACAAGTCTCTACTGCCAATACAGGGTGAAAGTAGCATTTACTTGCTCAGCCCAAAACAGACCATTTCCCTTTACTCAGAGATTGGTCCTACCAACATAATTCAATTGTAAAATATTAAGCAAGTTTTAAAGACATCAAGATGAATTTCTTTCCTCCCTCGATTGACTTCTTACTAGGTTAGGGTAAGACCATGAATGGGCTAACTGTACATATGCCAGATGTGTAACTTGCACCTTCTAAGCTGCATTGTAACTTTTGATGATTTATCGTTTCTCTGAGTTTTGGGGATGACAGGAGGGGTTTGTAGAACAGCAAAAAAGAAACTTCATTTTGGAGATGGCAAAGCATTTGAATTTTTAAAATACAAATAATCAACGCTACCTGAAAAATTGAAAATAATAGAAACAAACAAAAAGAATCTGAAGTTTTAAAGGGTAAGTACAATAACAAATATTTGATTCCATAATTGATTTGATAGATTAATAACAATTGATATAGTACAAAGCATGATTTTTATTAAGAGACATACAAAAAAAAGAAGAAATGCTGCATCATGCATGGTGATGTTTAGGTTTTTAGTCTTTCTAGTTTGTAAGCGATTTTCTTTTATATCTTTTTATTAAAACCCTAGTCCTTATAAGTTATGCTCCTGTGTGCACATTGCTGTTGTATTCTTCTATTTTAACATTGATTGGTTTTTCCAATTTGTTTACTTAAGTTTGCCTCCCGATCCCCATG
Organism: Chamaecyparis obtusa; assembly: GCA_027943335.1. Classification (NCBI taxonomy): domain Eukaryota; kingdom Viridiplantae; phylum Streptophyta; class Pinopsida; order Cupressales; family Cupressaceae; genus Chamaecyparis; species Chamaecyparis obtusa. The sequence goes on from BSBK01003256.1 coordinate 213,326, forward strand.
AGTGTCATCATCCTATTGGCCCCTAGCTTTCACCTATTAGTTATTAGTAACTACTCACACCTATTCTATTCCTTATGTTATTTGGTTTAAGTCCCTGTTGGCATTCCACGTGTCAATATCCTGTTGCATCACAAGAATCCTTCACATCAGAATTTTTGTTCAAAATGTTTTGCAAAGACCTTAGTTGCCAATTTGGGTGCAGATGTAGGTATGGGAATCGGACTTGGTACAGTGGTACAACAATTATTTTTCTTTGGGTATTAATATGGGAATATAGAAAACTCAAGTCTCAAAATGTCATTACACAATAAAAATTCAAATTGCAATTGATATATAATCTTTCATATTCTTCTTCATCAGAAACATCAAGGTCAACATCAACATTTGGTTAATTTCATTTGAACCACAATCAATTGGAATGCCACTCCCACTAGCTGCGTCAAGTGCAGGAATTGGTTCAATTTCATTTTACAAACATTTGGCAAAATTTCAAATCATTAACAATACAAGAAAGTTATTTCACAAAACATAAACAAACAGCCGTTAGAATGCTTAATCTAAATTAATTGAAATCAATCTTATTAATGCTGATATAAAGTTTACTAACAATGTGTTCGCAAGTATAGCTCAGAAATGCAATTGAAATGATATCTAATTGATATCTAATTGCTTGATTGCTGGCACATTCTAATATAAAATGATATAGCTAGGATTGGATGGATAAGGGAAATGGAATACTCAAAATGTGTAATGACATGGTTGGGGAAGTAGGTACAAGCCGCCAAACAAGAGGGCTGTGATAGACTGTAATGTCCCTCTTGATGTGGTGCTTGTGCACAGGCCAACAGATCAAGACGAACCGAGTGTTAACCAGCCAACTCTGCCTGAAAGAGGGGAAGATCCAGAGTTCTTGGATTGATTCAGTTGGACACACGACTATTTGTTCAAGGGGCCTGCTGGTTGTGGAAGGTTCTGAGTACGTTCATTCCTGAAAGAGAATGTTAGAGCAGATTAAAAATAAACAACGAAAGATAGAACAGGGTTAGTAAATGTGGGAATCTACCTATAATCATTCCACCATTTCATTCCATCAAACTTACTCAAGAATAATGCAGTAAATCATTAACATACGTGATCATCAACTAGAGTATGCTGAAGAAGCTAGATCCATTCCACGTTAGAGACACAAATACCATTCAACACAGAACATTCAAACATTCTAGAGTAAAGGATAACATGAAATGGAAGTGATACAAATTTTACCCATAACCAAAGTGTGCTCAAAATAGAAGGGAAAGCGTTTTTCTTTCTTTGATTAGGAGTGATATTCTCCAGCCATCACTGGTTTTCATACGCCACTCCAGGGGAGCATAAAGATCTACTGGAACGATGAGTAAAGAGTTCAAAAAGATAACTATTCTACTACTGTCTATGGTGCCTCAAAATCATCAACTTTGCGGACCGTAACAATGGCTCGAAATATTACATTTATAGGGGTTTACCCTTGTACAATCCTTTACAAACACTTACAATTGTTTACAAGTATTTACAATAAACTAAATTTGTTTATAGATCCCCAAAAGGGAGAGAGAAGAAGGGAGAAAGAGGCGGGAACTTGGAGGTTCGGATCCTGAAAAGATATGTCGATGGCGTTCAAGTCTCCCATCGCACTTTGTATATCCTCTGATCTCTGGACCTGTCTCATGAATGCTAAATCGACGACCTATCCTATCACCATCTACTTGTACTTCACCTTAAATGCCAGGGCGACGCTCAACCAGTAGGACAAGAAACGTTTGCGGAGTGCCCACTTTGTCTATTAGCCTAATTTGACATTGTACCTGTACCCTCTTTCACATTGATACTGTCTGTTTTGTAGGGGTATAAATGCAAGTGACAGGATATCGACGTTAGGAAGTAGGCTTTGACAATGACACCCGAAAGAATAAAAGAATGAAAGAATAATGAATGTTGGAACCTCTATAACTCGGGGATTCGAGATTGTGAAGTCCCTTCGGACAAAGAACAAAGAATAAAGAATAGAAAACTGTGGGGGTCAATCACCCCGGGGCGGTCACTTTCTACTTCTCAAGCCTTTCAATGCATTTGTTTATGGACTCCTTGTCCGACTTCTCAACCCATTGTACTGAGGACTGGGACTTCGTTAAGGTCTCCCCTGCTTGGTTGGTGTATATCTTTGTCTTTGATTCAATCTTTTGCATCTCAAATGTCTCAATAATTGATTGGGTACAATTGTCCATTACCTGTTTGCCAAAACTACAACCAAGACCAAACCTTGTCTCCATTTGCTCTTCAAACCCAACCATCAAAGACTAAAAAATGGTGAACCTGTCCACTTTGTCCGGGTGGAGACCTGTTGTGTTCTGCATAAACGTTGTGAACTTTGCAACGTGCTTATGTATGATGGAAGGAAAATGGCTGATTGTCCTCCGGGCAATGTTCATGATGTCAACCACAAAATCGAATTTTTAGAGACTTATTTCTAGGAAACTTATGTTCTCATTTCTGAGGATATTTGTTGACACTATTTCGTCCACCTAGGGCATGTATCTTTTTCAAGCTTTTCATCTATTTGTCATGTTGGCTGGTGTCGACCTCCCATACTGCCAGAGCATTGCGGACATTGTGCTTGGTTTGCATTGCCTCAAAATAATAATTAATTGAACCTGTGAGGAAGATGTGGAGCTTCTCCACTTGTTCAGAGATCCAGTGGTCTGTAGTTATCGCTTTTCTCTTCATGGCTTGTAAAGAATCCATCTCTTCCCGCATGATAAATGCTGGGGCAAATGCTTCAGTTCCTCAGGAGGAAACAAAATAAGCCAACTCCCTCAAAACTTCCTCCCATTGGGCCTATTTGGCCTCTAAATCCTGCTTTACTTTATATTCTTTCTTGACCCTCTCGTGCATTATGCTGACGATGTCATCGAGGTTGTCGAGCTTGCCCCACTTAGACCGTTTCTCCAGATTGATTTGGGTAGTCCGGTAGTCCTTGGGGGTGACCTTCGATTGGTCTCTTCCCGAAGGTGCAATGGCAACCTCAACTACTGTTTCTCCTTTCTCATTCCTTTTAGTGGCGAACATGCTTCTTGCCCTCTTTGCCTTCTTTTGTGGTGCAAGACTGGCCATAATGTCTTGTTGAGAGGCCTTTTGATGGTTCGGGGCTTGTTTTCTTTTGAATCCATACTCCAATTGCTTGGGTTGAGTTGGGGCGTTCCCTTCTGTGGTCGTGGTGTCCTGGGAGACGAACATCGTTCCTCCTTAGCCTTCTGTTTGTACAGGAGGTGGGTTCCTGGGAGTCTTCGTCACTAGCAGCTGAGAGGGATTTTGCTGTGGTTTCTACTTGATCAATGACCTGCTCTTTTTCCTTCTGCTTCTCTTGTTCTTCCTGTTGCCTTTGGATTTCTTCCTTCTTTGCGAGCTCTTTTTGCAATCTTTTCTCGACAGCCTCTTTGGGCTTTTGGGCGAGCTTCCTCCTTTTGTTTTCTTTCTTCTTCTTGTTTTTGGAGGGCTTCTTGCTTGGCCTTATTCTTCTTTTCCTCTTCGAGGTGCAACCTTTCTTCCTCTGCTCCTTTCTGCTCCTTGACCTTCTGGGCCTCCTCTTTTTCTTTGAGCAATTGTGCATTGTGATCCTGAGCTTCTTGTTCTTTTTGAAGCCTTTCCGCTTTTTCCCTGACCCGTTCTTGCTCTTCATCCTCTTCTTGTTCTTTGGCCTTTCGGAGAGCTACTTTTGCCTTTCAGGCTCGCTTCTCTTCCTATTTTTGCTTCTCTTCTTCTTCAGTTTCCCGAAAGAGGGTGACTTGTTCCTCTAGAGTGAGCATCATGCTTATATCTTCCGCTTCTGAAGGATTGAGCTCCATGTAGTCATGCACCTGCTCCAGAATGGGCTCATCGACGGGTAAATCAGAAGGGGACTTGAGGAGAGAGGTTCAAAAGACCAGTGTCCTTTCTCTTCTTTGGAGGTGGCCAGGCTCCATAAATCTTTATTTGAGAACGTATTAGTGGGGTGTCAAATTTGATGGGCTCTCCTCATTGTCCTCATTTACATTAATGGGCCTTTTATTCTGGCTGGGAAGACCCTTCGCTAGTGGGGGTGGTCGTGGGGAGCGATCCACCAAGAATTTGTTCTCCTAATGCTGCTGCTTGGGGAGCGGCAAACGCTAGGGGATTGACAGATAATCCATAAGTAACCCCTTGGTTAACGACATACGCAAGTTTCCTTGCCTTGTGCATTCTTCTCCCCAGCTCCTGCATTACCTCTTCTCTGAAGGTGCCTCCTTTATTTACCTTCTTCTTTCTTCATTCATACTTCTTCAAAACTTTCTTGCACTAAGACTTTGACCTTTGTGAACTCTTCGGAAGGTGGCGATAAAAAATGTCACGGCTATGAGCAATGACTTCTGCAGAAAAGGCCATAATGTCTAGCTCCTCCATAATATCCCATCAGATTGGGGAAAGGTGCTATTGACTTATTCCTTCGGCCTTCTAGGCCAGGTTTACAATATCCTCTTTATTTTCAAAATTCTTTGGAATTTCTCAGAGTCCAAAAGTTGACATTTGTGGGGCGGTCAACCTGTAAAATTGACGTCGTTTCCTATCAAAATCATCCTGCAAGTCCACCCAGAAGTCTTCGACGTCGGGCTTATGTGTAGGGTAGGCATTAGGAATAATGCCCTTTATTTTCTTCTTGGGATCATAGAGATCTTGCTCATAATTGAATTTTTAGAGGTTCAAACTCTTGAGCTCAAAAATTGCCTCTTTGGCCGCAACGACGGAAGCGCACTTGTAGTTACTGAGGGAGAAGGGAAAATCGACTTTGGGCTTGAGCTTTGCGGTCATCAACACTTGTGCCTACAAAATTTGCTGACAAAACTCGAACAAAATTACCTTATCTGTACAATGTCGGGGAAGAAGGTAGGGCTTCCTAGTAAATCCTGCTACTCTTATGTATGTACAAGTCTTAAAGTGGGTGAACCAGCACCCCCATCCGTCTACTAATGCCATTGTGTCCTTGGAGAGCTAGAGTTCGACGTCTCTATTTAACCTGTTGATTCTGTCAAAAATGAATGTGTCATTGACGCGGTGAAAATTTGCTGCTAAGTGGGAAAAATGCAGTTGCAGATAATACTCCTAGGGGAGGGAATTATTTGGGTTGCTTCCTCTGGTACCTTGGGTCTCCAGTCTTGTTTGGCGGTGCTTTAGTCTGGCCACCAACCAAGTGACGTAAGAAGTCATGTAAACTTGTTGTGATTCGGCTTTCATTGCTAGGATCTTCCTGTTTAGCTTGTTGGAGATGATTTGTGCCCAATTAAAATACACATATCCATTGCAAACGACTGCGATAAAATAATACACCTAGGCTTGGTAATTCTTTGCATCTGACTTCCCGAAGATGCATGTCAACATGATAATTATGTCTTGGATGGGTGTGAGGAAGTCAGAGCACAAGATGGTATCTAACATTTTGCTCCATCCCTCCGTGGGTGAATGAGCCAATTTTCATTTAAAACCTTTTATAAGATGCTTCCTGTATTGATTATTGGGCCAGCATGTCCTTCTCATTGGCGACAATGGGCTTGTGCCTCTCTGGAAACTAAAGGACTACATGGATTGCGTCTGGGGTAAAATTTGCAATCTCTTTATTTTCAATATTAATGCATGTCCTCTTCGGATTGGAGTAATGGTAGCAAAGGTGAGGATTAGCTCCGGAGACAGGAAGGATTGTGGGAAGGAAGTTGCATAGAGGATTGTGGAGTTCTTCAACTTCGTGTAGAAGTGGGATCCCAGAGGTGGGTTCTCTGCCATGGTACAGATGCAACTCAAATCGACATCCCCAAAGTAGGTATCCATGATGTTTTGGGTTTTTCTCTTAATTTTCGAAGTCTTGACCTACCCCTTGTATACATATTTTATCGTGGTCGGGTTCTTCTCGAAGAACAGCTCTGCCTTAGTCTTCTTGTCAGGACCTGGTGGTGTTGGTTCCGGTTTCACATTAGGCGCTTGCGTTGGTGCTACCATCATATCAACTCGTACCTTTCAAGAACTAGAAAGGCACAAATCAGTATCTTATAGAAACATCTTACTCTTTTACATGTTAGTACTTCAGGGACTAGGGTCCGGGGGTCTGGGTTTAGACATCCTGGTATAAGCCTCCCTTAAGAATAAGGGACAGTCGGGAATGGATCACTGGGACACAAAGTTTGAAGAGGCCTTGCTAAAACATTGGATTGTGGGAGAGAGAGATCGGGAATACGAGGATGGGAATCTAGTAAAGCCTTTTTGGCATGTAAAGGGTAGCTCGGGGATAAGAACTTCATATGCGAAGGTTCAATGCCTATTAAACCTTGATCATTCCTACCTTAAGGTGCGATTTTGGCAAGGGGTTTGGTTCTCGAATGGGCAAACTTTTTGGAAAGGAAGGTCCTTGAGTCGGGACTCAAACACATGTAAACTTAGGAATTCAACTTTTGGGATGAGCACAACAAGACTCCTGGGTCAAGAGTTCTGAAGGCCAATGCATTAATGATGCACTTAGAACCAAAGTCAATGACAATAAGCGAAAATTCACCTAGAGGTGACTTGACTCTTGATGTGCTTTGCAACAAGGAAATCTAGCCGAGACAAGGAAAACCCTAGCAATAGATGCACTTGTTCAGTTGGAAAGGGGTATGGCTTAACTCATTGTTGGTACGACGTAGGGCGAGTGGGAAAAACACCAAAAAGCTAAATTACAAAACCCTACAAACAATGCTCGAACTGAAAACAAGCAACAATTACAATTTTAGGGCACGAGAAAGCTCAAAAACACAAAATTTGGGGAACCCTAACTTGACTAGGGTTCGTTTTCACACAAAAATCACTTATTTCTAACGTACATACGAAAAGCCTAAACTAAGGAACAAAAGAACAAGAAACAAAAATGAAAGCAGCAAAAAGAAAATGTGAAAACTTCAAACAAGCAACGAAGAAATCCTTACCTGTTTGAAATTCACTCGAGGAAACATAGAAATCCACTTGGAAACGATCAAGAATGCAACAAGAGCTTAAAAAACGAGGGCAAATTGGGGCGTTGGAAAGCTTCGTAGCACTCAGAGCTGAGTACATTGCACCATCCATGGGAGCTCGAGAAGCAGTATGGCTAAGGAAACTTCTTGTAGGATTGTTTGGACAATCCTTGGATCCTACTATCATTCACTGTGACAACCAGAGTTGTATAAAGCTGTCAATAAATCCCGTGTTTCATGATAGGTCAAAGCATATAGAAATTCCTTACCATTATGTTAGAAACATGGTGAAAATGAATGTTTTAAGTTGAGATATGTTAGTACAAGTGAACAATCGACAAACATTCTTACCAAGCTTGTCTCCAAGACAAAAGTAGAATACTTTCGATGTAAGCTTGGTATGGTAGAAAATGTAAACTTATCTGAGATTGAGTCTTAACAATGCTAAATTATTATACTAATATATGTTAAAGAAGTTTGATGTGTAAACTCTTTATTGTGTCATGTGTGTGACTCCATGACCTTATGGGCCCCTGTGAACATCATTGAGAGATGACGATTTTTCAATGATGAACACTTTTATTATTGAGTAGAAAATGTAAATTTATCTGAGATTGAGTCTCAACAATGCTAAATTATTGTACTAATATATGTCAAAGATGTTTAATGTGTAAACTCTTTATTGTGTCATGTGTGTGACTCCATGACCTTATGGGACCCTGTGAACATCATTGAGAGATGACGATTTTTCAATGATGAAGACTTGTATTATTGATTGTTGTTGTAAGGTGACGATCTTACAATAATTACATCAAATCTTAAGTATTGTCAATTGAATGGTGGATATCATGAGATGTGATATCTATGGATAAGCCATAATGAATTATATTACTGAGATATTCATGGTGGATATTATGTGACTTAATATCCGTGGACATGCCATGAGCTTATAGCCTAATGGTAGGTATCATGTGACTTGATACCAGTGCACATACCATAGCGATGAATATTATTCTATGAGTTGATGGTGAATATCATGTGACGTGATATTCTTGGACATGCCATAACTCGATATCATGGTGAGGTGATATCTTTCTCTCACAATAAATGGATCTATTGTGCTAGTACAAGGATAGGAATGCTCCTCCCTAGCTAAGAGGGAGTGTTAAAGGATATAGCTTCGGTCGGATCACTCTAACCGATATTATCAAATGTATAAGTAGCCTATGGGCCTTGAATATTTGATCTCTATCTTAATCCTATCCAATGATGAGTAATTGGATCTATTGTGCTAGTACAAGGATAGGAATGCTCCTCTCTAGCTAAGAGGGAGTGTTAAAGGATATAGCTTCGGTCGGATCACTCTAACCGATATTATCAAATGTATAAGTGGCCTATGGGCCTTGAATATTTGATCTCTATCCTAATCCTATCCAATTATGAGTAATGATATTATATTATGATTATAATATTATTATAATCATAATAAAATAATATTATTATTATTGCTGTATATGCTTAATTATTGATAGAGATTAATATCATCAATTATATATATATATATATAATAGGTCATATTATTATTCTATATATATATATAATCAATGATATAATTGATTAATAATCATTGCTGAGTTGTTAATAAACATATTATTAATCGATAGTATTATATCCTTACATATTTGATCTCTATCCTAATCCTATCCAATTATGAGTAATGATATTATATTATGATTATAATATTATTATAATCATAATATAATAATATTATTATTATTGCTGTATATGCTTAATTATTGATAGAGATTAATATCATCAATTATATATATATATATAATATGTCATATTATTATTATATATATATATATATATATATATAATCAATGATATAATCGATTAATAATCATCGCTGAGTTGTGTTAATAAACATATTATTAATCGATAGTATAATACCGATATACTACTGTGAATTGCATATTGTTTTGATTAAATATTGTTATGGTTAATGCTGTTAATAATATGTGGCTCATGTAGAGGCATGTCTCTACGTGAGACATATTGAGAGCATATATTATCGATGCCATCTCATTTATTGAGATACACGAAGAACAATGCATAAAGCATACACAACAACATATCGGGATTACCTATCGATATTGAGTATCGATACTAGGCTATATATATATATATATATACACACACACTAGGCTATCAATGATCAATGATTGCCTTTGTCTTCAACCCTCAAATTAGTCCATTCTCCTCACTTTAGTTGCTCTACAAAAGGGCGGAAATCATACATTGTTTGGGATTAGGAATCCCAGGGAGGCAGTGGATTCCAACTCCTTGAGATTTTCCATTGTTTTTCATCATTGTCAACTTTGTCTTGCAAATTCTCCCATTTCACCCTTAATTGGTCTGCCATTGTCTTAGGTTGATGTCCTTGGAATTTCCCCTCAATTATGCCTTGTTTTTTATAAACTAATTGATTTGATGGAATTCTCATGGTTTTTGGGATTAAGAATCCCAAGGAGGGAACAGATTCTGCCCTTCTCATGAGATTATTTTAACTCGGCAAATTTTCGTCCAAAAATCATCATTTTGCACTTTTCCCTCACTTTTCAAATCCATTCGGACTTGAAACTCACTTTTGAAAGGGGCAAAAATTTGGGGGTTGTTGGGATTGTGAATCCTAAGACATGGTTGGATTTTGACCTAGTGTTGGGGTTTTTTATTTGCAAGTCAACTCCCCAAATCTTTCAAGTCAATCTTTTTAGCTCAGAGGGCGAGATGATTAATGTAAAATATAACATTTAAGTATAATCCTTTTTTATACTTTAAGTTATATTTTATATAAATACTGTTAGGATGTTTGAGATAGGTTTCAGCTTCATAGGAGTTATAATAAAGATTCTAGATTTTGGGAGTTTCCAAAAAATTCCACACTTAGTCAAATTTCAAGATTCAACATGCTTTTAGTAGTGTTACCTTCCACAACCTTTCCTGACTTTTAAGGTCAAATTGAAACTGGAACAAGGATTTTCTAATGACTTTAACTCATCTCATCACAAATCTCTTGGTTCCAATTCCATATCCCTGACAGCCTAGACCAACTCTCACTCACACCCAGACAGACTTGACTTCAAAGTAGACCAAAGTTGCTCAAACTCATCTTTTCGACTTGGAGACTTGAAAATCGCTACCACCTAAGACCACCACTCCTACCGCTAAAGGAAAAAGAGGGGGTCCCCATTTGCAATGGGGCAACGGTGTGAAAACCTCACAACAGGATGTCACCCCGATCTTGTCTCAGGCTCTTTCAATCAGCTGCACAATACAAAGCAGCCATGACAAACATAAAGGCCATATTGAAATCTAATTTTGGGTAGAAATAAGAAGGAAGGCTATAGAAAATTAAGGTGCCATTTAAAAGGTAGACTTCCTTGAAGAATTCACAGCTCTTGCAACTCCCCAGTTTGCAGCACTCAAGGAAGCCCTGAATAATTAAAATTGCAGGTCTGCACTTATCTAATCAATCTTCCATACTAGGAAATTAGGTCAGTGGTAAATAGTTTCAGTCTTGGAATAGTCATTTGCAAATTCTGAACATGTAGTTGGGTTCTCAATTTCAATCAATAATACTTAAATCAATCTAAAAGTTTGTTTAGTAAGTTATATTTCAAGATAAGGTTATATTACTTGAAAATAAAAGAAGGTGAATCTATTGCATATCATTTGAATGCTTTTAATCTAATTATAAGCAAGCTTGCATCAATAGATGCTAAATCAGAAGATGAAGATGAATGTTGTTAATCCTAACCGGTTACTAAGAGGGGGGCTGAATCAATAATTTCAATTTCTTTTAATCTTTTTTTTGTTTCTTATCTTATTTGTATTGAAAATATAAAGAATGTTTAAATATTCAAAAATAGAAATCACATGCACAAGCCAACACAAGATATATACATGGAAACCCTCGGTTAGAAGGAAATATAACTATGTTGGGAGAGAACCCACGAAACTCCACTACTGCAGTAATAAAGCTGCCCAGTTAAAGGCTTGCAAAGCATTGGTTAGAATGCTACCTGGTAAAGGGATTTAATAAAAATCGGTTAAGATCTTGACCTTGTAAGGAGTTGCTTTGTCAAAGGACTTAAAAACATCAATAAAGATGTCACTCGGTAAAGGGATTTATACAATAGAACTTGTTAGGGTTCACCGTGATTAAGGGATTTATATGTGCTTCACACAACAAAAGAAATGATCTTCTTTGACACTTTATCTGTTGATCAGATCATACATGTTCTCTCCTTGCTTTGCTTGGCTATTGAATCTTTCTCTCTTTCACTCTCGGTGATTGTATCCCTTCTCAGAAGACTGCTCTTTTGCTTTGCTCTCTCTCTGTGCTCTTGATTTTCAACAATGCCTCTAATGCATGATGACCTGTATTTATAAGAATTTTTTTATTATTACACCAAACGGTGCCGCCAAGCTATAACTCATCCAAAACACTGCAGTTTTGAGAAACAATCAAAAAATCTCGCATGCCAAACTTTTGATCAAAAAGTTTGCAAACTGATCTTTTGTTCACCTTGAAACCCTTGCAAAAAAAACTAACTCCAGTTCTTCTAAAAAATGCTCAGCAAAATTTGGATCGGATTATAAAGCACTGATCGGTAAGTTTGCAATTTTGAAAGAAAACTGGTGTGCAACTTGTTGAGTCATCTATCTCTTGTGGTGTTCTACTAGACCGGTTGGACAAGATCGGACCGGTATAGACGTGACTGGTTTAGGTACACCTTACCTAGTAAGTCTATTGGTTTACCACTGTTGCTCTAATCTTGAGTACCGGTGTGTTTGATGTTTGCCAATGATGACAACTAAGCTTTATGCCAACAATCTTCCCCTTTGGCATTGGTGGCAAAACATATCAAAACACATATACTTCTTGTTGAGTATCATCCTATCAACTGATACTTCCCTTGTCAACTGGTGCTGGTGTATATACTGCCATTTCCTTGTCTGTCCAGTCTCTTCTCTTCCGTTCATACTGTCTAGTATCTTTTCTATGCCAGTCTCTTCTAGTATCTTGTCTCTCACCAGTCTCTTCTAGTATCTTCCCCTTGCTCTTCCAATAGTAATCTTCCCCATTTTGCCTCCAAGGGACAAAGGGTGTGCACAACTCATAATTGAAGCTTGATGAAGATATCCTTGTAGATCTTCTTGGCGGAAACTAGGAAAGGTTTCCATGCAGTTATGACTTGATCAAGGTTATACTTCATTGCTTGAAGAGAGACAATTAGGTTCTCCATATCCTCAATTGTCTTATAGATTGGCTCATTGAGAAGTATATCAGCATTAGTTGCTGCTTTCTGCATCAGATCAAAGGTTGGAGCGATATATAACTGAAATCCAATGAGATCTTGGATTCTCTTAGTATTCTCCTCAGATGCCTTCTCAATGTGAGTGCTAAACTAGTTAGCTCACGACTATACTCTCTTGTTGAAGAGGTCTTAGGATTGAACTTTGAAATAGTCTCTTTTAGCTCTTTTGTTGTTTGTTTAGTTCTCTTTGTTATATCCTTCACAAAATCTTCAAAATTTGAAGTTTTTGTTATAATCCTCCCAACATCTTGAACTTGTTGCTTCAGTTCCCTTGTGCTGGTAGCCATAGTGGCTTTGAGGTCTTCAATCTTGTCATGAAGAATATTTATCCTCTTTATTTCATAATGATCAATTGCTACAGTTTCTGGATCTGTTACATCTTCTCCAATCGTTTGTGCCAAAATTTCTAGCTGATCAATTATTGGTTCTTCTTCATCAATATCTACATCAGGAGCAAAATTATACAAAATATTTTTAACACTGTTGAGAACCATGTCCCGTTTCCTCTTTGTGAGCTGCTTCAACTGTCTTGTTGACATTTTGCTGATGTCAATCAAAGTGTCACTGGTTGGTGAAGTGTCAATTTTCCCTTTCTTAGATTTAGGGTCTGCTGCAAAAGATAGCTTCCTTTTCGATGAAGATGAGCTTGGTACATCTACTGGTTGTTTCTGTTCGATGACCTTTTCTGGCTCTTCTTCTGGTAGCTTCTCTGCTTCCACCTTTACTTCTTGTTGAGGCTCTTCTTGTTGTTCCTCTTCTGGTTGTTGCTCTTCTTCTGGTTGCTTTTCTTCTTCATCTTCGGCAACCTGTTGGTCAACTTTGACCGTTTCTGCTTTATTAGTGTCTTTTTCTTCAACCATCCTGGCTGATGATTACCCTATATCTTGTTCCACTGGTCTGAGTGGTGTATCCTGTACACCTGTTGGGGTCTTCTCGCCGGTTTTGTCTTGTCCACTGGCTGTGAACTTTTCACCGACTGTGTCCTGATCTCCGGTATTGTCCTTCTCACCGGTTGAATCCTTGTCTCCGGTTTTGTCCTTGTCACTGGTTGTACCCTGATCACCGGTTGTATCTTGTTCACCGGTTGCATCATGTTCACGGGTTGTGAACTGTTCAAGTGGGACCATTTCCTTTGCCTGTTCACCTTGAAATGTATCTTGAGGACCTGTTGACTGAGGCTTCACTGTAGATACCTGTTACGATGCAAGTTTCTCCTGCCCCTTTGCTAGAGTGTTGAAGTCATAATTTTTCCATAGTTGAACTGTTTCTTCATACACTTCTTTTTCTTGACCATTTATAATTTTGGCCACTCTATCTCTAGTATCCAGGTCAGTACTTTTGCTTCCAAGAGAATCTTGATTGCTTCTTCACCAAGTCCTGGTTCAACCTTTTCTAGAACTTCCCTTAAGATTTTATTATTCTTTGCTAATCCTACTCTCCATTTTGTCAGTAGCCTTTTTCTGAGTTCAATTGGTAAGAGGGGTTTGTAGTCCTTTAGTCCCCGGTTGAAATCAAGAAAGCTCTCTAACAGGGCTAGTTCTATCTTATCTTTATCATCAATGTCTAAGGCACTAAACCATTTAGCAACATTGCTAACTTTGCCAAAATCTAATATCTCATCAACAGTAAGGGTTTTAGCTTTACCTTTTTCTGGAGATGCTAGGATAGTTGGTGGAGTAATATTACCACCAATGTCTTCAGTGATGTCCACAATGACTGGTTCTTTTGCTTTCTTTTGTTGGACCGGTGCATCAATGCCCAGAATGCCTTTCCCTCTATTGGTGTCCTTTTCAGGTTGCACCAAGGTCTTTTGACATTCAGCTTCAGCTTGGTGTTGCTGCTCCAGAACGGTTGTCCAGATTGCAACTCCTTCATCATGAACCGTGTCAACTTCTCCAATTAGAACTTACCTAATCCTCTTTCTGATCTTAAAACTTTGTTTATACAATTCTGCTTGATTGCTTGCCTCTTGTAGGCTCAAGTGGCTTTGCACTTTTGAAAGTGCCTTTATTCTCAGTTCTTTCTCCTTTGCTATTGAAGATTTCCATCTCCCTTCAATAAGCTCTTTTAACTCTGCAAGTACTGAGCCATGAATCTCAGTAGCTGTTCTTTTAAACTTGTGAAGGTTATATACTACATCTTCTATTTTTCTCCTATCTTCGTCACTTGCCAGAGTGTATCTTCGCTCAACAGTTCCCATTCTACTTGTTGTCATTATGCCTTTAGCCAATTCATCAATGGTTTGTTTTACAACCTTTGGTACCTCCTTCTGTACTGGTTTCCCAGTCTTCTTTATTCTTATGTAGGTGGCGGTCTGTTTCGTCTCAATTTCTTCTGAGTCCTCACCTTGTGATTGTTCGATTGTAACTGACTGTGCCTTCTTTTAAACTTTGGGTTCTTGCATAGTTGCCTTCCTCTTGCTTGGTGTAAGAGACCATTTGGTAGTTACCTTCTTTGTTGGCTTTGAAGGTGCATTCTTCTTTAGATTTGCACTTATCTCATCATAAGTGCCAAACTGGTTGGTTGAGAGTTCTAGGTTACTCTCCTGAAGTGCCTCGGCATAAGCTTTGGTAGTCTTTGATGAAATCTCATAGCCAAGTTTCTGTGCAAACTCAGTTCTTGGCTCAACAGCCGGAAGGATACAGTGATTGGTGCTAACAAGGAAGCAAACATCATCCTTGTACTGATTAACAATTGCAGATGAAATTCTTTCCCTCTAATGCATTATGAGTTGAAAATCTTCAAAGTAGTCAGTCATTACTTTATTAAATCGATTTTCCAGACTGTTAACCATTTCTCCTATTTGGACTATTATCGGTCTGTCTGTTACCCAAGTAACTTTACCCACTCCTAGAAAGAATTTCTGGTAAAAGAAGAAAAGACATACCATCAGTGACCCATACTTCAGGAATTTCTTCTTGACGATACGGAACTTCTTCAGGTTCTCGAAGATTTGACTTCTCAGCATAGTGCATATGTCGTATTGTGTGTTGTCGTGCATTATTTTGTGGGTTGCATGAATTGCTCCACTAGGTATGCTGTTGAGATGCTAGACTGATAAACCTTGTAACCAATTACAACAGCAGTGAATCGGACACCTTCATCTTCAATGTCAGTTACAGTCATCATACGACTATCATACTTTGACTTGGTAAGTCGAGTGACTTTGATGTTAGCAATTGTTCTTAGGGTAAGAGCTTCCCCTGTGGCATTGAACCCGGTTACTCTCCTTAGATCTTCCTTGGTAATTGGAGTAATAATGCCTTTTGCCAACCACATTCTTGGATCGTGTACTCGACTGAGTACCAACCAAATCTAGTGAGGATGAAACACTGTTGGGTATTTGACCTCATTAGTCAATCCAGTTGCTTCCAGTCGCGCATATTTCGCTTGGAGATTTCTGTCCTCGCAGAGCCCTAGAAATCCGCTCTGTATATATGTTTCTCCCAACTCCTGTTTTTTGTGGATGAAGGCGGTTACGTCTTTTGTCAACAGTACGCCGTCGGGAATTGATGATAGGGCTTGAACCATATCATTCGACCTGTACTGCATTGGCAAGATATCATACTCTGGTCACTTGTGTTGCTTGATGTCGATTAGGCTTATAACAAATGACGATGATGCCATTTCGTTAGACAGGTAATACACAAAAAGCTTTTGTCAAATTCGCGGAATACCTAAAGCAAAGATTGTGAATCACAAAAAGAAAAGATTACTCAAGCTTTAAGACAATTATCACAAAACGCAAACTAAAGTGAAATGAGTAATTGGCTTTCCCTTTTATACCCTCAGGTCGCAATAGTAATTAGCAATTGGTAACTTTTGTTAATGGTTACTGTGTTAATTACCCTTACCTAACCTTACCTTTATCAACTGGTTTACCAATGCTTTACCTGTTTACCACAACATCCTCGGTTGAAACATTGATCGAGTAACATCAGCTTATCCCTTTAATCGGTTCTTTGGTCTTAGACCAGTGTATGCTTCTTGATATCAACCTTTATTGAGTGAGAATAAATCTAACCAGTTGCTTCGGGGACAGTAACGTTCCTACTAAGCCCTGTTGGCTTAATTTGCTAAAGAGATATCACCATCAATGGATGATGACTTTGTCTCTTATTTTTCTCCTTCAGAGCTCTTTGTCCCCTTTTTGGATCATATCTTCTTGACTTCCCTGTTGGTCTCTTCAATGGTGTTTCCCTTTTGATTGAGAGTCACATTCCTTTTGACCGGTTTAGCTGGGCCTTTTCCTTTGTTCATTGACTGATTCATGCAGTCTTTGGCCAGATGCCTAATCTTGTTACAGTTGTAACAAGTCATCCTGGTTCCTCTCTATGGATTTACCCTTTTTCCTTTGTCCATGGGTGGGTGGCATTCAATGTTCCTATGCCCTGATGGTCCATAGGTAGCACACATAGATGTGCCCCGGTTTGCATTCCTGTTATAGAATACCGGTCTCGGTGGAGATTTGAATGCCATGGTTGTTGACCTGCATTCTTCAGCCTTGTGTCCAAATTTACTGCAGGCATAGCAATAACCTTTGAAGCTTCCTCTGCTTCTATTGGACATGCTGTTTGATCGTGACTTGCATTCAAAGGTCCTGTGGCCATACTTATAACAGTTACTACAGTAATTGTTAGTGGCGAAAGGTTTCACCGGTGCATTCTTGCAGTCATTTGATTTATGACCCGGTTTGCCACAATGTTTGCAAGAAGGTTTGGAGATTATTTTACCTTTGTCTCCAGTTGATTTCTTCTTGTCCTTCTTGCTTCCCTTGACTTTAGAGGACTCACCGGTTTCCTTGTTGCCCTGACTAGGCTCTGATACCAATTGTTAATCCTAATTGGTTACTGAGAGGGGGGTTGAATCAGTAAATTCAATTTCTTTTAATCTTTTTCTGTTTCTTATCCTGTTTGTACTGAAAATATAAAGAATGCTTAAATACTCAAAAACAAAAATCACATGCACAAGCCAACACAAGATATATACGTGGAAACCCTCAGTTAGAAGGAAAAAACCACAGTGGGATAGAACCCACGAAACTCCACTTCTGCAATACTAAAGCTGCCCGGTTAAAGGCTTACAAAGCACTGGTTAGAATGCTACTCGGTGACTGTATCTCTTCTCAGAAGACTCTGGTCTCTCTCTGCGCTCTTGATTTTCAACAACAACGCCTCTAATGCATGATGACCTGTATTTATAAGAATTTTCTTATTATTACACCAAATGGTGTCGCCAAGCTGTAACTCATCTAGAACGCTGTAGTTCTAGAAAATGATCCGAAAATCTTGCATGTAGAACTCTTGATCAAAAATCTTGCACACTGATTTTCCGTTCACCTCGAAACACTCGCAGAAAAAAAAAAAACTCAATTCTTCTAAAAAACGCTCCGCAAATTCTGGATCGGATTATAAAGCACTGACCAGTAAGTTTGCAATTTTGAAAGCAAACCGGTGTGCAACTTGTTGAGTCATCTGCCTCCTGTAGTGTTCTACTAGACCGGTGTAGACATGACCGGTTTAGGTACACTATTTACCTAGTAAGTCTACTGGTTCACCACTGTTGCTCTAATCTTCAGTACCGGTGTGTTTGATGTTTGCCAATGATGACAACTAAGCTTTATGCAAACAAATGTATCTTGTTGCTTTGCCCGAATCTTGGGAAAATCTTATTGTTGCTATTAGTAGTGGTAGTTTAGAGCCAAAGATGGACAACTTGATTGCCATACTTCTTACAAAAGAGGCAAGAGAAAGTCTTTGAATGTTGGCTCTCAAGATGCCTTACATGTGCAAAGAATGCCCAAAGAAAAAGGGCCCAAAGGGGATAAACAGAGGGTGAATTTCAAAGGATGATCAATTACCCTCAGAAAGAGAAAATTGTTGGAATTGTGGGAAAAGAGGGCATGTAAAGAAGGAATGCAGAGTTAAAGAATGTTGATTCCCCCATAGAATAGTACTTTGATAATGATTTTGATGCTTTGTCTAACATTGCTAGTGATGAAGCTTGGCTTATTGATTCAAGTGCCTCCTTCCACATGACCCCTCACAAGGAGTGGTTTTCCTCTTACAAAGCATATGATGGGGGAGATGTTTTCCTTGGTGACGATAGGACAGAGAAGGTTGTAGGTAAATGAAACGTAAAATTTTGTTACGGTGATGGATGAGTAAAAACCATTGATATTATTTTGCATATTCCAAGATGTGAGAAATCTTCTTTCTTTATCCAAGTTAAATGATTTTGGAGTGCATGGACTTGTAATAAATCTTTTTTTTTTGTATCGAAGTTGAATGATTATGGAGTCCATGTGACACTTGACAGTCTAGTTGTAGGTTGGTAGGAGGGAGTTTGGTGATAGCTAAAGGATCTTAGGTAGGGATTTTGTTTAGGCTTAATGCCTCTATTTTTTGTAACTCTGCCAATGTAACTAGCAATGAAAAATGCATGGATGATGTGGTGTCGGAGATTGGGTTGCATTGGTGAAAAAGGTCATAGGACCATTCTAAATAAAAAGTTGGTTGACTGTATTTTTGATAAATTTTGTTGGCAAAAATGATTTGTATGAGCATTGTGTGTTTGGTAAAAAAAAAAAGTCATAATTTCCTAAAGGAATCTATAAGGCAAAAAGATCATTAGAAATTATTCATTTAGATGTGTGTGGTCTAGTGGATGTTGTTTCTTTGGGTAAATATCAATATTATGTTCCTTCACTTTTGATTTCTCTGAGATACACTTTGATTTATTTTATGTATTTTAAATCAGAAGTTTTCACTAAGTTGTCAATGCACATGGCAAGATTCTATGATATTATTGGGCCACATATTATTCACCCCAACAAATGCAATAATCTTATTAGTCTATGTACAACACGTCTCTCCAACGATGCCAAGTGTAAAGACATGAACATGAATTTAACACCTAGCAGGTCTTTTTCATTGCTAAGGCTCTTTACATCATGGTTTAAACGAAATATACCATACATGAAACTATTATGCGTGATGGCCATTGATTTTGTGCACTTGAAGACACCAATGATAAGCATTCATTGTCATTAATAAGTGCAGAAAACAGTGCCAAAGGAACATTTAATGCGCTGCACCACTTATAGATGATCCAAACCACCATTAAGGATCTGTTGAGGCCTTGCAATTGTTGAGGATTTGATTTGATTGGAAATCAGAAATGACCCATGCATCCATTAATGTTGAATTGAAATTATAACTATTGATGGTCTTCATGACCTATATCCCAATAGATCTTGTAGGATTTTCCTTGATAACTGGTGCAAGAGGTTGATCATTTTTTGGTGTCATAATGAGATTTTTGATTGGCATATGCTAGTCATTTGTCAAGGATTATCTCTGATTTTTTTTTTTTTAATATAAATGGCGAATCTTCCATTTGAAAGAGGTTGGATAGTGAGGGAAAAAGCCTATGTACAGTATACCATAGTTATTTGAAGAAATACTTATGTTTAAATGTTGTCTATCCATTCTACTGTCATACTTATTTCTGGTTGCTTTATATGAATGATGATTTGATTTGATGATATGAATGAGGTGGTCTAGTGGATGTTGTTTCTTTGGGTAAATATCAATATTATGTTTCCTTCACTGATGATTTCTCTGAGATACACTTTGATTTATTTTATGTATTCTAAATCAGAAGTTTTCACTAAGTTGTCAATGCACATGGCAAGATTCTACGATATTATTGGGCCACATATTATTCACCCCAACAAATGCAATAATCTTATTAGTCTATGTACAACACGTCTCTCCAACGATGCCAAGTGTAAATACATGAACATGAATTTAACACCTAGCAGGTCTTTTTCATTGCTAGGGCTCTTTACATCACGGTTTAAACGAAATATACCATACAAGAAACTATTATGCGTGATAGCCATTGATTTTGCGCACTTGAAGACACCAATGATAACCATTCAAGCAAGATTGAAGGATTAACTATCGTGTCATTAATAAGTGCAGAAAACAGTGCCAAAGGAACATCTAATGCGCTGCACCACTTATAGATGATTCAAACCACCATTAAGGATCTGTTGAGGCCTTGCAATTGTCCAATCATAGTTCTTTGCCTAGAAGCAACAATTCATATTAAAGGCATGGATTGACATGCAGCAATGGAAATGAGAAATGACCCATGCATCCATTAATGTTGAATTGAAATTATAACTATTGATGGTCTTCATGACCTATATCCCAATAGATCTTGTATGATTTTCCTTGATAACTGGTGCAAGAGGTTGATCATTTTTTGGTGTCATAATGAGGTTTTTGATTGGCATATGCTAGTCATTTGTCAGGATTATCTCTGTTTTTTTTTTTTTATATATAAATGGCGAATCTTCCATTTGAAAGAGGTTGGATAGTGAGGGAAAATGCCTATGTACAGTATACCATAGTTATTTGAAGAAATACTTGTGTTTAAATGTTGTCTATCCATTCTACTGTCATACTTATTTCTGGTTGCTTTATATGAATAATGATTTGATTGGATAGTTTTCTCCCTTTCTATATTGTTTGTTCTTGAAGAGAAGTAAACCTACAAGAAAGGTTAAAAATCTTTGCATATACATTTGCTATAGGCTTTGTTGTTGTGGTTAGTACAGTTTGAAGGAGAGACAAAAATCTTCCTAAAAAGGAAGTAGGGTTTGTAGTATTGGCAAGGGATTGTTAAGTAGAAATTTGTACTCAAATGACATATACAAGTTCAAGTCAGTATAAGGCAATGGTGCATGTTTGGAATCACTAGAAATGTTGCTATTAAGGTAGAGTGGTGTCAATATTTGGCGACTTTGTATTTCCTTGAATAGGCATCAACTAGTTCATAACAAAAGCTCCCAACTCACTTTTACTTTAAGAATGAAAATCATCAAATGTGTAACTTATTTTGTAAACGAATGTATAAGAGGTGTATATGAATGTGCAATATTTTAAAAACCCTTGCCATGTATGAATCATAGTTCCAGGACTCTCTGAGTCTTGGCGAGTCCTGAGCCCAATGACCCTAGCCAAGTCCTAGGGGCCCAAGACTCACTTGAAACTGGTATTTTGTCAAGTTTTTGCCGAGTCTTGCCGATTTTTTCCAGAGTCTCGAGTCAGGTCAGGCTTGATGGAGCCTCAATTTTTAACAAAAATTAGGGCCTCCATTTGAGAAATAAATGTCTAAGGCATGATGAATCAAAATGAATATCAGTATTGAAGAAACAAACATTACCATCTGATAATGAAAAGAGAGGGTGAGTAATAAAAGATACATGTTTGGAGTAAAAAGAATAAGCTACCAATATTAGGAGTTATGATCAAGCTATATGAAGACTACAAGAGAAGTTTATTCCTGATTTATGAAAGCTTATATGAACAGATATGTAAGCACAAAATAGAGAATTTGTACATTATGCAGTGACTGAAGAAATTGAAGAACAAACTGAAGGGACATCAGAAGAGAGTAACAGGTCTTGCCTTTTCTCATGTGCAAAAAGTGGTTGTATCATTTGGTGCAGATGCTCAGCTTTGTGTTCAGGGAACCAAAACTTGTGAAAGAATATTATAGAGTAATCATAAATAATGACAGACAAGCATCTCCAGCACGTACAAAACCAAGACCAAGAAACGTCTATAGTAATTGCTCATGTAGGGAAACATACTGTGCGATTATGATAGTTTGACATATATGCAGAAATATTAATATCCAAACAAGTAGCGACCATCTACAGGAAATGCACTCCAGAGTCTACAGGAGGGCCTGAAGTACGCGATTGATGATGAAGATTATAGAGAAGGTTATTTTGATTAGAAGAAGACGGTGACGCCCAACATCTAAAGACTTGACACTGATCATTTAGGATGATTGTCGATATCGTTATCCATAGAAGCCCTGTGTGCATCGGATATAATCTTATAAAAAATATGAACCAATCCATACCATCACAAGTCTGATAGTGCAAAGACCATGAAACGTCAAGGTATAGGAAGCAAATGAAGTGACGTGGATTCAGATATGCCGTGTGTGTGTTCAAATATCGAACAAGACAAATATTTATCAAAATCATGTATGCGCGGGTTAGACAAAGTCGCGTAGGAGGACAAAAGTTGAAAGTCTTAGAACGCACATCTTTAAGTATTCCGCAAGGATAACTACACAGAGTGAGTCAGGGTGTTTGGGGTGTTATACAGAGGAAACGATGAAGTTCAAATATATTTATCGAGATATGGTAAATGGCATTTGTGTCCATAAAAACGAAGATGTACAGATGCCACGATAAACATAGGTATTGTGACAATCTTGATATAAAGGACAATCGAATTATCATTGGGTTGAATAAGTAATTTGATAAATCACCGTATGACTCAGCACAAAGTCGATTCAAATGATATACGGCAATCTTTGGAGACTTACGATTATTGAAGTATATTACAATAAGCATTTCAGATATCGCATGCTATAACTATTATTAAAAGAAAGTTAATTTAAGGATAATTTGTTAGAGACATGAAGCGGTGTGATTGAGAATTATGACTTTTAAATTTTGAAACGTCATATGTTCTTATATGTATAATATAAATAGTGGAAGTCTTATTTTCAAGAAGGGGACAAAACAAAGAGATTCAATAAATAGAAACATTTTATATATTTTGTATGGAGGGATAAGGGCTATAGTATGATTTTGTAATTATAAATTTATTTTATTTTAATAATAAAATAAAACATTCTTTGTTTATTATTAAAAGCATGGAGAATTAAACTGCAGATGAACCGTCCTTTGCAATTATTATTTTTGAATATTGTATACAATTTAAATATGGGATAAGTGGATACGGTCAAATAGCATCTTAAATTCGATCTGGAATAATTTAGGATTGCATAAATATTTGATTTGTCCCGTCTTGATTATTGAATTGATTAACAATATAAATGTGCTGAACATTATAAAGTTGTACGTAAACCTTCATTGAAGTTGACTCTATCGCCCGAGTAAGCAGAGGCACTGGTCTTATTATTGAAATATTGGGTTTATATATGAAGTCAGAAAATCTATCAATTCCTTCCTACAAAACTTACTAAATCATTACACAATATTTTAATTCAATCATTCAGCATTCAACTTTATTTTGATCGAGTTCAAGGATTTTGCCAACCGAGGAACTCACCAACTTAAATTCGCTATAGAAGAGCTTTGAACCAGGTGATCAAGTTTGAAGTAAAGGTTTACCCGCCTAGGTGTAGCGAAGCCTAAAGTGTAGGGGAGTTTGAAATATTCCCGTTCGTTGGCCAAAATTGATTTGGAATTCTATTGGAGAGTTGGCAGGCTCTAGGATTTCCAATCTGCGGTTTTGGGAACCAACAAGGCTCACTGAGTCCACGTCGATTCAAAGTCTCGTTTCTATGGTATGAATGAACATTTTGTTCACTTTACATTGTGATAAACCAATCTCATTATGGATATAATTCAATGTACATTGATAGGGATACCCCTTAGGTCTTATAGAGCCTAAAATGTAGAAAATGTTTTATTTGTTGGCCTATCCTCTTATTAGTTTTAATAATTGACATTCACAACTTGTTAGGAATTGCGTAATGTAGATTGGATAACCATTCATAGTACATAGGTACATTGAGCAACAAGCTAAAAAATGGAGTCATTGTCTAATTGATGTCCTGTAAATTACTCCTTTTTCTTTTAACATTTTCTTCCTCTTTGGTTTTTCTCATCGTTTGGTGAATGCAAAACATCAATGGGCTTTGTTTTTGAAATCTTTTTCAGGTTGCAATGGGATTCCCATTTAGAGTTTGATGTGTCGTAAAATAGTTGTTTTAAATTTGTTTTGATGTAGGGAATGTGTCGAAGTCCTTAACATGGCCAAGGGATGGTTAGGGAATGCTAGGGAGTCCCTAAAAAGACCAAACAAAGAGGATGTTCCCAATTTGCTTAAAAAAGTGGGACATTGAAGAGGTGCTCCCCCAAGTCCCCAAGTTCCAATGACTTCCCCCAAGACTCATGGGGATGCATCCTTGTGGAACACTGTTGAAATTATCATTTGTATGTATTAAATGACTTATATGAGGACAAATAAGAACCAAATCATGTATTTTAAAATAAAATATAGATGTAGTGAGAAATAAACCCTTTGAAGCATGAACAATGTTGTCAAGTGTCACTTGAACTTAAAGACAACCTTATTAATTCAATAATTTAATTAGTAGCAGAGTATTTATCTTATCTTTGCATGTATCAATCAGTAGATTTCAATTTTCGCGGGACTATATAAGGTCCTTCATTCAAAAAATGGGTCTATCTATTGCTATCTAGATTTATAAGGACAAAGTAAGTAAATGAATTTTTCCCTAACAATAAACTATCACTACAAGCAAAAAGTAATACAATCAATGTTGATTGCTTGATGTTCTAGAGCAACCAAAAAAGTTGTTAATTCCACTTCTTGTTACAGCCTTAACCTCTTCACACATTTCATCTTCTTTTTGTGTTCCATTTTGTGGTTAGTTTCTGAACTATGTTACTAGATCAGCTTACAGATTTCAGATTTGTGTCCAATTTTGTTTAGATCCGTGATTTGGTTTCATTTGGCTGTGGAAATGGGTAGGATGTGGTGGAAGAGATTTGGGGTTTGTCTAAGATGAAGTTGGGGAGGATCTGGTGGGACCTTGGGTGCATTAACCAGCTCCATTGCAATTTGTTATCCTTTTTTAAAGAAAAATTTCTACTATGAGTTTGACTATGACTCAAGTGCCCTAAAATTGATATCAAACCCTAAAACTTCCTTCTAAAGACTTTCAACCACCAAAGGAAATTTCATTGTAGCTCATTTCAATTGTAAAAAACAAATTCCATTTCATAAGGTCAAACATTCATTTTCTCTTGTCATTCAACAAAGGGAGTTGAAGATTGATCTTTGAAGGTTCTACAGGGGCTGCATTGCCATTCCTACATATTTGCAAGTATCCATTAGTGCATTGTCATTCCTACATATTTGTAAGTATCCATTAGTTGTTGAGACGATCATAGAAGTTTATTATTGCAAAAAATCAAGTTTTAAAAAAAATTCTCCATTTTTTTACAAACATGAAACAAATTTAAAAAAATGTGTTCTCTCCATGGAAGTATGTTGATATGCTACAATTGGTTCTAGGTGGTGAGGGGTATTTTTGGATTTGTTAGGTTTGTTATGTTAGATGTTCAAGTTCATATAGTTGAGTGAAAACCTATTTCTCCGGAATAGTTGGAGTATACATCACAAGTTTCTCTAGAAAGAAAGTGTTATTTATAAAATTTCTTGACATAGGAATTACAATGACATACTTCTAGGTCCACTAGTTAACCTAAATTCAAAAAAATGTGATGTATTATACATCACAACTTTCTCTAGTAAGAAAGTGTTATTTATAATATTTCTTGCCATAGGAATTACAATGGCATCTACTTCTAACTCCACAAGTTAACCTAAATTAAAAAAAAAAGTGTTCTTTCCATGGAAGTACAATGATATAATTAGATTTTGGTGGTGGGGGGTGTTTTTGGATTTGCTAGGAGTGTGATGTTAGATATTCCAGTTCATATACTTGAGTGAAAGCCTTTTTATGTGTAATATTTAGACTAGGCATGAAAATTGCTCTAGAAAGTTGGTGTAGTTGTGCCATGGAAGCAAATGATACCATATTATGGATCAAGAGCAAGTAGATGAACTAATAGGTTGTAGAGCAAATCATGATTTAGTAAAAAGAAAATTAAAGGAAATGAAACCCCCCCATTCCCTTATATTATCCCAATTTTGTGGTAGAAAGCTAGACATTTTTGGCCATTGTTGAAAGTGAAGAACCCGCTACAAAGAAAAGATTGAAGGGTCTATTGGAAATGACATTTCAAAATGAGATTTAAAACATTGCCAATCAATATATTGCAAGATGTATTTATGTAAATGGGTTGGTTTTCAATGTTGTTCATTCACTATATTGGCAAGAAATGGTAAGAAAAATCTAATGAGGTTCAGAAAGGGTACAAGAGTTTTGGTTATGAGATGTTATGTGGCACTTCATTGGACAAATAGGTCAAGATTGTAGAAGATTCATTGAATCCCATAAGGATTCATGGCCGTGAAGATGCTAAAATCAACCTTTAATCAACGTCATAGCAATGTTCTTTGAAGGGGCAATGTTTTTGGAGTCGTGGATTTTGAGGGGTAGGTGAAGGATGGCCAATTTATTGTTAACCTGATCCTAGCCATTGTGGAAGTGGGACCGAATAATTTTTTTCAAGTCATAATTGATAACACATAATTGTATAGTTGTTAGACTGTTGGTTGAGGAATTCCATTTACAAATCTTTTGCAAACCTTGTATGACCCACTATCTCAATCTTATGTTACAAAAGTCCGGGAATAAAATTGAGTTGTATATTAAAGTTGAGGAGATCCAGATGTTTGTTAGCAACCACCACATGCCATGATGCATATTGAGATGGTTTTCAAAATTGGAGCTATTCAAGTTTCAATGAAGTAGTATAAAATTTTATATTTTAGTTTGACTTTATTACATGAATTTTTTTTTTAAAGTCATAATTTGATTGTGTATTCTAATTTTTCTTTGATGCTTCTTTTAACTTATTTTATTTTTTATTTTGAATAAGTTGTTAAGATCCATTTTGCCTTTAATGCAATTTTCTTGAGACAACTTATGAAAGTTTGGAAGGCACTTTCTTGCATGGTTATAAGTCAAACTTGGTCCATATGGAGGCAAAAACGCCGAGAGGGCAACAAATATCAAGCAAATGATCTTGAATGACTCTTGGTGGGATCGTGTGGAGTATCTCTTTAGTTTCACCAAGCATTTTGAGCATGATTTGTTATAATAACATAGACAAGCCTTGCTTGGGAGAGATATATGATGACATTGACTTCATGATTGAAAAGATGATGACCTTCATATATGAGAAAGTGAAGAATTTGAAGAAACGTTTTTCAAAAAACATGTAGATAATTGTTGAAGAAAGATAGAACATGATGACCATCTGACTATATCTTGTTACCTTTGCATTATGTCTAAAATAGTATGGTGCTAAGATTCTTTTTGTGCCAATGATGATTTCCCCATATATAGATTTTGAAGTCGCTAAAGTGTACAAGGTAATATTTCATAGGCTCTTCTCTAATCTTGGTTTGCAAGTATAGTCATGAGTGAGTTCATTGATTTTGTAAACTCTGTAATGGCTTAAATTTTACACCCTTGTATAAAAGACCAATTTTTGCATTTTCCCACCTTAGCTTAGACTTGAACTCCGCATAATCCCTGTCACCCGCTAGCATTTGCCAACTCACCACCTGCTATGAGATTCCTGCCATGCGGCCTTGATAGTTTGGGACAAGTGCGTGCCACAGAGACGTCCGCGTGGTGCGCTAACGTCCATGAATTTGCACACGTGTAGGTTGTTGTAGTGTTACGATCTATCAACTTGTGTTCGTAACGCCCCAATGATGGGCTCGCCTACGCGGGATTCCGTCTGACTGTGTTTTAAACCCTTCATGTTGCCTTCATTTGGTCTTCTTGCTTGGTTATTGACACTCTCTAAACTTCTTGGCTCTTCATCTATAAACTTGGATACATTCCACACTTCATTTTATAGGTTCCTCCATTGTTGAAGCTCTCGAACTTGTGCATTGGTTCCATAGTTCTTACTTGGACTCCTATCTTTCTTAGGGGAGTTCTCTCATCCCTCATTCATGTTTTGATAGCATATTGTTCCTCTTATCTCTTTCTTATTCATATTGTTGTTTACTTTATTATCTCCATTCGATTATCTATCATCGACTTATTGTGTCAATTAGGCTGTTGTGGAGGTTGAGACACCAAAATAGGGACTTGACTGAGGCAAGTCTCCAAATAGCCACCCAACCCATTTCTTTTCTTCCTTGTGTGCAGGTTTTTCATGGAAAGGCGGACTTCAAAAGAATTGCTTTATCAACCTTCAAAACCATGTTCTACCTTATCCTTCTCATCGTTTATATTGCAAAAAACTTACGTATTGTCTCATTATTTTGTTTATTTTTGTTTCATATCAATAGCATATTGTTCTATTATTTTATTTTTGTTTTACGTCATTAGGCAGCTTTCTGTTATCTTAGTTTTTTGTCCTCATTGTTCGTACCCTGCCTGTACGAGATGCCAGCGCGCCTTGCTGGCGTCTGACTTTCTCGCTATAGTCCCAGACTCACGCTGTTGTCCAAGACAGTGAGCTTGCGGAGTCCAGTATCTGTTCCTTGTAACTAGCTCTTTCGTTTCCAGTGGTTAAAACATCTTAAGCTGTTTGTTTACTTTAATTATAATCATTTTTTTTGCATTTAGTTAATTAACCTCCGTTTAAACACTCAACTTAATAACCAAGCAAACCACTTATCACGTTTGATCTCCCTAGCATTCCTAAATAGCAAAGAGAGGTGGCGCAAGGGAATAGTCCATCCCTTGAGACTTTATCGGTCTTTAGGTCAGTGTACTTTTTCCTTCTCCACAAACTCAAATACTAAAAAATATCGAGGCTCTTCATGATAAGCTCAAGAAGGATGCTTAGAGTTGGTGGTGCTTCCATGGCCAACAAAAGTTTTATCGCAAGTAAGCTCAATAATTTCTTTTTTAATCTTCAAAGTTTCATTTATAGTTTTTAAAATCTTTTTATATTTATAATTTATAATTCCATCTATCTACTTTGTCTTCATAGTTTGTTAGTTCATCTGCATCTAAGAAGAATTGGAGCACATCCTCTTTCATCCATTTGGTAAAATTCAACATATTGCACTCTAAAAGAGCAAAAAACTTAGTGTATGTGTATTTGAACTTGCGCCTCTTTTGCAAAAACATGGCTACAAAGAAGGGGACACGAAGTTGTGGTATATGGAGCTAAATCTTACTAGCTTGGATGTTTCCACTTCCCAACATATTGCATTTGGGAAGTCTGAAAGAGCACACTTTTAGTGCTAGTGTTGCTAGCTCTACTTATGGTTCTTCAAATGTTCCTTCACTTCCATCTAATATCAATGATGATAATGATATTAATGATTAAAAAAATGCACTTGATGTTGAGGATTTATTGTTGAACTTTTATTATTATTTTAATGCTGAACTTGAAGTTTGAACATGGAATATTTTATAATATTTATTATTTACGTTTTAAATGACAGTCGAGTTAATGGTTGGTTTGTTGTTTATGTGATGCTATATGATATCTTAATTCTAGCATTTAGGCTGCATATATAAGAAATTCAAAATGAGCCCATCCCAAAATTTTTTGCTAGATCCATAAACCCTAACTAGTATCCATGCTAGAACCAGTAAGTTAGCTTTTAAAGATCAGTAGCATGGATCTTACCTCCCCCCTTTGGTTGAATCAAAAAAAATTCTTCTTGCTTGATGATGAAAGTCTTTAGAACTTTTATTATTTTATTTCCTTATACTTACTGTGATCCATTGATTTCTAATGGTGTTTTTGAGAAAGGCCATCATCAGATCAGATCTAACTGCTTTACAATGCTTCAAGAATAAAAGCTGACACCAGGCAGTGGCAACAGGATGCTTTTTGGTGGACTCTAAACCCATATTAATTGCTGGTGCAACACTAGGCTTTCTTTACCATCTATATTGCAAGTGTCATCAACTGCTCATTTTGATACACGCCCTTATAAAGTCATCTATACCTTCTGAATACATGGATGGTTATTATTTCAATCAACATGCCACAGTCAGTCTTGGTTGAAAATTATTGCAAGTGTTACCAACTGCTCATTTTGATACCTGCCCTTATAGAGTCATCTATACCTTCTGAATACTTGGATGTTTATTTTTTCAATCAACATGCCACGGTCAGTCTTGGTTGAAAATTATTGTGTAGCTTGATTAAATTTTTGATTGAGCTCGATTAAGCCATAAAGACCATATTAGTTGTGGTGCATTCCAATGATGACAAGTTCTAATAATGTCTATAAATCTTTTGCATTCCTAAATTATAATCCGCATCTTTTCCACAGCATCTAACATAGATGTTCTTGTTGTTTTTTAACTTTCCTAGACGTCTTGTAATCTATATAGCTATGATTATTCTTGGATTACTGCATTTAAATATAACATCCATTCTAACTGAGCAACATTTTTTTTGAATTGTTGAGGATTCAAAATTTTAAAACCCGTTTGAATTGTAATTATAAGAAGGTTTTTGCATGGTGGTTAGAATGGCTTCTTTTATGCATGGTATATTATTATGTACCCTTGTCATCGTTTAAGTAGAATGAACAAACCAGCTCTCGAGTGTCTATTGCTAATGCAAATGCTATGGAGCTCATAATACATTCTACCCATTGTGAGATTGGTTTTTCTCACTTAATTGTTCCTATTTTATTCTCTTCATCTTGTAGTATTAAAATTTTAGTCTAAAGCAAGCCCAGGATTTATTAGTCATACAATGATTTCTTTTCCCTGGATCTAATAATACTTAACTGCAATACAGATACTTTCTATACTCATGATTGTATTTACTAGTTTTTTGTATTGTCATTCACGTTTTAAAAACAATTATACCTGTTCCAAGCTGCATTGTCTAAAAGGACAAGTTCTAGGTATTTTGTGTAGCTTTTAACTGAGCTAACTGTAAAGTGTTTTAACTTCTAATCTGCAATGAATCTTATAGCTGTTATAATGATATCAATGACAGAAGAAATTACAAAATCTGTCACAGAAGAAGACCCAGGAGATATTGAACTGTAACCTAGTTACTATGAGATATTTGATTGTCACGGTGGTTCAATTTTCCTTTTGTAAATATGCTTAGTGATTCTTTTATTTTGGGTGTCCAGACATACAATGTCTGGAGACTATTTTCTTGGTAAAAGGTAGTTACTAGAAATGCTAACTAGTGATTTTTATACTGCATGTGATGCAAACAGGCTGGACGAATGGAAAATGTTGTTGGTTGGTATCATTCACATCCTGGTTATGGTTGCTGGCTGTCTGGTATTGATGTATCAACTCAAATGCTAAATCAACAGTTTCAGGAGCCTTTCTTGGCAGTAGTTATAGACCCAACGAGAACTGTATCTGCAGGAAAAGTTGAGATTGGTGCATTTCGAACATACCCACAAGGATACAAACCTCCAGATGAACCAGTTTCTGAATATCAAACAATCCCTTTAAACAAAATTGAAGATTTTGGTGTCCACTGCAAGCAGGTATTTTTCAATAGACAAAAAGTAATCTTCTCTCATAGGTTTATTCTCTGAAGACTAGTTTTGTATCTAGTTAACTTTGTGTTGGGGTGTTTCTATTAATGTGCCAACCTTGTAAATGTTAATTGGTTGTACTCATTAAGCATATGTTGACTGATTCATGCAGTATTATGCTTTGGACATTACATACTTCAAGTCATCTCTTGATTCTCACCTCTTGGATCTATTGTGGAACAAGTATTGGGTAAACACTCTTTCATCCTCTCCGCTCTTGGGGAACAGAGATTATGTTGCAGGACAAATTTCAGATCTTGGTAAGTACATCGTGTTTAACTTATTTTTTCAAGATACCTTTGCTTAGTGTCTTATGCATCTAAAGATTTGACACTGCATTCTTTCTTACTTTTGGTAATCTTTTTAAAATTTTGAGTGAAGAACATAAAGAGTTGAGAATAGGATTTACCATTGAGATTTTTTTAGAGATTAGTATGTCCATTGAAAATGCCAAAGAACCATTTATTTTGGATATGAACAAGGAGGCCACAGACAAAATCAATGACATCATTAAAATTGGAAACCAGGCTTTCCATAATCAAGACGGATCAAACTAAAAGCTTAAAATTCAGCAACCCCAAGATCAGGCTAAAAGCTTAAAAGTCAACAACCCCAAGATCAGCTGCTAGCCCAAAATATCTTCGACAAGAAAGCAACGGCAGGAACAGCTTGCTTCAACAATGCAAGATTGATTGAATATGAAATATACAATGAAATGGGCTTGCTTATAAAGACAAGGTTAGACATAAGATCAGATAGGATTGTGACATGTGTCTTAATCCTATGTTATGAGACAACTACCTCAAACAAATATTAAATGACCTTGGTAACTAGAATGAAATAAAATTGAGAGTGATAAAATATGATAAGATCTTATCTAGACAACCAAGACTTCTAGAACACCTAGGACCTAAGTAAACTTAACTCATGTGAAAAAATCCCCTACTAGAAACTAGCTAGGTACAACACCTTGCTAGGTACAAAACCTTATTCACATCAACACTCGTGATATATTCATCACTAGTTATGCTTTATTACCACCTTCTTGGTTCTTACTTTTGAGGCTGTGTACCTGTAACAGAATGTTTTTGGTATTGGTACCAGTCCAGATACATTCTACGATATTCTATCATCCAAGATACCCGATTTCCATAATGGAAGCATTATAAAAGTTTTAATTTTTAAAACAATACTAGCTTGTGTACAACAGTCATTATAAAAGAGAAGAAAAGATATAAAAAAATTAAAATGTAATAAATATATTTCAGATATCGAGAAAAGGAGAAAAACGTGTAGTAAAAACCTACTCCCCAAAAGAGAGAAGATGAAAAGAAAAACATGCGAAGGAAGGAGGATTCAAGGTGACCCCCCCAAGGACAACTTTCTTCACTCCAAGCACCAATTATAATTGGAAATAACATGGTGATGTTGAAGGTTTAGTGAAGATGTGTACAACCTACTTATTAGTGGGAAGATACTCAAAACCAAGAACACCGTGTTGGAGTTTTTGAACAAAATGCATGCGGATCTCAATATGTTTTGTTTGCTGATTCTCCACTAAGTTGCGAGAAATATGTGGCATGTTGATTATTTCACCAAAGAATAGTGGGATGATTAGGAGGAAAACCAAACTCCATCATCCACTATGTAAGAGAGAGTTTTCTAGCTAGCAGGAACTACTCCTTGATGCTTAGCCTTGGAGATAATGCAATAGCTGTCTCTTTCTTGCAAGACCATGCAATCAGACCAAAACCAGGGCAATAGACAAAAGTAGTAAGACTTCTAACCATCAACATCAATAGGCCAGTCTGATTTAGTGAAGCCTACAATATGAGAAGCTCCCAATGTGTAGTTAATGCAAATATTTGAAGTTCCATAGATATATCTCAAAATACACTTGTCTGCCTTCCAATGACTCTCATTAGGATGCTGTGAGAAATAAGAGACAAGGACAACCACAAAGAAAATATCAAGGTGACTATATGTCAAGTACAAAAGATGACCAATCAATTTTTGTACAATGTAATAAAATAATTTAACAAGAGCATAAATCTTTTGCAACACCAAAGCTCCATTGACATGTCATCTCCCCTTCTTGAAACAGGATTAAATAATAAACAATAATAATCAAATTAAAAATAAAAAAATAATAATTAAAATTTAGTTAAGTTAAACAAATGGTCAAAAGGCATGAATGGAAAAGTTCAGTCTCTCTCAAACATAGGTATAAAAGGGAGAGAAGAAAACTTCATTTGAGGGGGAAGAGGAGGAAGGAAGAAGAGAACATAGGAATTAAAGAAGGATTAATGGAAGAAGGAAGGAATGTGGAGAAAATAAGGAAGTGACTCTTTCTAAGGGCAGCAATGATGAAGAGTTGTAACTCTTTTAAAGTATTGTAAATATTAAGGCTTGTGACTCTTTGAAAGGATTCTAATTATGAGGGTTGTGACCCTTTGAAAGGGTTCTAATTATGAAGTGTTGTGACTCTTTGAAAGGGTTGTAATTATGAAGGGTTGTGACTCTTTCAAGGAGGGACAATTATGAAGGGTTGCCAATCTCTCAAAAAGGTGGTTACAAAAGGTTGTGACTCTTTCATAGGGCATAAATAATGAAGACTTGTGACTCTCTCAAAGGTGGTGATTGTGAAGGGGTGTGACCATTGCAAAGGGCAGGTGTGGTGAAGGGTGTGACTCTCCCACTCTTTGGAAGGTATAAATAGATATTGTCTGAGTGCCATTGTCTTAAGCTTTCATTTGTTGAATGAATTGATTTTATAGACCATTGATTCACTCTCCATCCCTCCCTCGGTGGTTTGGAGTATTACAACACCTTCCTACTTCTTTTCAAAAGCCAAGCAGTGACATCGATATTTCTTCATGTGACCATACTTGTGGCAATAATTGCATTGAATGTTCTTAAAGCTATTTTGGGATTGACATGGGCCTTTTTGCTGAGAGAACTAATTGTTCCCTTTGTCCCGAGCAAAGGAGTTTGTTGTGAAGGTCTGTTGTGGAGAACGAACTAGCATCGCTACCGAACTACTGTCTCCATCAATCCTATTGGAGAAGTTTGGTGTAAAGATTTGGAAACTTTAAGTCAACATTAGTTGAGGTAATGTTGAGCGTCTCAATAAAGCACTCATTAGACTTTAACAGACTTTTCAAAGTGATACTACCATATCTTGTCCCTCCATCGTTTCGACCAATCGCCTCCAACTGATCATGAATGTCCTTATTTTTATGAGATGCTCCTGTAGGGACATCCTCTCACCCATCATGATTGAGAAAAGCATGCTCTTCAGAAAGAATGCATGGCTCTTATTGGATGTTTCATGTTGGTCCTTCAAATATTTCCATATTTTAGTAGTTGCCTTACTTGAGGGTAGCTGAGGCAGTTGATCGTCGATGATTGACAATTTAATGAGTGCCATGGCTTTTCGATTCATTTCATTAAATTTATCCAAATCTTGACCCACTGTTGTAGGATGAGTAGACTCGTCCAAAACAATTTGGTTAAGGCACTAATATTCAAAAATTTCATCATCTATTGCTTCCAAGTGTTGTAATTTCCCCAGGTTTCATTGCATCAATCGCATTCATCTAAGTACTTGAAAACAAATATACTCTAAATGATGGAACAATGAAACCATGCAAGCACCAAAACACTTAAAGTAATCACTATGAAACCAATAATGAAAACTTTATTATTTTGGTAGCTCTTACCAACAATCTCAAAATTTTCTCCCTTACAAATGAGAAGTGAGCCCTTTATATAGGTCTCAAATTACAATAGGTGGCCAAGATTGAAATGAAATTAATGGCCCAAATTTTGCCACCTCAACCCTAATTAGGGTTAGGGCAAGAAGAGCGAATGTACAATAAATGAGCAAGTCCACCTAGACCAATTAGAAGAAAGCCACACTCTTAGTGGGGAAGTGGTCAAAGTTGACCCATTAATGAGACAAGATTCCCACTAAGTCATTAATGCTCTATTGCCTAGAATAGCCTATGCATGATTCCGTTCCTTGATTTCAATTAATTTTTGGAGACCTTTGATTAGCTGGTGGAGATGATTGGGCACCATGTCAGCATGTTGGGTTCCATGTAGACTCACGTATTTTATAGTTGCGACATTTTGTAACAAAGATTCAACTTTGATTGCCTCTTTTGAAATTACCTCCCTTTGATCATATTCTTCCTTACATGTTCCTACTTGAGAATTCACCTTGAAATGAATTGGACTCCCTCGTCGATTATTTTGTTATTTTGGAACTTCTTCATGCGTAACTGCCTCACTGTGGTCTTGGATTTCTAGAGGAAATTCAAAATGATACATTCTTCCTTCTACATTTGTACTTTAGCTTTGATATGTGAAGTCTTGAACCTGAAATGCCTTAAAAACTGGATTGCTTGAAACTTGGATGTCTTCAACACTGGAACTAAAATTTTGGGACTTGAATATCTTCCTTGAACATCTGGAACTGGAATTCTTCCTCCCGTAGAATAAAATATTTGACATAAGAATCATGCAAGGAATTTAAATTATAACACAACTTTTCCATATTTTTCATTCTATACATAGAATGGATTTCAAGTTTTGATGGAAACTTCAACTTTGAAAACTTACTACAAATTTCCTGTTCTCTTTCTAATAAAATCTCTCTCTAAAAATCCTTTCACTCTCCAAAAAATGCTTTCCCTCTCCAAAATTCTTACGCCTCTTTCTTGAATTTTTCTAATTTGTTTTAAATTCTCCTGTTTCTTTTCTAACTTCTCCAATCCGCTTCAGAAGTACTTCTCTTCAAAATTTCATGTTTTCTTTCTCTTAATTTTTCCAAAAATTCCATTCTAGGCATTTAACTTCATCCGTACTCTTCCGTCATGGGTGTATGCTTGAATAAGGTGGAATTTGATTATTATTTTATGTAATTTTAAACATACTAATGTTTAATTAAATTCCACTATTTTGACATTTCTTTACCTCAAATTTCCCCCCACTTGGCCAATGTTTAGATCAATCTTTGCAATTTCACCTCTAGCATAAATAGGATGTCTAGAAGACTCTTGAACATTTAGAAAATTGTTTTGCCAGGGGTGATTTGCACCCAGGGTGGATATGAGCACTTGTCAAGGATTTTTTGAATACGTAGCCATTTTCATGCATTGTCTTCTCCCTTTGGTCAGTACTTAACCATTTTTTATTGTTTCAAACCTTCTTTAACTTGGGTGCATTTGAGTCCTAGCAAAGGATTTTGGAACCTTTGAGGAATTCCTTGGCACCCCTTGACTTAAGCTCTTGGGCATAAATTGGCTATATAGGAGGATTTTAGCATTTTTGGAGAGTTCCTTGACCACCTTGGATTTGTGCCTAGGGCGCATTTGAGCACTTGTGAAGGATTTTTTGGACACTTAACTATTTTTCAGCTTTCCTCCTTATTCTCTCTACCAACACTTAGTCATTTAACTCATTTATCCCTTCGTTCCAAACTTGGGCGTATTTTGGCCTTCATGGAGGATTTCTTCACCTAAAGGAAATTCCTTGACTCGGTCTAATTTGCCAAGTTGGGTGCATTTGGGCATTGGTGGAGGATTTTCTTCAATTCCAGGAAATTCCTTGACTTAGTAGTATTTGCCAACTTGGGTGCATTTGGAGCTTGGTGGAGGATTTTTTTCAATTTCAAACATTTCCTTGGCTAGAGGTGATTTGCGCCCAAGGTGCATATCAGTAGTTGTCAAGGATTTTTGCAACACTTAGTCGATTTTGATCATTTTTACTCAATTTCTGCTTTGGGTGCACTTGAGGGGGTGTCATGGAATTTTCCATAGTTACACTGTCGTTGGAGACAGGGGGACGTTTGAGCGGGGGGAGAGGTTTTCGGGACGCGGGGACAAAGGGGCCTCAATTTGGGGATGGTGGGGGGACAACCGGGGGGGTTGTATATACTATATACTATACATGGTACTTAAAATGCTAGCTATGAAAAGATGTAAAAGACTATTAAGAAGTAAAATGCCAAATACTAAAATAGTAAAAACTTGAACATTGAACAATGAACATTTAAGTTTTCTCCGCTCTTCACTCTTCTTATTCTTGATGTAGCAATCAATTAGAAATGAAAATGTGAAAACAAATGAAGCTTGGAGGCCTTTTGACGAAATGGAAGACCATAGATGGCCCCCACATACCCTTAGGGTTCGAATAGAACCAAAGAAACAATTGAAAATGTGATTTTTTTAAACATACTTTTTATGTAGCCGCAATAGGAGATGCCTAGGCTTATGGAGATGCTTGAGGGATGCACAGGTGTCCCCCTCAGCGTTCCGGGGATGCCAGGACGTCCCTGCGTTCCCGGTGGCGGGAGAAAAAATGGTGGCCCCACTAGGAACACCAGAACGTTGTCCCCAAGTCCCGGGTGCTTCCCCTTTTCGGGAATGCTCGGGATTTAGGGGGTACACGTAAAATTTTTCAACTTTCCTTGTTCTTCATGAAAGTAAAATAAGTTTTCACATGGGCAAGGTGATTTTGGTTCCGTAGAAGCTTTATATGATTTGAAAGTAAAGAAAGACCCTATAGAGTGGTGGTGGAACCCTTGAATTGCAATCATTTGCAATAAGATTGCCCTCACAAGTAGCTAGCTCTTAATCTTGTGAGAAAAATTGGAGTACTTAGAGGCTCATTCATTAACTAAAGAGGAACCGGTTAGGGTAAAAAAAAGCAAAGAACATGGTGTACATTCAATTTGGGTCCATCAAAATGGGATCAAATTCCAGCAGATGGAGAAGTTGCTGCCCTTGTGGATGAAGAGGTTGAAGTAGATGGCCTTACTAACTTACCTCCTATTATTCTACCAACGTAGGAACCTGAGTTTGAGAATGATGACTATTTGGAGAGCATCATTGCTAAGGACCTTGAACGATGAGCAAGTCATAGAAGACTAAATGCTAGATTAAGACTTCTGATTTTTGTTTGCATATCAGCTCGTTGTTTATCAAGCTTAATTCAATATATAATCACTAATTAGTTTGAAAATTTCATATGATGATTGTATGACTTTTTAATTTGTGTACTTAATCTTCAAAGTTAGTGTTTGACAACAAATTTTATCACCATTCTTGTTTTGAAAACTCAACGCCATTATATTTTCAGATTTTCTATAAAATATTAAATTATTAAAAAATTTGACATACCTAAGTATTCTCGTTATCTATTTTGAAAAAATAGTTGTACGCATACCCGTACCTGTCTGTAAAGTACCCAAGTATGTCATGTCCCCCTTCTTGAAATAGTATTAAATAATAAACAATGATAATTTAATAAAAAAATAAAAAATAAAATAAATAGTAGTTAAGTTAAACAAAAGGTCTAAAGGCATGAATGGAAAAGTTGTCTCACTCAAATGAGAGGTATAAAGGGAGAGATGAGAACTTCATTTGAGGGAAAAGGGAAGGAGGAAGAAAGAGTTGAGCATAAGAATTAATGAGGTATTAAGGGAAATAAAAGGGAAGAAAATAAGGAAGTGACTTTCAAAAGGTGAAGGGTTGTGACTCTTTGAAAGGGTTGTGATTAAGAAGGGTTGCGACTCTTTGAAAGGGTTGTAATTATGAGGGGTTGTGGCTTTGCAAAAGGGTTGTAATTATGAAGGTTGTGACTCTTCAAAAGGGTTATGATTATGAAGGGTTGCGACTCTTCGAAGGAGGGATGATTATGAAGGCTTGCGACTCTTGCCAAAAGGCAAACATGATGAAAAGATGTGAAGATATAAAGGAGAAGGATCAAAAGGAATGGGGGAAAAATAAGAAGAGGATAGGCAGATCTTAAATGGGATATTTGCAGATTTGAAAAGCAATAAAGACAGATTTGATAAGTGAGAGATAGGTGAAAATTAAATAAGGAGTGAAAGGGCAACAATTGTTGTCAAACAGATGTATCTTTTCTTTACCAAAGGGTGTGACTCCCTACTACACTCAAAGGATATATTGAGGAGGAGAAGGTTTCATTTGAAGAAGAAATAAAAAAGGGGAGATCAATTGGGAGAATAGCATATAATTCTCAAAGGCAACAATGAAAAGTGATATCAATACCTCGTAAGATAGGTATGTCATGCAGTGGTATGGACCATGCTACATCATACAAAGGCAATAGATAAGACCTACGGTGGAATGGGCATGCGTTACATCATACAAAGTCACTATTTGTGAAGGATAGTCCATATGGGGGATGGACAATAATTGCAATAAGGGGGAACAATGAGGCCTCACTAGGTACGCCAACCCCATGAAGCATGGGGCCAAGGTGGACAATGTTTCCGCTCTTGGGCCTATTGATGGGTGTTTTATGACCGCCCCAACAACAAAAATAAAATACCAAGGTATCATATCCTCTCTTGGGCAAAATCATGTGTATGCTAAGATTCTTTATGTCAGTTCTTGATTGTGGATAAGCTCAATGGTTGATGTGATACGTTGGTATCATGAGGGGACTTACATTATTTCCTCATCATGAGGGGACTTACATTATTTCCTCAATTCGACTTCAAATGCTACTCTTTATGGAAACTTTCAAATGATATGGCAATGAAAGTACCTTTTTTGGGTTTTTCACGATATATGTAGAAAGCAAATGATATAGGGCTTAGGAGTTCTACTTTAATCCTAAGAACTTGAAAGATGCATATTGCTACAATGAAATTTACCAAACTTTGCTTCGCCAAATTCAACTACACAAAGCTAGTGCAATCTTCAAGGTTTGTGCAAATAATTTTCATATCACAATGAACACCATCATAATGAACAATGTGCATCAACGATAGAAGTAAAGCATCCACATAAAATCTCAAACCAACCTTACACTGCGCTTAGGAATCACCTAAGAACAAAATGTGTGAGCAGATGATCTCACCATAACAATACTATCAATCACATTCATCTAAGTACTTGAAAACAAATCTACTCTAAATGAGGGAACAATGAAATGCAAGCTCCAAAACACTTCAAGTAATCACCATGAAACCAACAATGAAAAGTTTATTATCTTGGCAGCCCTTAAGAAACAATCTCAAAATTTGCTCCTTTGGAAATGAGAAGTGAGCCCTTTATATATGTGTCAATTTACAATGGGTGGCTTGAAATGAAACCAATGGCCCAAATTTTGCCATGTCAGCCTTGATTAGGTTTAGGGCAAGAAGAGAGAATCTACAGTTAATGAGCACGTCTACATGGACCAATCAAAAGAAGGGTGTCCACTTAGTGGGAGAGTAGTCTAGTTTGACCCATAATGAGGCAAGATGTCCACTAAGCATTAAATGGTTGCCTGCCTTGAATAGATTATTCTCGATTCCCTTCCTTAAATGCAATGAGATTTGAGTTGGAGACCTTTGATTAGCTAGTGGAGATGACTGGGTGCCATGTCAACATACTAGGTGCAATGTAGGCTTGGGTCTTTTCTAATTGCATCATTTTGCAACCCATATCCAACTTTGATTACTTTTGAAATTATCACCCTTTGATCATTTCCTTCCTTCGATGCACTTCCTTGGGAATTCATCTTCTTGAAATAGATTGGACCTTTTGACTTTTGATCTTGGGATTCCAGAGGAAATTTAAGATGTACTTGAACTTTGATCTTTGAAGTCCTGATCCTTGAATGCCTTGAACTGGATCACTTGAAACTTGGATGTCTTCAACACTGGAATTGGTTCTAGGACTTGAATGCCTTCCTTGAACATCTGGAACTGGAATCTTCCTCCTGCAAAATAAAATAATTGACATAAGAATCATTCAAGGAATTTAAAATATAACATAAAAACTCTTTCATATTTTCTCTCACTGAAAATCTTCTCTAAAATTTTTTTCTTTCTGATTTCCAATCCAGTTTAGAATTACTTCACTTTCGAATTTTTCTCTAACTTTTCTCTCTCGATGCAAATGCACCTCTTCTTTCTTAAAAGCTCAAGGCCTCTCTCTTGAAACTCTTTCTCCCTCTTCAAAATTCTCGTGCCTTCTTTCTCTCTCTAAAACCTCTCTTCAAAATTGTTGCGTCTTCTTTCTCTCTCTTCAAAATCTTTGCGCCTTCTTCGCTCTCAAAATTCCATTCTAGGCACATACTTGAAGAGGGTGGAATTTCTTTTCAGTTAGGCATATTTTAAAATATTCCAATGTTCTAGTAATTAAATGTTGGATGTCATTTCCAATATTTAACTAAATTCTATGTGTTTCTAATATTTCCTTGATTTTCCATACTTGATCAATTTCAAATCCATTTTTCGCGATTTCTTCCATGGTGTTAATTGTACATGGATATAAATGGGATGTCTTAGACATCCCATTTACACCCAAAGTGATTTTTGCAATATCACTTTGGGTGTAAATGGCATGTCTACGAGAATTTTGAATTCTTCTCCTTGGACATGAATTAGACAAGGTGGTGGAATTTCAAGCCCATGAAAATTTTGATATTTCTGAAGTCTTATTAGATCACAATCTTCAGTGCATATTGATTATGGGTGGGGATTTCAAAATATTTCGTCCAATTATATTCCTTGCTTTCAAGTCTTCCCTTGGGTGCAAATTTAGACATAGGCGTGGATACTTAACCCATTTTAAATCCATCGTCACAATATTATCTTAGGTGTACTTGGGATAAAAGAATTTTATATTTCAAAATCAATTCCTTGCTCACATATAGTTTGCGTGAGCGCATATTTACCTTTGCATTGGATTTTATAAACCTTTTAAAAATTTCCTGTGCATAGTATTTTAGTGCTCAAAGCATATATTATATGGAATGGAGGACTTTTCATTTGCAATTTTTTTCCTTGACATATGCTTTTCAATGTTTGGAGCGCATATCAGAAGGGCCATCAAACTCTTTTTGTAGACATTCCTTGACGTCTGTGTTCTTGTGCTCAGAGCACATATGAGAGATAGCTGAGGATTTTAATATTTGAAGAAAAATCCCTGGCATAGTGGAGACTATGCTCATAAGCGCATTTAATACCTTGTCTTGGATTTTTAAGTCATTCAAACATTTTCTTGGCACTTATGTCTAAGTGTTTAGGAATGCATTCTAGGCATGACAAAGGATTTTGTTCGCACTTTCAAATTTTCTTGATGTTCGTGTTTGAGCGCCCATGGACACATTTGAGGTGGGAAGATGGATTCTTCTGCTTTGGGTGTGCTCGAGACTCACAGAGGGATTTTTAGACCTTTGAAACAAATTCTTGCCGTATCTGGATTTGTATTCATGTGTGTGGTTGAGGCCTACCA
Source organism: Chamaecyparis obtusa (assembly GCA_027943335.1). Classification (NCBI taxonomy): domain Eukaryota; kingdom Viridiplantae; phylum Streptophyta; class Pinopsida; order Cupressales; family Cupressaceae; genus Chamaecyparis; species Chamaecyparis obtusa. The sequence goes on from BSBK01003256.1 coordinate 256,288, forward strand.
TGAGTTTTTAAATTTTAGGCATTTTCTATGACCGTGGAGAACCAACATGGTGGAGGATTTTTGATGTTTGGAAAGAGTTCTTTAGTACTTGTATTTGAGGTAGATTTTTGTCATTCAAAACAATTCCTTTGGTTTTAGTGATAAATTCTTGGACCCTATTTAATTCCTTGTCGTTGAGCATGAATTAGATACATGGCATACACTTTAAGCCGTGAAGCAGATTTCTATTCTTTGTAACACAATCTTTGATTCCTTGTGCTTAGCGTTGCTGGGCAAATTGGGGAATTTTTGTAACTCGGGAAAATTCCACACCCTTGAGTACACTTATGATGGAGGAATTCTCTTTTACTTAACCATTTTTTCAGCTTTCCCTTGTGTACTTTGGTTGACACTTAGTCAATTTCACATTTTTGCTTGATTTCCATTTTTCAAATTTTCCTTGTTCGCCATTGATTTGCGCTCTATAACGCATTTGGAGACTGTTGGGGAATTTTCCTTAGCTAGGTGTGATTTGCACCCAGGGCACATATGAGCACTTGTTAAATTGCCTGCTTCTGCTCATCTTCCTCCTTAGGCACATATTGGACAAGGTGAGGGAATTTTCCATACATCTTAACTTCATCCATACATGCTAAGGTAAATCAGGTATGCTGCTTACATGCTAAAGTACACAGTGTGTAGAGGTTCTCTCATAGAACAAGCATAAGGGAGGCATAGTTCTTATGTTATCATAGCTGTAACTAAGACAAAATCTGTAATACATACCAGATTATGTCATTTGTCCAACACAAGCCAAAGTTGTCAGTATAAAAAAGTACTTCCTTCATATTCATAAGCAATCATAATGTTTCTATCACAAGCCAAGTGTTATGAACCAGCCAATATGTAAATGCTAAACCATGCAAATCTATATGTTGCTAATGATCTAGCTAATGATCCAAAAAGCCATGTAAGAGGGATAGGAAAGTGAGCCTTTAATAAACTCCCCCTTAAGCTTAGATTCCATCTAGAACTAGCCAGGGCAATTCTATCAAGAATGCAACATGAGACTTCAGCTAATATACAGAAATGCCAATATGCAGTAACAGCAATCAGCTGTGTATGATCTTCTATAACGGTGTAAAGTATAACCTATGCCTGGGCAGAGCATGCATTTTACAATGTCAGGTCTACTGCTACAAGATAATCATCTAAGCAGATATAGCTAATTCAATCAATTATGAAGGATCATGTCCTTTTCAAACATCTCAGCTCTGACAATTTGTTGTGCCAATTTGTTAGTATTTTCAAATTTTCAAAAGGAGTACATCAATCTAGCAAAACTAGGCATAGGATATACCATAAGAAATCACAGGAGAGGAAAGATAGTACCTGGAAATGATGCTTTTGTTTTCTCAATGATTTGCTGAGGATCCCCGATCCACAAAGCAAATCCTTTCATCAATGATCTGTACTATGAGCTTCAATAATAATTCATCAGAAATATATCGCTATATATATTTCTGATAAGTATTGACGCCATATCAGAGATCTACCATCACAATCTGTGTGATCTGCTGAACAAAATATACAGGCCTCCAACCAATATAAATTTTCTAGGATCTGATGAAATTGTTCAAACAATTCTGAAATAAAAACTCCCAATGAAGAAAGGACACAAAAGCAAAATATCAAGCCCTAGCCTGGCCGTACAGCCATAGTGTTCACCAACTACTACCCAGCTTGGATGTATAGCAGGAAAAAGGCAGAAATCAGAAAACTGGACTTCTAAAATTGGGCCAATTCATAGCCTGCAATCTGCGGGGGTATAGATCAGTCATAAGGAAAACATATCAATCACTCCCAGCCGTATAAGCATATGCTCAAAATCCTCATCTTTACCACTGGATGGCAGAGCTAGCAATTGTTGTATAAATTGGAACCAGATAGTTGTCTACGCAGTTTCAAAGAAAAGTTTGTAGTTTAACTCAAACTTATTGGAGTCACCATGTTCTCGAATTCAGTAGAACCTTGCACCCGCTTTGCTAACTCTTAATGACGACAGAAATATAGTTTAACAGCCCAGTTTGTCCAAGTCAATCCTTATGCAGAGTGCTGGAAAAATAAACAGTTCCCATAAATTGAATTGTAACGTCACTTGTTTGGCATCATATGATAACTCCAGATCAATCTACAAACCTCCGTTAGTTTCGTCGCCAAACACTCAAAACATAGTTCGCATATGCTCAAGGATTTTCACTACAACATAGACAAGGAACAGTGCTGGAAGATAGATGGATTTTCAATTGCTTCAGATCTATCTTAGACCAGTTCAGACCTCATAACAGTCCTGTCAGTGGTTTAGCAGTATCAGCCTACAAAGAAATTGGATCTCTGCACATTGAATGTCTCATGCACATTGTTTCTAGCGCAAATCACTATCGACTTATTCCAATCTGAATATGATCTTTGATTCAACTTGGCTCTGATACCATGTTGTTATATTCAGATTGATCAAGAGAGACTAACAATCCTAGAGATGTCCTAGAAATGAAACAATGTAAGCTGGAAGGAATGTACCCGATATACACTTGATATGTTCTGCCTTGATGTAATAGCAGGTTCGGAATCAGTCCTAGCCTCCTGTGCTTCAATCTGCTGTGTCTTGCCTCTATGATGCTGCTCCTAACTGAGATCAAATTCGCTCCAAAGTGCAAAGATACTTTCGCATGTATCAGACCTTAATAGCAGAGATAATGTTATGTTTTTGATTGTCTCTTGCTTTCAAGTCTTCTCCAATATATAAGCGCATATCAAATCCAAGGGGAGGGCCGACCTCAGTCTCAAGACAAATAATAATCACTTGATTAGTGTGGGCCGACTAGTCATAGATTGGGGTACGAATTAATAATTAATTCGGCAGTCTTTGTTTGATCAGAGCCGACAGGCTACACATGATAACAAAATTAAAGGGTCAAAATAATTTTCTAAATAAAAATTAGCTATGAAGAGGAAAGATCTTAACTGGATGACCATTATAGAAACATTACATAATTGTTGTAACGTGCAAATACTGCAATTGGTCGAGCTTCTGCTGCAATTTGTAGATCTCTTACCATGTTTTGTTTTTACATTGCGATTTTGAAAGTTTTTTGCCTTTTTTAGTAGAGAAGTTGTGTTTTCTTTCTTGTGCTAGAGGATTTTCCATGACCATAATTTTTTTTTGCACCTCTTTCATGGTTTGTTACAAAAGGGTGTGCAGTGGAAGAGGAAGATATAATTGTAAGTTGTAATGATGTATTTACTTTTAGTTTTACAGAACTTGTTTACTATTTTGCTTCCAGCCATCAGTATTCCTCATGAGAATGCGATTTTGTACCCACTTTGCGTTTAAATATATCTAGACCCAGCTTGTTTCTTTTGTATTTTCATTAATTGACTCATTGGATGCATCTTCTCATTGAATTTTGCAAAAAAAATGCATTTCAAATTAAATTTAAGCAGTTTTTTCCAAGTTTTTTCCGAAAACATTTCAAGCTTTTCCTAAATTTTTTGTTCAAGTCTTGGCAAGTTTTTGCCAAGTTCGAGTTTTCCAAATATGGTATAGCATATATAGGAATGTTAGTACACAAAATAAACAAGGCAATCACTATAGACCTACATGGAATCAAACACACCATTACAACAATTGGTGGTATCACAAGAATAATGGCTACTCATGGAAGCATAGAACTTACTATGATAAGGAATGGAATCAAATGGACGCAAAAAATTATGGCCCAAGAATGGTATCCAAAAATTATAGAGTGAAAGGCACAAGGATCCATTATGGATGGCTAGATGATTGGTCATGGCTGATGAACGCACTTTGGATGTTGAGAGGGGGGGCGGGACAAAAACTCTAACTGCTAACTTCGGTAACTACCACAAGAAATAGTGTGCAAGAAAGAGTAGAACCAGCAATCACAAGAACACTAGGATTTATACGTGGAAAACCCAAATTGGGAAAAACCACGGTGAGCACTTGCCCACAAAGATAATTCACTGAAGTATATAATCTGATTACAAAAGATTAGGAGCATATTGCTTCGGAATACCAATCAAAGGCTTATTGCCAATGCTACAATGAATGTTGATAAAGAAGGCTCACTGCCTTACAATACAAACAAGAGCTCATTGCTTCAGACATACATATAGAGGCTCATTGCCAAAGTAGCAAGATACAGTAACAAACTCAAGTACACCCAAGACTCATTGTCTCAAAGTACTTATTCTTCATTGAAGTAGATATAAATATGTTCTCCTGCTAATGTAGCAACAAACTTATTACTGCCTTTTCTTCTTTGCCACTATCACTAAACTCTGCTCTGTTGATTGTTGAACCGGTTCACACTTACACTTGCATTTTGCCAAAGCATCAACAATCCTTATATACAAACTAGATTGGTAGAGATTACAACAAAGTCGACCAAACCAAGTGGATATTACAAATGAGTTCCATTTTGGCCAAGGGATAAGCAAAATGCAAATTGGATCAATGACAATAACACTCGAACCAAAGACCCAAACGGATAAGTGATAAACATTAAATACATAGGTTCCATATAGCATGAACTCGTCCGGATAAGATATAAGCATTAAGTATAAGACCCAGACCTAAATATGATATTTCAACAATCAATAAATACAGCTCCCAGATCTAAAACAGAAAGCATGATCCATCCCAGGAGGAAGATGCAACAAGAACATGCTACATATGACCCAATGCTAGATCCGCAATAAGCAGAACAACCACCAAGAATAAATCAAACTTGTAGAGGCAAACAGCCAATTGCCAGTTGTATCCAAACCTCCACACACTATGGAGAGAACTATACACCACATCGGAAGCCATGTCAACACGCCACATGAGAAGCTATGTTAACATGCAAGGTCAGAAGTTGCCACAACATATTTCCAAATCAAAACAAAAACTGACAAGAATGGCAACACAAGATGGCACAGCCTTTGGAACACCATGAACACACTCTTGATCACCAAAGAATGCCGCAACCAAGACCAAAACTTGAATACATCTGAATGAGTAGCAGCACAACTTCAATCCTGATTTTTGGAAGAGAACCACTCCAAAAAGACAAATAACTGCAACAGTAAGGCTGCTAACTGCAATGCAACACAGTGGTACAATAGACATCCGGACCAGATAGAAATCCCGAAATAAGAATATAATACAAGAGCACTGTAAAACACCATCTACCCATGAACACGGGATACATTCCAGTCTTCCACTGTTCTGAGGCAATATAGGATACATACCTGTCTTCCACTGTTCAGGGACCATACAAGATACAAACCTGTCTTCTACTACTCTGAGACCATATAGAATCGAGAGTGTACTTGTCTTCCAATATACTACAAGTTCATCATACAAACCCACATTACCAAGAATAACACACTTCCAGACCACAAAGCTTGAGTAACACAAACTCAAATTCCTTCGGAACATATGGAACCCAATGTTTGACATCAATGATAACACACAATAATCATATACTTCTAACAATGTGATGAAGGGTGCTCCCCTTAATACCACAAACACATAACAGACATAGAGAAACAACAACAATAATATGCAAGAACAGAAAATTGGCTTCTTATTATCTCCACAAATGTGGAATTACAAACTTTCAGAATTACAATATGCAAAGCCACATGGGCATTCCCTTACAATATTCTGTAGGACAAAGCCTCGAACTATTACCCAGATCTACTACCCAGAACTATTCTGAACTGCCTAAGACAATAATACAGCCTTCCTTATATAGGCAATTTTTCCACCGCCTGGGAAGGTTCCAGAATTTTTAGCCAATAAGGCTGACCAAACTTAGAATTATTTTATTTTACATTTTATTACATCATAGTCGGCTCAAGATAACCTTTGAAACCCGAACAGAAATTTTGAAGAAAATTATTTTTCGCCATTTCAGGTGGCCCAACTTCCGAAGACCATAAGTCATCACCAGTTGACCCGCTCGGCTACTATAACCCCATTTCGGAAACGCCACGAAGCGCTCTACAGGCTGGACCAGCGCAAGCGCCCGTCACCCAAATTTTCGACCTCATCCGGGGCCTCTAAAGCCTTCAAAACTGAGTTCAAAGTTTCTGTACCCTGCTGCCAATACCGAAAATCTTCAATATCTTCCAATATACACTTGATCTGACAATGAAACTTTACTGGCAGACTTATATGACCAAAATGAACCTCCAAGAAAGAAATCAGATCATTCTGAGCACATACGAAAATTAACAAAAATAGTAACTTTCCATAAATAGTAGCTCTGCACAAAATAGCCCTTATTGAATAAAAACATAAATATTTTTGGGTGATGCAAGATTGCTCTTACACCCAGGATGCTCCTGCATCAGACACCCGGGGTAATTTGAGAAGTGACCCTGTCACGACTCAGGGGTGCAGAGGAAAACCAAGACGGTTAACCTCCTCCTTTGTTAGCCATGATGAATCTTCAACAGGTCGTCCTTTCCATTTGACCAAATATTCTTCATATGTCCTATTCCTTGTGCTTCTGCCAACACGACTGTCCAGTATGTCTTCAATCTTCTTGATATCTGAACTGGTTGCTGGAATATTCCACTGTGCTGCTGCAACCTCATCTTCAACACCTCCTTCATGATATTCTGTCAAATCTGAAATGTTAAACACTGGTGAAATATTCAGCCCAGTAGGCAATTCTACCTCATGCATTTCCCGAATCATGCTTCTTCAGTATCTTACATGGTCCAAACTTCTTCATTTTCAATTTGTTATATGTACCAATCGGAAACCTCTCCTTCCGCAAATGAACCATGACTTCATCTCCAACCTGAAATTCCTTATGCCTCCTTTTCTCATCTGCCTTAGCCTTATACTGTGCGTTCATCTTGTTAATATGTTTCCTCACCTCCTCATGGATGTTCTTCAAGTGTTCTGCAAAATCTTCAGCTTCAGCACTACTTATTTCTCCTTTATCTATCTTTCTCAATTCAGATGCATTTCTTGGACTACTTCCATATACAATTTGGAATGGTGATTTACCAGTGCTCCTATTGACAGAATTATTGTATGCAAATTCTGCCTGTGGTAAAATCAAATCCCATCCTGTTGGCTTATCTCCAACCAAACATCTCAGCAAATTTCCCAAACTCCTATTCACCACCTCTGTCTGTCCATCAGTCTGGGGATGATGTGATGAACTGAATTTCAAATCTGTCTTCAACTTCTTCCACAATGTACGCCAGAAATATCCAACAAACTTAGTGTCCCGATCTGAAACTATGGTCTTTGGCAAACCATGAAGTCTCACTACTTCTCTGAAAAACAATTCTGCTACATGAACAGCATCATTAGTCTTCTTGCAGGGAATGAAATGTGCCATCTTTGAAAATCTGTCAACCACTACAAAAATTGAATCATGTCCCCGCGGAGTCCTCGGTAAACCAAGAACAAAGTCCATGCTGATATCCTCCCAAGGCTTCTCTGGTACGGGTAATGGCTGATACAACCCTGTATTCTGCTTCACTCCTTTCGCCATCTGACATACTCGGCAACTCTGTACAAACTTTTTCACATCTTGCTGCAACTGTGGCCAATAATAATTCTCACTAACCAAACCAAGGGTTTTATCACGACCAAAATGTCCAGCCAATCCTCCGCTATGCTTCTCCTTGATGAGATTCTCCCTCATAGAACTTCGTGGAATGCACAACTGACTCCCTCTGAATAGCATATCATCCTGGATGATGAAATCCAACCATTTCGTCCTGTCTAGAGTAACAGGTTCTGTACAAGCTTTCCAAGCTTCACCAAAATCAGGATCCTCTGGATACAAATTCTTGAGTTCCTTGAACCCAACCACTTCAATCTGCATTTCTATCATCAATAGTTGCCTTCTGCTAAGAGCATCCGCAACCCTATTAGACTTTCCACTCTTGTGTTTCAAAACAAATGTATAACTCTGCAAAAACTCAACCCATTTCAAATGCCTCTGATTCAACTTTCCTTGACTATTCAAATATTGCAAAGCTTGATGATCAGTATACAAAACAAACTCCTTAGGAAGTAGATAATGTCTCCACTTCTTTAATGCCTGAACTATAGCATAAAATTCCTGATCATAAACAGAATATTTTCTCTTGGCATCATTTAACTTCTCACTGAAATAAGCAACAGGTTTACCTTCTTGGCTCATAACAGCTCCTATTGCAGTACCACTAGCATCACAATCTACTTGAAACACCTTATTAAAATCTGGAAGTGCTAAAATTGGTTGTTCTGTAACTTTTTGTTTCAACAATTGAAAACTCTTTTCTGCCCCATTAGTCCACTTAAACTCTTTTCTATCCCCTCTCATTGTTTCAGTCAAGGGTCCACAAATACTGCTAAAATTTTTGATAAACTTTCTGTAAAAGCTAGCTAAACCATGAAAAGATCTTACCTCAGTAGCACTTCTTGGAGTAGGCCATTCAAGGATAGCCTGTACCTTCTCTGGGTCCATTTTTAGACCTTTTGCTGAGACTACAAATCCCAAATACACTAACTCTTTCTTCACAAAACTGCACTTCTTCAAATTAATCAACAATTTCTCTTCTCTCAACTTCTCAAATACCATACGAATATGCATCATATGCTCATCCAATGTCTTACTAAAGATCAAAATATCATCTAGGTAAACAATGACAAACTTACCCAGAAATTCTTTCAGAACCTCGTTCATGAGCCGCATGAAAGTGCTCGGTGCATTGGTTAGCCCAAAAGGCATGACTAACCACTCATACAGTCCTTCCTTTGTTTTGAAGGCAGTCTTCCATTCATCTCCCTCCCTGATCCGAATCTGATGATATCCACTTTTCAGATCTATCTTTGAAAAATACACAGCTCCACTCAAACAGTCCATAATATCATCCATTCGTGGCAATGGAAACCTGTACTTGATTGTGATCTTGTTTATTGCCCTAGAATCTGTACACATCCTCCATTCTCCATTCTTCTTTGGTGCTAATACCGCAGGTACAGCACAGGAACTCAGACTCTCTCGAATCAACCCCTTCTGCAATAACTCATGTACTTGTCTGTTCAACTCTTCACTTTCTGCTGGTGTCATTCTATGTGCTGCCTTGTTTGGCAAACTGGCTCTTGGAATCAAATCTATCTGATGACTGATCTTCCTTACCGGTGGTAATCCATCAGGTACATTATCAGATACAATATCCTGAAACTCATTCAACAAATCTGCAACCTCTACAGGTACATCCTCTACTTCTTCTTTACCAACTTTTGGAATTAAAGCAAAACACACATGCTCATGCCTCATACCATCTAGGAATTTTCTTCCATCAACAAATGTTATTCTTGCATTACCACATACCTTTTCTTCAGTCTCCTTCAATGGTTTTAGCTTATGCCACACGCCATCCTTTGTCAGGGAATAGGTATTCGCACGACCATCATGTACAGCACATCTGTCAAACTGCCACGGTCTACCCAATAACATATGACATGCATCCATAGAGATGATATCACATAGTACCTCATCTTGGTACCCGCCGATCTTGAACTTTACCAGGCACTGTTCACTGACCATGACCTTGTGGTCATCCTGCACCCAGGCAATCCGATATGGATGTGGGTGTTTCTGTCTCTTGAGCTTCAACTTTTTCACCATCTCTTCTGACACCAAATTGTCAGTGCTTCCACTATCAATAATCACATCACAACATTTACCTTCACACTTGCACCTAGTGCGAAACAAGCTCCTCCTTTGCTCAGGTTCATTCTCACCACTCAACAGGACTCTTTTGTTAATCAACGTTTCTCCTCTTTCAGCATCTTCAGAATTTGATGATCTGGTATCTTCATCTACATGTGCAACTCTGGCCTGGCCTTCATTTCTCCTGTCTATCTTGCCTTGGCGCTGAGGAAATTCAAATGCCCTATGACCTTCTTCTCCACAGTGAAAACATGTTCCACGGAAGCCACCTCTTCCAGATCCTTGTCCTCTTCCTCTTCCTCTCTGATCTCTATTATTCTGATCCTGGAAGCGATTGGAATTATTTCCTCGCTGATTCTGACTGCTACTGGCCTCATCCTTCTTTTTCGGATCTTCATTTCGGCCACCATATGATCGTCCACCAGATCGTCCACCGCGACCTCTTCCGTTTTGTCTGCTCTCAAACTTCTTGTTCAGCTTTTCCTCTACTTTTAGGGCAAACTGGTATGCCTCTTCAATACTGCTCATTCGAACCAGATTCAGCTCCTCCTGAATGCTTGGCCTTAACCCATTAAGGTATCGGGCAACTTTCTCCTTATCAGCTTCTGCATGGCCTGTTCTGATGAGAAGTCGATAGAACTCCTCTGTATACTCCTGGATAGATCTTCCTGCTTGCTTCAAACTCTGCATTTTCTTCAGTAGGTCAAGCTCATAATCAACAGGAATGAACTGTCGCTTCAATTTATCCACCATCCGATCCCATCTCGTGATTTTCTCCTTTCCCCTTCTATTTCGCTCCAACTGAATCTCTTGCCACCATATCTTCGCATGACCTTTCAATCTGGCCTTCGCAAATTTGACCCTATCAGGATCTTCAACATCTTCATATTCAAAATATTCCTCACATTCATTGATCCAGTCGATCAATTCCTCTGGGTTAAGATTTCCAGAAAATGCAGGAACCTCAATCTTAGGTCTTTTCCCAATCTTGGAAATCGCCCGAAAAAGTCTTTCTTCCTCCTGGTTCACAATTTCAACTTCTCCTCCTTGATATTCTTCTTCGGCTTCATCCTCACTTTCGTCTCTGACATTAAGATTCATTCCTCTACGAATCTCTTCTTGCAATGCTCGCACTTGTCTCTGCAACTCTCTAACCTCAGGTGTCACAACACCAGGTCTTCCGCCACGTTCTCTTCGTGGAGGCATTTTCGCGATGCGCACTAAAACCCTAGCCACGGTCCTAGTGCAAACTGCCTCATAGTCGGCGATCTGTTTACACACTCAAGAACCTGGCTCTGATACCACCTGATGAAGGGTGCTCCCCTTAATACCACAAACACATAACAGACATAGAGAAACAACAACAATAATATGCAAGAACAGAAAATTGGCTTCTTATTATCTCCACAAATGTGGAATTACAAACTTTCAGAATTACAATATGCAAAGCCACATGGGCATTCCCTTACAATATTCTGTAGGACAAAGCCTCGAACTATTACCCAGATCTACTACCCAGAACTATTCTGAACTGCCTAAGACAATAATACAGCCTTCCTTATATAGGCAATTTTTCCACCGCCTGGGAAGGTTCCAGAATTTTTAGCCAATAAGGCCGACCAAACTTAGAATTATTTTATTTTACATTTTATTACATCATAGTCGGCTCAAGATAACCTTTGAAACCCGAACAAAAATTTTGAAGAAAATTATTTTTCGCCATTTCAGGTGGCCCAACTTCCGAAGACCATAAGTCATCACCAGTTGACCCGCTCGGCTACTATAACCCCATTTCGGAAACGCCACGAAGCGCTCTACAGGCTGGACCAGCGCAAGCGCCCGTCACCCAAATTTTCGACCTCATCCGGGGCCTCTAAAGCCTTCAAAACTGAGTTCAAAGTTTCTGTACCCTGCTGCCAATACCGAAAATCTTCAATATCTTCCAATATACACTTGATCTGGCAATGAAACTTTACTGGCAGACTTATATGACCAAAATGAACCTCCAAGAAAGAAATCAGATCATTCTGAGCACATACGAAAATTAACAAAAATAGTAACTTTCCATAAATAGTAGCTCTGCACAAAATAGCCTTTATTGAATAAAAACATAAATATTTTTGGGTGATGCAAGATTGCTCTTACACCCAGGATGCTCCTGCATCATAATGGCATCATATTTGTAATAATTTGCGACAGTCACTCTTTGGGTTCTTCTCATGTTTTGGGGACAAAACATGTCAAGGAGGGATGGCATGTTATGTAATTAAGGATATGACATTATCAGGTATTTAGGTGGATGGAATTGTCTACATGTGGCACATATCCCTTATGTTATTTATATTGAGTCATGTGAATAATTATGTAATTAATTATAACACGAGTTGAGTAGGCCTTCATTAGGATGTAGCCTTCCATAGTATTTGTTGATATTTGTAGCATCGGTCAAATAAATAATATTGACTATATAATTATTATGAGAAATAATTTATTATATATATTCATATATATCAATGTATATAATAATTGATATTACTTTATACATTGATATATATGTATATATAAAGTTAGATTATAATTATTCTCATAATAACTAAATAGTTAAATTGATAAAATAATTATTATTATTATTATGTAAATATTAGATAAATTAATATAGTACTCAAGAGATATTATATATATATAATCATAATTATCATTATATTAATTACAAAATAATGAATAGACATGTCCCATGAAGGGACATGTCTCTTCTTGGCTCATTCTCAATATAAATGCAAGAGATTGTTGCATTTGGAAAACACATACAATCAGATAGTGCTATTACATTTTCAATGATCCTAAAACTTTAACATGGTATCAGAGCCAAGTTGCAAATGTAAGAGAGTAGTTTGTTGATGGTGAATGTGTGACTGTCTCAGAAAATACAGTCTCAATACGAAAACCATATCTCCCAAATGCACCGTTGGATTTTGCTAAAGTTCGGATATGTTGGTGATAAACCAATTTACAAGAATCTCACCGGAACGATTGAAAAGAAAATTACAAGTTCAAAAGTTATGACCGACTTTGTATGGGTCTATAATAAATAAATAAATAAATCTGAAAAAGAGTGAGGTTCCTTCTTTAAAAGCCTAACCACTTGAAGGGAGATCTAATAAGATTGAAGGTTGTGATACTGTATAGAACCTTTGGATATTAGATATAGTTCATGTGACGAGTTATAGTAATGTTTGAGAATGATGACATCATTCTATGAATTTGCATGATATTTTCTATATGGGCTCACCTTACAAAATGAAATACTTGAAATTTATAAAAGAAGAAAATTGCATTCAAGGGAGAAAGAACTTAATGCTTGCAAATGAACTGATGATTGAGACTAGATGTAGAGGGAGTTTGACATTTCAAAAGAAGACAAGAGGTTGATACAAGAACTTGAGCTTCAGAGGGAGAAGATGGTTCATTCAATGTATGACAATCTTGATTGAGAGGGAGTTCACTATTGAAGGTGAAACACTCCTGAATTTTTTTAATGGGCTTGCCCCCTGTGTAAATCATGAGGAAGTGATGACTTCCAAATGATTATCACTTGTATTTGTAAAAGTTATTGGAAGGTGACGATCTTACAATAACTTGATCTTCTATTGTGATAGACATCTTGTGATGGCTGAAACAAATCATAATAGATGATGTAAATGTTCTTATGGTAAGTGCACATTACCTATGAACATCTATTGAGTACTTGGTGGACATCATGTGACTTGATGTCATTAGGCCATTACTCTGAGTACTTGGTGGCATCATGTGACTTGATGTCGGTAGGCCATTACTCTGAGCACTTGGTGAATATCATGTGATTTGATATTCTGTAGGCCAATGCTCCTGATATCATGAGATGATATCTTTATAATTTTGTTGAGTACTTGGTGGACATCATGTGACTTGATGTTGGTAGGCCATTACTCTGAGCACTTGGTGAATATCATGCGACTTTATATTCTATAGGCCAATGCTCCCGATATCATGAGATGATATCTTTGTAAACTTTTGAGTACTTGGTGAACATCATGTGACTTGATGTTGGTAGGCCATACTCTGAGTATTTGGAGAATGTCATGTGACTTGATATTCTATGACAAATACTCCCATTATCACAAGATGATATTTTTTATGAGTTATGGTGAATATCATGAGACTTGATATTCTTGCTCAGACCAGATCTCTGATAGCATATTGAGGTGATATCTAAAATAAACTTTCACAATTAACCTTGTGTTTCTCTCTTGGATTGACCTATTTATCCTCCCTAGCTAAGAGGGAGTGTTGATATTTGTAGCATTGGTCAAATAAATAATATTGACTATATAATTATTATAAGAAATAATTTATTATATATATTCATATATATCAATGTATATAATAATTGATATTACTATATACTTTGATATATATGTATATATAAAGTTAGATTATAATTATTCTAATAATAACCTATGTTACCCCGAGTTTCCGGGACAGGGGGACGGGGGGACGGGGAAACGGGTTTTCGGGACGGTTTTTTTTTTAGCCAAAACAAGGGACGGCTATATATATATATATATATATATATATATATATATATATATATATATATATATATATATATATATATTTAGAATTACATAACATTGTCACATTCATCATAGCAACATAATTTAAAATTATCAATTCCATTCATCAAATCAGCATAGAACATAGCATCAAATCTAATCATCATCTAAGAATACTAAAGTCTAAGAATAGGAACATAGGAGAAGAATTGAATTTATTGTGCCAAATCATTACTAGACAGGTAGCAGCCATTTTGTCTGGGCAGTAATCAGCTACAACAGTGTATTTTTGGGCACTTATTGCTGCTATCAGAGCATTATCAAAGTTGGAAACAATCTGAGTATTCAACCCAGTGGCATTCATTTCCAGGCCTGCGATATGAATATCAAATAAAAGTATAGTTTACAATTATTTTCAGGTCTGGTTTGTTGAACAGAAGTTTGACTTTTCAGTCATAGTTGGATGCTAAGTTTGTAACGATTTTCCAAAAAATAAACTTTCAACATATGTTATGTTAGACATAACATATTTTATTATTTTAACGACTTCTAATGCTTGCAGCCCACGAATGGGCAAAAAATTGCCAATAACTACTGTTTTTTTGAATTAAATCTTATTTTGAATTGGAAACTTCAAGGAGTCCCCGGGACGGACAGGAAACGGCTACGTAGTCCCCGGGACGGTCAACGGCAGCAGGAAACGCGTTGACCGTTTCCGAAGTTTCGGGGACGTGTTTCCGATTTTTCTGCCTAGGTGGGGACGGCTTGGAAATGTTTCCGGCCGTCCCCAAGTCCCCGAAACGAGGACGGTTTCGGAAACGCGGGGCTTGGAGCAGGAAACACGTCCCCGGGTAACATAGATAATAACTAAAAAGTTAAATTGATAAAATAATAATAATAATAATTATTATGTAAATATTAGATAAATTAATATAGTACTCGAGATATTATATATATATAATCATAATTGTCATTATATTAATTACAAAATAATGAATAGACATATCCCATGAAGGGACATGTCTCTTCTTGGCTCATTCTCAATATAAATGCAAGAGATTGTTGCATTTGGAAAACACATACAATCAGATAGTGCTATTACATTTGCAATGATCCTAAAACTTTAACAGTATTCTTAAAAAGAGGTATATTTAAAGAAAGGTAATTATCATTGTAGTTAAAGTAATTATGTAATGTTTCTATAATGGTCATTCAGTAAGGATTTTTCCTTCTTATAATTAGTTTTTATTTAGAAGTTTCTTTACAATCTTTCGTTTCTGTTTTAGAAACTCTGCTTGTAATACCCATTTAAGGAGCTTTCATCCTCTTTGGAACTCATTGAATATCAAAAAAGCGGATTGAGTTTTTTGACAAATTTTCTTAATAAAAATTCGTGGGTATCTAGAATGGTTTTTTAGAATTTTTTTGAATCGTTTTCTAATGAAAAAACACAATTTTGTTTGCTGTTGCAAATCGCAAATGGGTTTTCTATTTTTTTTTCCACAAAAAATCTTCGAAGGGTACTTTAAAGAAAATATTCACATACCTAGGTACCGGGTTCTCGTACTCTCACCCGTCCCCAAACATCATGTTCTTATCTATTTATTTTTAGAATCATACTCAAGACATACCATACCAAGGTCCTAACAAAGGGGAAACCTCCACATGCATAAATGTACTTTTAACTAGTCTTAGGGCATGTTCCCATGCAGCTGCTAGGCTTATTTTGGCTAGCAGCTTCTGCTCAACATTTTTAGGAGTAATTTGTGGAGCTGGTGGCACCATGGAAATAAAATTTGCTAGCACCACTCTTAAATAGTATTTTTAAATATAAGTTTGAATAATATTTGTTGCAAATAAAATATGCAAACAAAATTTTAGGCAAATAAAAAGGAGGGGGGAAAAATTTGGTGAAGACTTGTGTTTCTTTTTTCAATAAGCAGTTGCTGCTTATTTATAGCCCTCCCTTCCACAGCTTATTTCTAATTCGTGAACAATAGCTGCTCCACTAAAGTAGGAAAGATTCTAATTTATCCTTTTCCTGAAATTAAAAATTTGCATGGGAATACTTCAGCAGCTTAAATTTAAGCAGAAATTGCACTTAAGCAGCCGCATTAGAAATTTGAGGTTATTGTCTATTGATTCTAACCACATTGTGATTGTAATGTTAGATATATATAATGAGTTTCAAAAAGCCACTTGTTCCATGGTAAGCAAATTGCAGTACTGTTTATGTTGATGCATATTACTCAGATATCACCTTATATTGACACATTTGAATTGCAGTTTCTTTAATGGAATTTTTTGATGACGATCTTTTTACTGTGAATCAGCGGAAAAGTTGGAGCAGGCAGAGAGTCAACTTGTTCATTCACGTGTGGGTTCATTTATTGTACCCCCACAGCGCAAGAAAGAGGTAGTTCCTTTTGATATTCTGTTTTTCCATGTCTCTGTGTAGGAGTTTGTTTAAAAGAGCATCATTTTTCATAGCCTGGTACAATAGCTGTCAGTAATTGTGTAGAGTTATTTTCAGCCTTCCAAGCTCAACAGAGCCAAATTCAAAAAACTCTAGGTGGTCATTAAAATTTCTACTAAAATTTAGTGACCATCAGCCCATTGCTTTCAGTAATATTTCTACTAATGTTACGTTATAGATGGTAAACTTATCTTTTCCAACCCTTTAACAACAATACCTTGAAAAGTATACTATAATGTGTAATATGATCACTTCTTAAAAGGAATTTGAATCGAAGTGCATAGATTTCTAGAATTGACTGTGTAACATTTTTTAGCGTCAACATTTTGGATCATCCACGATCCATCATCAGAGTGATATTACACTAGAAAAAGAAGAAAAAGTTAGGAACAGACCCAAAGAGCTAAATATTGGAAAGTTGGGAGCTAACCATCAAGGAAGATCTCATACTAACCAGAAGAACCAAGAAAGAGGAGTGAAAAATTACTAATGAAGAAGACCCCAAAAAAAGAAAAAAGAAGAAAAATTATGCAAAATGAAAATAAAGAACTACCTAGTAGTGAAAAGGGCAATTGGTTAAAAAAAATTATGATTAAGGACATACAATGGATACTAGAAAGATGGGTTTAAAACCATATGAAAAGAAAAACTTCAAGTCAAAAATTAAATAATAGAAAATTTATAATAAAAGCAAAAGATATAACAGCACAAATAACATGATGAAGGGATATATAAAGTGATGTAAGGGGGAGATATATACTGTAAATAGTGTATATATCAATAGAGAAAAATGAATAATAGAATATATCAAAGGGATACATAAATTGATGAAACGGGAAGAAGGATAGAATAAAATAGTGTGTAAATAGTGTATATATCAATAGAGAAAAATGAATAATAGAATATATCGAAGGATACATAAATTGATGAAAGGGGAAGAAGGATAGAATAAATAGTGTATATTTATTGAGATATATATAGTGAATAATGTATAGATTAAAAGAGAAAATGAATAATAGAATTTAGAATAAAATTGCAGATGAAATTGAATAAAGTATATAACAATAGGAAAAATGGAGATATATAAAACAAAAGAATATAACATAAATTTGGTGCTGGTAGCATATGATAAATTAATAATATAAGAGATTTCTATAGTGATTTAAAGTATAAATTTAGGGATGATAGAAAATGGATTGTCTAAAATATGTAGATGATGACATAAATTATGGTATATATATCTAGAGAGAGGGGGTAGGCGGTGGGTGGGAGAGGAGAGAGATGTATAATAGAAAATTGTAAAAATGTAGTAATGATAGAGAATAGATCAATTTCTTAGTATAAAACATATAGATATTATGGGAAATATATGGTATAGCTTTAGGGATGAAAGATAATAGATTAATGAATAAAACAAAATATGATATATGAAAGACAAAAAAATAATATAAATATGGGCTGAATACCAAGAATAAGACAAATTTAAAGATTTTTTTTAATAATAAAAATAATAGATAAAGATAAAAGAAAAGGATAAAATATAATAGAATCTAATTAAACAAGGTTCGAAAAAGTGAAGGATTAGAAGTGAATGGAAATAAATTCCATATAATGCTGATAAAGGCATGAAAGAGGAAACAAGAAAGACAAACAAATATAAAAAGAGGGACACATGAGAGAGAAGGCAAGGGGAAGGGAAAGGTGGGAAGCTCTTTTTTCGAAGCCAAATAAGAGGGGTTGCCAAGTAGAACCAAAATGTCAACCACCATCTAGGTTGAGCATGGAGGTATGATTGTCAATTTCAGTGGTCTTTAATTGTTTATTTTAATTTTTCATATGCTATCATAACCAAATTTATTCTATATTCTATTATTCAATTTTCTCTACTGATCTATTTGTTCATTATATATATCACACTTCATATATCCTCTAGTTATCATATTATTTGTCTTTCTGCATTATATTATATCTGAGTCTACTGCTATTTTTTCATTCGTTTTTCTAGCATAATCTTGTATTGATGATGCATCATGGAATATGATCTAAAATGTTAATGCAAAAAATGTTACATAGTCAAATCCAAAAACCTATGCACTTTTTTTATTTTTATAAAAAATCTATCACTTTGATTTCATAAACCGTTGAAAATTCACGCAGTTGATTTGAATCAAACTCCTATCTATGTAACTGGTGCTTTGCAACAGTAATAATAAGAACAATAAATATGGCATTTTCCCGAAGTTATTTTTTTCCCCATAGCCTAAAATACATAATATTGAAGTCTTGGCATGAAGTTACAAGGCCCCTTTCAAAGTCACTGTGAAGTTACAAAATACCTCTTTGTAATTTTTGATGTGTTCTCTTTAGTTTTGTGGCCTGCTGTCTATTCTATGCTTCGTATATTTTTCTATATTCATAAATGATAATCTCGAGTATGTTTGAATATTTACGTATAGGAGGAATCACAACTTGCAAAGATTACACGAGACAGCGCAAAGATTACTGTTGAGCAGGTGCATGGCCTGATGTCACAGGTAGAATTTTTGCTCTGAAACTTCTACTATGTTGATGCACTACGATATTATACAAATAGGGATCAATTTACATCACCAGCTGATTCTCAAAGGCACTAATATATTGTTGTATTCGCTGTCAAACCAGGTTATCAAGGACACCTTGTTTAATTCAGTTCACCAGTCTGCAAGGAATGGATTGGTTGCTACTGAGGCATCAGGCCCTGAGCCCATGATTGAAACCTGATGCATGGAAAAAATGGCCTAGATAATTGCACTATGTTATGTGATAATTGACATCTCTTCTTGACCACAAGTTGACCTGCCAGTTTTGCTTTGTCACGGCTCTCCTGTGCCAGATATTTGAATTTGCTCTATTGTATACCAGGAGAGTGCTGAAGTATCAGCTGCATAGTGGGCATCTGGGATATCGTAGGCAGAATAAGCTATCCAGATAAATTAGTTACAAATTAGATCAAATTGATTTAGATGTCTACTTGGTTAATACGGTTGTACTTGAGTAGCCTTGCTGCTTTTGTCCTACCATTTAATCAAATTGATTTGAAACTAGCATGTTTGCAAAAAAGGTTTGCAAATTTCTGTTTATGGATACCAAACAGGACGAATGTTTATACCTTTTTGGTTGACGTGCTAGTTTTGGAGTATGTATCTGCATTATCTTGGTGCTATATTGTGATCCTAGCTGGGTAACGCCAAAATAATACATGTGAATATTTTGAGGTTGATAACAATTTTCTTTCCAAATGCATATTATAAATAACAGGAGACATACACAATTGCCTTGGTAGATGTGAAACTTACAGTATTTAAATATATTCTTAGCAGAAAGACGGAACTTATGCTGCAGACAAATATTGATTTTTTAAAAAACTATTTTGTAGGTATAGTTAAACTATATTATCAAATAACCTTGTTAGATAATATACCGAATTGGACTCAATTAGATAAATCCTTGAGTCCAGTTAACGGATTTTGAGGGAGAGAGAATAGTCTGTAGATACGTTATCTTTTTTATTCATGACTCTGCATACAGATTTGAACTGAATTATTGTGTCCGAAGGCATAATTGTAGTGGTAGCTAGGGATGGAGAATAAGGCGAGTGCTAACAAAATTATTTAAGATTAAATAAGAATAAAATTTATAAAATAAAATAATTTATATATACAAATAAAATAATTTTAAAATAGTTTGGAAGTAAAATAAAATAATGTTGAAGAACTCTGAAGTAAATAAAACTCAAGTAAAACCAGCATAGGTATAATTTATATAAATATAATAATTTGTTAGAAATAAATTATGTAAATATAATAATTTTTTATTAATATATTTCTTTAAATATTGCATAGAATAAATAGGCGTCTCAAAGATTGATATCTTGCAGCTATTTAAGATATTTATGCTAGTTAAATTGCTGTTTAGATGTGTTGCCTAAATTTGTTTGCAACTGTAAAGTCTTGGTCCTTTTAACAAGGATTATGGAAAATATGTTTTCAAACATATAGTTCCTGCATCAATAGGTGTAGACATGACCCAAAAGTAAAAGTAAAAGGATTGTATGACCAAAAGACTAGCTAGACTCTAGTCTGCTAAACCTCAATCCATGATCATGTTGTACTTAAAAATTACAAAATCTCCTTTTCAACTTCATGCTTGTTTTACTGATTTCTATACTTGTATATCAGAACACTTAGTTCATGGCAAATGTGCTTATGGGCTACTGGCGAAGGTTTTCAATGATGGAATGATGCTATTTTTATTTGCTTTTGCTGTAGCATTTCCTTCTTAAAATGCTTATCAACATCCTGAAATACAATGGAAATTGGGTTAAAAGGAGACTTCAAAATCGAGAAAATATTAATTCCATGTACATTGCATCTGAACTAAATTTCACGTTATCATCACATTGGTTTTACTGAATATAATTAATGCTGCATAGGCCCCTTATCTACCACAAGTTAATTTAGTAGAACAACTCATCTCCATCGCAAGTAGAACAAAAATCTAGCTTTTGATCCAATTTATAATCTGTCAATTTTGTGAAATATGCCTACATTTTCACCGGTTGGAATAATTACACGGAACCCCTAATTCGAAGTTTGAAATTTAACTTTTGATGCCACTTACGTTGCAAATTGGATTAGACTTAACATCCCACTCGAGATTGAAATAAAGCAATAGAGTAGAGTGGGATGTTTACAGCACACCAAAAGTTTCCATGCTTCAAAAATGAAAGAGGAACTTTAGTGTCGTAAGTTAGTAATGCATATTGATTGTCTAATTTATATCTTTCTTTAAAGCGCTTAATAGTAGCGTAGGGGCGGACGGTATGTCTAGTGCAGATTTAGGTTCTCCGTACGTTAAAGATGAACTAGGAACTTCAACGAGTGTCTAAAGTCATTCATGCGTGTTGAATGTCTACGTATCATCATTATTTAAAATGCTTTCTATCAGTTTTAAAATAAAACAAGATGAAATAAAATCACAGAACATATAAAAAATAATACAGTTTCAGAAAACCACGAAGCAAAACATGCTTTTTTGTTCGACCTTGTTGCCTAGGCTAAAGGATGAAGCAACTTAAAAAATTTACAAATTCTTTACTTAGAAAATGACAAAAATTAGTACCTTATGCAATCGTTGGTGTGATTAACAAAATTTAAAAGTTTTCTTAGAGACTTGTTATTGGCATTGTAAGCCCCATAAAAGTATTCTCTGATCAATAAACACGAGCGGACCAACGTTGGCAACAAAAGTAGTTCAACAAACATAACTAAACTTTTGAATGATAAACCTTTAATGTGAATCCTGTGACATGCAAAGCTGCTATTCATAATCATTTGTTTTCTTGTGTTTAATCTTGTGGGCCAGCTTGGCAATAATAGTAGATCAACGTGACTAACTTTATTGAAAACCAAAAAATTAACAAAATTAACATTGGCAACAAAATCAGTCTAGAAAACATGACCAGATTAACACTAATAAGAAAAACTGTAACCAATTGAACCAACATGTCCAAACGAAAGTTCCAAAAAAAATAAAAATATAGAAAGAACACGAAACTTTGGTATTTTTTAAGTAACTGTTACTCAAGCATCAAACTCCAGAGGCATTTGGAAAAGTTGAGATGGACAAATCATGTTCTAGTGGCAGTCACTTACAAACATTAAGGAGTATACTCAAACTACAGATTATAATACAAATATGAATTGCACTTCCATCGAACCATGTATTTTGCATGTAATCTGTAGATTACACTACACACGAACATTGGTAGGTCCTGTGAAAAGACACACTGTAATCCAGAATTGCACAATATGTATACAATTCAGCTAGACTCTTGAGATCTACCTGAAAAAAAAATAATTAGAACAATCAATCAGGATGGTTTGGTGTTTCAAATTCTTGAAGTTCGGCATATGTAAATTGTAGGTGTGCTATCCCCAGCAATTAAAAAAGATACATTGCTGCAGTAGCAGTAGCACTTAATATTGCCTGAAGAAGTATTTATTTGTCTTTGTGCCAGTTAGTCTGTCTAGAAATTGATGCACCTTACTTCTTCCGAGCTCTGTCCCGCTTGACCCTTACGATTCTCCGACTACGTTTCTCAGCTCCATTATCTGCAACTTCTTTATGACCCCCTGAAGTATGACTGTCAGATATAGAAAGTTTCTCATATGGAATGCCTGCCTTGGCTTCACTTGATTCTGCATTTGATTGAGAATCAATTGGCAGAGCTGCTGAAGTTCGTGAAACAGTTGATGAAGTCTGTTCAACAGAGCCTGAGACAAGGGTAACTGATATTTTTGAAGGCTCTTTCAAATCATTTCCATTCATTTGCCCAACTTTTTGGCCATCCACCAATGTAGTTCCTAAAAGAGTTGTCTGTTCAACAGAGGCTGAGAGAGGGATACCTGTTAATGTTGAAGGTTCTTTCAAATCATTTCCATTCATCTGCCCACTTTGTTGGCCATCCACCACTGTAGTTTCTATTGGTGTGTTCACGGCAGCAGTTGAGCTTGTCAAGTCAATTATTTGGGTTGGTAGCCCTGATGAACTAGGCAACTCAGTTGAAGTCAAAGATCTAACACCCAAACCACATTCAATTGAAGACTTTGTCTCAGAAGTTGTTTTATTAGTTGCAGCTTCTACAGTCTCTACCAACCTAGATGCTTGTTTGTTTTCACCATTTTCTGAACCTCCTGAACCAAATTGAGAGTTTGTCCCAAAACTGAATGAAGACATACTGCTAGTTTTAAACACGGATGGAAACAAAGGAGGAACATTCTTTGATTTAAGTACGACAGGATTATCTAGAGAGGACGGACTGCTCCCAAAGGCTAAAGTAGGGTTGCTATGTACACCAGATGAGGAAGAAGCTGTGGCAGCTGACACAGGAGTGATGCTAATCCCAGACTGAGCAATCCCCGAGCTAAAAAGAGTTGTTGGGATTACACCAAATGAAGTGCTGCAGCTGGATCCAAATACTGAAACATTTCCAGTACCTGCTTGAGAGCTAGTTTTGGTGAAACTGGTAAATGATGCAGGAGCTGAAGCAGATGCACCAAGCTTGCTAAGTCCAAAAGAACTCAATGAAGGACAAGAGGTTGCAACAGAACTGCTGAACAATGGAGAGCCTGTTCTCTGAAATAATGTAGAGGAACTGTTGTTAAATAATGTGGTTGAAAATGGCGAGCTTGACATAGACTCGAATGAAGCAGAAGTCCATGATGAAAAAGCTGGTTTAGAATTTGAGTCAGCTCCACAATCAGATGTTGACTGAGAGGTTGATATTGGATTACTGCTCAAAGCAGACAATGAGCTTGATTCGGATGCTACAGCTGCCTCCACAGCAGCACTGGATTAGACATCATTAGTTGGAAAACGTTAGTAATGATAGACTACCAAATCAACTTATTTTCTACTTAAACAAATCAATTATAAAACCCACTCATATAGTAGCTAACCTGAATGACATATCTCTCTTGCTTTGAAATTTGAAATCAAACTTTGGCATGAAAGCATTAGAATTTGTACTTCCATTTGTCGCAAATGAAAAGATAGGGCCTTTGCTCATGTTTCCAGAGCCAAACTCAAAAGTTGGATTTTGTTTACAGATTTGCCCAGCTGCATATTTAAGGGGTGTAATATTGCAAGTTAGCAGGATGGATTACAATGTCTTTGCCAGAGGAAACATAGATATGCAACTTCAGTACAACTCCCAACCGGGAATAATGTATTAGTTATCGCCATAGTTTCTATTGTCAAAAATCAAACTTGCAGAAATACTTAGTTTCTATTGTCAAAAATCTAACTTGCAGAAATACTTATTAGTAGCTCTTTCCTTTAAACGCTTAGTATCAAAAAATATACCATCAGATGCAAGAAGTAGAGACTTTGATGTTTGGATGGCAGGGGCAATGACACCTTCTGTAGTCTCACAAGCCTTGTTTTCCAGCCCCTGTGTGAATACATAAATAAAACGAAATTAGACCAGGAAAAAATAGCATAAGTATATTATTGATGACACCAGATAGCTTTGTTTATTTGACCAAAATTTTCACGAGTCTTGCCTCAACAATCTTCGGTTGTGAGTCGGTGGTCTTCTCTGATACAGCAGAGCTGACAAAGACAGAACTAGTGCCCTCTAAAGATACCAGTGTTGAAGGGGCATTCATAATACTATTACTCTTCTTGGAGTTTACATCAGCAACGCTCATAGTCAATTGATTTGTGGTTTTGTCTTTCACAGTGACCAACTGTTCTTCAGAAGGCTTCTCAGTGGACAAAAGTAACTTCTCATTACTATTTTCAAGGATTTTCTGTGCTGTTAGGCTTGATTGTGTAGGCACAACAGAAACTTTTGCTA
The DNA here is from genome assembly GCA_027943335.1 of Chamaecyparis obtusa. Classification (NCBI taxonomy): domain Eukaryota; kingdom Viridiplantae; phylum Streptophyta; class Pinopsida; order Cupressales; family Cupressaceae; genus Chamaecyparis; species Chamaecyparis obtusa. The sequence goes on from BSBK01003256.1 coordinate 281,500, forward strand.
TATTCTCTTTATATGGCATAGATAATGACGATACATTTCCAAATGACTTTTGACGAGTTCTTCGAACTGGCTCAATGCAAGCCTGATCGTCATCTATCACGGAACTCCGCCTTTTTAATGTCTTCTCACAATGAATAAAAAGCACTAAGTCAGCATTGGTTTAAACCAAGTATAACTGACTTTAAAAAAATAACATTTCACATTTGTCTTTCAATCTGACAAGTTAGAATTCCAAAAATCTAAGAGAAAAAAATTGAGCACAAATGATGTGAAGTTTCACCTCATATCCACCTGTACCACAGTGCTGATTTTGTGTGAACCTAGAAGATGTCATTATCTGTCCATTATCTGCTGCATTATCTGTCCTCTGCGCATGGAAGATATGATACTGTCAGGAGCAATTTTAAATAGTAAATCATCTATCCAAACTAAAGCATCCTTATACAAATCTCTATACCTGAATAGAATGTTGTGAATAAGCACCCCGATAATATGGGGTCCGTGTTAGACCAGCTCTGGAATAAGGACTGTAAGTCACTGTGTGTGTGTTGTTCCATGAACTTGAAGGTGGAGTCCTATATCTATCCTCGTGCCGGCTATTACCAACTGACCAGAGTTCTTTTGTAGATGGAACAAAAGAGTGATTATTACGTAGGTAACCACTTTCAGTTGATTTGTAGGGCAGCAAAGCTACAGGTGATGATGATGCCCACGTAGGTCGCACTCCCATATAAGCTTTTGCAATGTCTACAGGTGAAGATGTTGTGTTGTCAGCAACCTGCAAAAACCAATATCCTAATATAAGAATGACAAAGATAAAACAATTTACAAGGAAAATAATTCCCATGTATGTATATATACATACACAGTAAATACAGCCATCCATAAACGAAGGAAGCTTATTTTTTCAACTGCTAGGTCTATAACAACCATAATTGTCCACTTACATCTGCTGACAAATCAAGGCTAGACACATTGCCACACAAAGCACCATCCCATTCACTGTTTCCACCTTCTTCCTGGGATTTTCTTCTCTCTTCCTGCCATCTCTGTGCTTCCTCAAGTGCTTCATTCCTTAAATAATTCCCTGAGTGCTCTATGTTATGCCCGTGCTCTTTCAAGCCAGAACTATCAACTACCCGTGATTGTAGCAACACTGTTAAGTGTATGAACTCATCCCTAATGCAAGACAAATTCAATAAAATATTTCAAAAAATATTATCCAGATAATTCCACATTCATTATCAAGGATGCATATCACCATCATTTGGGAACACGGCAAATGACTGAAATTGAATACTTTCACATTATGCCATAACTGAAACCTGATCAAGAGATGTGAGAACCTCTTGAATAAAACAACTACAAACACATTTATGCAGATAAAAATTCTGAAATTCTTATGAGAAGTATAATTAGGTTGGAATAAAACTTTGGACACAGCCCGGTAATATCTCTCCCATTTACTACATCCTAATAGATCATAGTATGCCATATCTTTTAACAAAGAATGTGAATCTGAGGCTTAATATCATGACCAAAGAGGCTAAAGATTCAGAGAATGATCTTTGCAATCTGTTGTTAGAGATACTAATGCAATCTTGATAGTTTGGGAAACAATAATAAATTTCGGGATTGGGTTGAGATTTGAATATTATTTAAACACCAAATATATATAAATTTACTTATTTTCTCTCCTTTTGGCATGGGGGTTTGGAAAGTCACATCAGCTGCTATTTTGGCTTCTAATAGAAATTAGAAGTTTGGCACTTCTTTGGAGTTGTGGAGGTTAGGATACACTTGGATAAAGGAAATTTTTTTTCCATGGTAATGCGATTTAGTATATAACCAAATTGAGAGCTAAGATAGTCACAAGATGACTACTCATAACCCTGAGCACATATAGAATTAAATATGTAGCAATACATAATGGGTTGCATATTGTAGGTACCTAAATGATGCAGGTTCTTGTTGTATAAGGTAATTAAGGTTGGACCTATAAGACTGAAGAATGGGAGTTTGAAGGTTTCCAGGTGATCTAAAGACGTGAACCAAAGGATTACCAGGTAATCTAACAAGAAAGTTGAAAATTTACAACAAAATAATTTCATTCAGAGGTTTTCATTGTGTGGAAAGATTTGGCATTGACAACAGTTCTCGGTACTTTGGGTTTGCAGGTAATTTTTGTGTAGTTTGCAAGATTTAATTGATATTTCAGTTTTATGATGATATTGTGAGGTGCCTGGACATGGTTTTTCTGTTTGGGGCTGTTCATACACTTTTCTCAGTTGCCAAGGTGATACTATGTGATTTTAGAAAGTTCTCTTGGAGTCTAGGCAAGGGTTTAGAAGCTGTGATTTGGTTCTGAGTGTGCTGAAGGTTGCAGAAGTTCATGACAGCCTTGAGGCCGAGGATTTTCCGTTATTTTATGCATTTTTGTGATATTTTGTCATTAATCAAATTGGTTTGAAGTTTAGTGAGTTGTTGCTAGACTTTGGTGAAGTTTGCAGTGAGTTTGATTTCAATCTTGCTTCCATATTTGTATCAGATTCGCAGCAGATGCCCTGGACATGGTTTTTCTGTTTGGGGCTGTTCATACACTTTTCTCAGTTGCCAAGGTGATACTTTGTGATTTTAGAAAGTTCTCTTGGAGTCTAGGCAAGGGTTTAGAAGCTGTGATTTGGTTCTGAGTGTGCTGAAGGTTGCAGAAGTTCATGACAGCCTTGAGGCCGAGGGTTTTGTGATATTTTGTCATTAATAAAATTGGTTTGAAGTTTAGTGAGTTGTTGCTAGACTTTGGTGAAGTTTGCAGTGAGTTTGATTTCAATCTTGCTTCCATATTTGTATCAGATTTGCAGCAGATGCTATGTGTTGTTTGTGACAAAAAATCAACATATTTTCTTGCAATAAAGGTGAAATAATCATTTCACATCAGTATTGAAGAAGTTTCCTTAGGCTTGGTATGAAATATGTGCAATCGGGTCCACATAATTTGTGAAAAAATTGTTATATGTTTGTGGGTTTGCAAGTAACTCATCAGAGAGGTTTGAGGGTGTGGTTAAAATATTTTTTTGTATCCGATTTACTGATTATCCCTACATTTTATATAAATTATAAAAAGATTTCATTTGGGGACATTACAGAGACACTATTCTTTAATTAAAGAAATTGTTTTCTCAAATCATATCTGAATAAAATACAAAAAGTTTGCAAAATATAGAAGGATCTTCACAATTATACAGAAAGGTGCATTGTAACTGTTTCTTGAATTTTCATAATAACGTATAATGGTGCTATTCAGATATAATTTCTCCACCTTAAAGGAGAAGCTGCAACAATGATGGATTCTTTTGAAAAAATCTAAGTCTAGTTAATAAAAAAGAGTTTTATGAAGCAACACATAGATTTAATTGAGCCATATTATTATCAAAACAAATGAGGATTGTACGATGACTACTTAGTTAAGAGAAACAACTTAGAGGATAAACATTTATGATGCATGAAGGTGCCGACAAAACAAATAACTTAGTATACCATACTATAGTGTTAAGAAAACAATTTTGGACAATTATATTGCATCACAGAACAACAATCTTCCACTGGGTTGATGATATATATTTATATATAGAGACAAAAATATGTAAGCTTCAATGTTTCTAAAATATTACGTACAAATAAAATTGGATCAAACTGATATAAGCCTTAACATTTCTCAAATATTACAGATTAATACAAACAGATCAAAATTATCATGCTCTAAAAACACTGTGATTACACTGAGTGGCATCTACAGTCGCAGTATCTTATCTGTGTACATAAAACACTGATTCATTTTGGTGTCCTCAAAGGCAAGGTGCCATAATGAGGAAATTTGTCCCATGTTTCGGAGATAATCACACTTTGAAATGCTTCTCTTTCCTCAATCGGTTCTCTTTGCACGACAGATTCTAGTCGTTGGTAAGGACACCAGAGACAAGCACAACTTACAGACATTGTGTAAGGTGATCATATTCTTGGACACCATTTTGGGCTATGAATTGCATCTAACCAGAGCATTTATTATGGAAAACAAAACAATTTAGTTCATAATATTAAGAAAATTAACAACTTTCAGAACCTGGATGCAAATGTGTCAAGAATTTATGTAGTATGTTGGTTTAAGGTTTGAAAGCCAACAACTGATGATGATTAGAAAAGACTCTCTCAATAGCATGTAGCATCATCTAGATTCTATACTCGCCATTTTTGCAGCTTGAGCTTCAGTATGTAAAATCTGAAGTGCTCAAAGTAAAGTAATCACAAATGAATGCCTAGAAGTAGTTTAACTTTGTTGTTTGAAGCCATGGACTGAAGTTTACCCTTGAATGGTTTTTGAAAGCCTTTGTGATGATTCAATGAATTGTCATAAGCATTTTAGGCTCTTCTGAAGCTACCACTGAATAGGGCAGGGGTCTGAAGATTTTGCATTGAGTGTTTTTTAATATATTTAAAAGAGTATGCATCATGGAATGCACTGATTACAAGATATGAAATGCACGGTTTGCCTGTCAATCCTCTCATTGTGTTTTCTCAACTTCAAGAAATATAGATAAACTTATGATGAAGTTGAGATACTTGTGTATTCTTAGCTTCTTATATTTTACAAATAGATATTTTTAGTAATGATAATCTAATTTTTTGTTTATTTATATTCTTTTTTGTTTTTAATATTTTATTAGTAAATCTGGTGCAATAATTTTTTTATGAAAGTTAATTATTTCAAGTTTGATATCTCTTGGTGCATTTCACAATTTTCTTTTAAAATATAGGTATGCAAGTTGCAAATAGTTAAGCAGATTGTTGTGAGGTTATCACACCATCGCCCCATTGCAAATGGGGACGCCTCTTTCTACTTCCTGTTGGTAGGTTTAGGTAGTAGAGTAGGTTGGCAACAATTCGGGAGCCCCTTCAAATCAAGAAGTCCATTTTTACTCTTTACTCCTATCAACTATTCACGCATTCATATACTCCATTTTTAGTATTAGACAGCCATTTTTTCAATCTTTACTCTTTAGTCCTATCAACTATTCAAGCATTCATATACTCCTAGACACACCCTCTCCTTTGGCCCATATCCTTTGCCTCCTTTTCATGATATGTTACAATGTAATGATTCCCATCATCAAGAAGACAAAGATAACATTTTTGCAATCATTTCTTAACCTACACTGTCACAAGTGGAACAGCCATTGAATCACAGTATCAGAAAACAGTCATTGATGTACAAGTGTAACTGCCACTGTCAGAAGCATAACAGTAAATTTGCATAGCGGGTTAATAATTTCTGTTAAAGCTAAAAGTTTGATGTTTTGATGGATTTTTTGAGAGTGCGGATCTTGTGATTGCTATTCTGATTCTTTGTGCATAATTTCTAATTCATGTACTGTTAAATGTTTAGTGGAATGCAATTAAATTTCATTTCAGAAATTTTCAGGTTGGATGTGTTTATAGCTTAGTTACCAGATGCTCTCCCAGAGGCCCCGGATCCAGATCTGGATGCATTCAGATGCTGGTGCAGAGCTGGATGCCTGTGGATGCGCATCCAATGCATCCACAGGGAGCTGCAATGTTCCCTGTGGGCATCCCCGAGCATCTGGACGCATCCGGGGGCCCCGAATGAAAAAAAAATGTCAAAAAGCAAAAACAAAATTAATTTTTCACTGAAAAGTTAAATCAAGTATTTTTTTCATACTTACCGATGACCTTAGGATCATGCATGGGGTCTCCATTTAGTGGAATGATCCAATATGATTCTCATTAGGTTGATATCTGAAATAGTCAATTTAGTTTTGAGCACGTGGAATATAAATGCTCTTAGTTTTATGTAGCAAAAATTGGTTAGACTTAGTTGACATTAATATTATTGGGTCACTTAATGAGATTTCTGTTAGTTTTGAAATTTGTCATACTCATCACATCTGTCTGAAGCATATGTGCTGCTGCTAAAATATTAGTCCATTAAGTGTTGTTTTGAACCTGCGAAATATGAATTTTATTAGGTATACTTGTAACTTCACAAAACTGGGTAAATTATTTATTGGTTGTTTGCCTCAGTCATATGCTACATTAGCCTAGACTTTGCAGGAACGTTAGGCAAGCTTCAGGTTATGTAGATGACATTTATCGTCTGTTCTTATGATGGTATTTTTAGGACAAGCAATTTATAATCATGGCATCTTTGTGGCTATTAAATCTAGGTCGTAAGACGCCATGATTAGTTAAGACCTAGATCCAATAACCATCTTATTTGAATGTTTGTGAACTATCAATATTTATCTTGATCAATGATGAAGTATCATACTATCAAATGATTTAATTCTGCATATTTCTTGCATTTTTTGTATATATATATATATATATATATACAAATACGGGTACGGTATCAGAAATGGATATGGCCTTTTCTTAAGACCCCCAATATGGATACAGTTGGACATGACCTTCATAAAAAACAAATACACATATTTAACACAATTCTAAGTTGCTACAGGATATTTTCATAAAATTCAAAAGCAATATATATCAAAGTTACATGGATATAGATACAGATACAAATATGGGTACAGTATCAGAAACGGATACGGCCTTTTCTTAAGACCCCTAATATGAATACAATTGGATATGACCTTCATAAAAAACAAACAAATATATTTAACACAATTCTAAGTTGTTAGAGGATATTTTCATTACTTCAAAAGCAATATAGACATATAATTGCTACATACATAATTATAAGTTGGTTTAAATATTTACAATATTTTAAAAATGGTAGAGTTGCTTTGAAAGATAACCCAAAAAAATGGCTAGCTGAAATAGAAAAACATTTTATTTGTTTTCCTCATTTGGCGTAGGTTTTTGTTTATACCAACTACAAAAAGTTTCAAGTGAAGATTGTTTTAAATCAAAAGGAATATTTTTGTCAATTTTTTTAAAAATCAAATCACATAGTATTTGGCATAGCCAAAAAATTAAGGATTTTTGGGCACACGTGGTTAGGGAATCTTATGTGTATCCATGCCATATTGTATTCGTATTACGGATATGGATACAGATACGGATACGAGTGCCCAAGGATGGACATAGGAGTTTTCGGCTACTCTGATATATATATATATATATACACGCAAAACCCCAAAAAAAATTACATGCATCCATGCACCCAATTCTCGTATCCGCATCCACACTCGAATCAGTAACTTAGGTTTATAGTGATATTGTAATGTCCCCAATTAGAATTTCTTAGGGTTTGACCTAATTTCTTAAATTTGCAAGAAACTCCTTTCCTGTCCACTTCCTTATTTGTGATTAGTGTATGTACTCAATATAACTTACTGTGGTGTCCCAAGCTAGAATCTAACGAATTTGACTTAAAGCCCTTCTTAAAATTATATTTCATCAAAGGCTTAACATACCTCTTATTGAATGGAACTTCAAAGCATTCTATTAACAAGTCCATAATATTACATTTACATAATATTATTAGATTCCAGAATACAGAGGGACTAAAGTACTATACTTCTAGTTCTCACCTATAAGAGCAATTTCACTGTGAACGTGTGCAGCAGGGTCCCACTTGAAGTATTGCGTACATTACCTTTCCCGAGCAACACCATAAAGTTCACGTCAAATATTTATTCCTATGCCCACAGAGATAAAGTTGCCCAATTCCTTCAGTTTATTATCGCACCAAGTGCATTTGCCAATAAACATTAAAGTCTTCTCTCAATGAATAATACTTTGATTGTTGTCTAAAGTATAACCATTGTGTTTGAGCATAATCTATTAATCATAGCATAATGATTGCTGTTAGTAATCACTGTCTTTATCAATCTGATGCTTGTTAACTACTTTTGCTGCTTATTATGAAGACTAATTTATCGATGTCTTCACACTTGTTTAATCAAATCTTAAGTTAATGTAATATAATCCCTGCTCTTTATTTTAGTTGTTGCCATTGGTAATGAAGTCTCTTTTGAATAAATCACCATTTAAATGTGTTGCTGCTTTCATAGTAATCGTAGCCTTCCTAAAACAACAAACAGCACCCTTTAGAAAGTATCACTGGCTTTCTTAACCACTGTTCATACAGATTTGAATTTTTATACGTTCTGTGTCTTGTCTGGGAAAGTACACCAGAATACTGTATATGCCTTTTCATGTATCACTTGTCCATGCTCCAAAAATCTTCCACGTACTGGTCAAATCATAGAAGAGATAGGAAAGTGCTAGAGCCCCAGCCAAAGACGATAGCAACACCTTGTTAATATTTATAGCCTGTCGGCTTTGATCAAACTAGACTTCAGGATTAATAATTATTTATTAATTATACCCTTCCACGATTTTATAATAATGAAGATATTATTATAAGTATATATATATATATATATATATATATATATTGACAATTAAATTAAAGGACCTAGATAGGCCAGGTCGGCTCTCTTAGAAGAGGGTGTAATTTTTGTTGTCACATATATATATTGGTGTGAATCTTGGAGAGGAGACACAGAAAACATAACGTGCCTTCCTCCCCTTAAGATTCGGTCCTTCCTGCATGATCAGAGCAGCGATAGAAAGAGAATAACAAGGGCAAGATGTTTGGATCAAAGGACTGGAAATTATATGCTATCTGCATATATTCACGGCGGAGATTTATAGTTGATCTGCCATATACAGGCTGGTGCGAATTCATCCAACTGTTGGATAATAGCAGCAACTGTCTTCTTCTCCAAATCTGATCATTAAGGATGGCGATTTTATTTGTAGGGTTTGCAAAATCGCAAGGTGCTGAAGCCAAGAGATATCTAGGTCAGCCTTTCATCTAGCAGATCGAAACCATCAAAGGGAGAGCAGATGGAGAGCAGATCAACATCATACAAGGTTCGCTTCTACAGCAGACTGGGAAGTCCTTTAGGCAGCATCTTTGGTCTCACTGGCTGCTATCTTTACAAGTACTTGTGAAGGCTAAATTAGTTGCAGATCTGAGGTTCCATCTTCAATTTCCGGGTACTATCTTATTCACTCATGTGTCTATGCTATTTCCTGTGCTTAGTCTAAAATAGAAAGATCTATATAGTTTGTACATTCCTAGAATAAATCTGGAAAATACTAACACACCTTTGCCAACATCTTCAGATCAGCCAATTCCTATTTATTAAACATTTTTCTATATTCCCTGTGCAACATATTGGTAGGCCTGCTTGCCAATCAAGTCACCACCTTCATACTTAAATGAATCACCACTTAGTCGGCCAACATGCTCATTAGATCATCATATACTTTTCAAATCATCATTACTGATGTTTGCTAACATTAAGTCATTATACATGTTACTTTCAAATTGTTGTATTTCAATCTATCTTTTGTTCTTTAACTTCAAGCCTTTGTGCATTCTGAATATATTGGCATTGACCATGGAAAGGAAGATCGCAATATAAACTGCATCCTTCTTAAATCTCAATGTGTAATCTCCTGTCAAATTTTCTCGTCCTCCATAGAAAATCCTCATCGAATCCTTCTCTGTTGAAACATAAAAATCTAAATTGAACTAATACAATGTTTGTAAAGGTCTTTGGTAAAGATAAATTGCTTCTATTGGTCGCCAGTCGATCTCTTTACAAACGGCACAAATACTCAATTAGAACTATTTGCTTAAATTTTACACATCAACACCAATGTCGGAACTCTGGCATTCATTACGACAGCAATATTCATTGACTCGTGACACCAACAACTGTAAGTGTATGTCTTAGAGAAATGTGCAGATATTCTAATACCCAATAGACTTCCCAATCTGCTATGCCATCAATATTCAGATATAAACTCCCTTTAATATGCCCTGATGAGATGTGAATATGGTTGAGACCCTTTAGAATATTATTAATGTTAATTAAATTAAACTTATTAATTTGTAATTTATATATTTCCATTCATTTATTTATTTATTATTATATTATAATAGATTATATTATACTATTTTTATTTCTTAAATTCTTTTTTATTATTATTCTCTACTTAATAAAATATTATTTATTTAATTAAATCCTATTTCAAATTGGAGACATCAAATATATTGACATAAAACCAAAAAACAGTCAAATTTCCTTCAAATCAGGCACACAACAGCCACCCTGGACCATGTGGTACTATGGTAATATGTCCCTTTAATACATATTTCTAATACCAAAAATACTTATCCACACATTATCCAACCAGGTTGGAATTTTAACAATTGTACAAAAAGATTAAGAAGCTAAACAAAATGATATAAATGAGCTATGAAAAACTATTCTACACAATATTAGTATATTGTTCATTAAACTATATTTGTGGCTCTACATCATGGTTGAGAGTGTATTTTGCACAGATCTGCTCCAAATTTATGTTAATGGCAATGTACATGCCCTACTTTTAATGTTTTTTGTTTCAGATGTGCACTCATGAAAATACCCATTGCAACTCTTCCACAAAGATTGACATTGTTTGGTTCAACCTTGCTTACACAGACATACTTTGTGCCCAAATTCATTTTGCATTGGCCTTTTAGTTGACTATACACCTACACAAACTATGTTTCTCCATTGCCACTGCATCCGGGCGACTTTACATAATCTGACCAATCCCACAATAATGAGACAAAGATGAACTGACATTCCACAGAGATGGTTCATAATCCAGCAGAGTTGAACAAGACAAGAGGGATCTTGTTTCTGCTTCATTGTCTATCATATGGTTATAACAGGGTTGCCTATATACTTGGATTAGTTTGTTTAGCCTGTACAAAGTATAATCTAGCTATGATCTGGAAATGGGTCCAGTTTTGTATTCTGTAATGTCTCCTCATTCACTGACAATACCAATGGCATATTTATAGGGGTGAACTGTGGCACAGGAATGAACTCAAAAAACTCCATGGGACTTCAAGAATACATCAATGGAGGGTTGGCATTGGAAGTCACCAGTCCTGACTGCTTTAGATTGAAATGATAAACTCTTTATCCTTACATTCCATGGTAAATACAAAACGTGTGCTCAGAATTACCAATCCGTAGACAGAAGTAAACTTCCTCAAAAAAAAGCAATAATATTAATTGGAATCAATGCTCTAATCCTTGATGTGTTACCGAGTGACATGCTACGTTCCAAAGGTATTGGCTAACAGTCGCTGTATCAGACTTGTCCTTGTAGTGACTGTGTAGAAAGTGGTCTATATCAGAACCCAAAAAGATGCAAGCTTCTCCTTCTCCAAGGTCACGATCCCACACAATCTTAAGTTCTCTTATGGTGGAAAAAGTTGATTCACATGTTCCGACAATAATTCGGCACAAATGTTTGAACAGAATATCACCTTATACTTGCATATGTATTAATCCACGATAATGTGGGCCAAGTATTACACGGCAATGATAGTCCTCATAGCATCCAAACCCCTCCCTATTAGATATGAGTTGGATTACGCCAAATTGGAGATGCGAGTCTCTGTATGTTACTTCTGTAGCTTGACTGGAATGCTAGTCTTTAGATCCCTAAACATTCATTATAGACTCCCAGCGTAGTTGGATTCTAATGCAATACAAAGATCCCCGTGATTTCATTTGGATGTGGCAAATGCCAGAATTTAAGTGGCGTGATATAATATGGATCACCTTATCAGTAGATATATGAATGCCATCTATTATCTTTTAAAGATGAATCGCCAAGTCTGAGGAAGAATATAACACTGAAACAGTATGTTTTATCCTCTTCCAAATCTACACTAAGTAATTCCTCCATGGCAACTATTGCTCAATGATGATCCTTCTCCATTGATACCCCCTTTCCCTTCTTGTTATCTTTACCCATTTATACCCAAATGGGGTGGGGAAAAGAAACGACTACTATGGTCGAGTCGTTTGCCTTAAGTGGCTTGCTTTAGTTTTTAATCCATAGTTCCCATTCACTATTTTTATATTTAACATATAGTTTAGATATTATATATTTAGTGTTTGGTATATATATATATATATATTTCAGAATTATAACATTGATATACATTATATTATTATCTCAATAATATATTATTATATTCACAATAATATATTATTCTATTTATATTTTATATGATTATTTTAATATATACATTATTTTAATAATATATTATTATATTACAAATAGATTATATTCCTTTTATTTATTAAATTTTATTTTATTAAAATTATTATTATCCTTTATTTAATAATTTTCTATTATTTAATTATCATTTATTATTAAATTCTATTTCAAAATGGGGACATCACATATTCTATGGCATGTTCCTAGATAGTTGTTTACTTGTTTGATGCTTGAGAATGTTTGGGATGGAATGTGACCTAAGTTGCTGAACCAGAATGGAGTACCCAGGCACGGTGTGCTAGTACAACAACAAAAAATTGGGAACTAGGTAAGTCCATACAATAAAACATATTACACACACACGCACACACACACAGCCTGTTTATGGGGCTGGAAGGGCTGGTCCTACTGTGAGGTTCTCACACCATCGCCGCATTGCAAATTGCAAATGGGGACCCCCACTTTTTGCTTTGGTAGTAGGAATAGTGGTCTTAGTTGGTGGCAATTTTCAAGTCTCCAAGTCGAAGGGATGAGTTTGGGCAACTTTGGCTTGCTGGGATGTGAGCGAGAGCTGGGCTAAGCTAGCCAAGAATGAGTCGAAATCAAAAGATTTGTGATGAAATGAGTTAGAACCTTTTGAAAATCATTGTTCCAGTTTCTATTTTATCTTAGAAGGTCAAGGAAGGTTATGGGAGGTAACGGTGTTGGAGGTGTGCTGAATCCTGAAATTTGGTTGTAGTCTGGAATTTTTTGGAAATCCCTGAAATCTAAAATCTTTATTATAACTCCTATGAACCTGAAACCTATCTCAAACATCCTGACAATATTTATATAAAATATAACATTTAGTATAAGAAATATCTCTATTTCTTATACTTAATGTTATATTTTATATAAATCACTTCACCCTCCGAGCTGAAGAAATTGGCTTGAAGAATTGGAAGTTAACTTGCAAAATAAAAATCCTGACACTAGATTGGAATCCGACCACCTCTCAGGATTCTCAATCTCGACAGCCCCCAAATCTCCGCCCATGCCTAGAGGTATTTCAATGATGAACTTCAACTCCAAGTTGATAAAATGATAAAAGTTGAGGATGAGAGATGAGAATCAAATGAAACCTTGAAGGAGAGTGATCTGATTTGAAGCAGAGTGAGGATGAAAAATCCGAACTTGGAATGAATTTCAGTCAACCAAAATACAATTTCAGATTCAGCAGTATATGAAATCACCTTTGGAAATCAGATTGAAACTGAGTTGAAAAGAATGAATCCCAACTTAGGGGCAGAATCCGCCCACTAGTCAGGATTCCTAATCCTGACTCACTTGAAATTTCTGCCTCCTAATCCACAGCAACCAAAGAAAGGTAATTTGAGCCTAAGTTGAGTCGTTGATTCAAGGCAAAAAATAATGATTTCAATCCATGGCAAGGTCAGATTCGAATCAAGTAGAGAACGATAACATTGGGAGTACAAGACTTGTGATTTAGGATGGCAAAAGAACAATCCCAAGGGAAGGGCAGAATCCACCCTCCTCTTGGGTTGCTTTATCACATGTATCAAAATTCCACCATGCAAAATCCTGACTTGCATCCAAATTCCGCCCCATACTAAGCTGAGTTTCATGAGAAGAGGGAGAAGTAAATTGATTTTGTGGCCTAGGATGTGAAAGGGTTGAATTGAGAATGAGTGAAAGGCCCCAACAAAGAAGTTTTCAACAGCAATTACATCACAAATCAGATCCAAAACCAAGTGAAGAATGAGAAATTGGGAGAGATCAAGTCAGATCATGAGGACTAGCAAAGGTGAGAATGTGAAAGCAAAATCCTTAAAAGGGGTCGGAATCCGACCACCTCTTGGGATTCTTAATCTCGAGAGGGGGCAAAATTCTGCTCCAAAATGCTAGCAAAATCCTGAAATACCTATGATTTCCACCATGAATTCGGTGGTGTTTGAGATACATACTAGACCCCAATTCACTTAAGATGGATGAAGATGAAGGCTAAGGGTAAATGGTGATAGTGTTTTGGAGAATAAGAGTGGTTGGGAGGAACAAAATGATGATAAATGGCAATGAGAATTCAAGTGAAATGTTGGACAAATCCCAACTAAGGGGTGGAATCCACCCCCTAGTCAGGATTCATAATCCTGATACACCTCCAATTTCCGCCCAGAGGTATAGGTGTCGAGAACAAATCAGTGGGGGATTGGAAAAAGAGGTCACATAACATGATTTCAAGGCTAAAAACTTGCCTTTTCGTCCCAATCATTTTCATCGGCCCAAACTAAGACAGCCCCTTTCAATTTTTGAATTGCCTATATAAGGAAGATGGAGACAACTCATTTTCTCATCAATTGCAAGCAAGATCTCTCTCTTCTAAGGGTAGCGACTTCCTTCAAAAGCAGTGAATTCATGTTTAGCAGAGATTTCATGATGGGAGTTGTGGAGAGAAAACATCACTGATTTTCCATGGAAATCAGAGATAAAGTGCTGGAGAAAAGGCAAAATCTGGGCAGATATATAAGCATCAGGCTCAATTAAACCCAAAACTTGGAGAAAATCAGAAGTTGAGGCCATTCTATATCAAAATCAGAACTTAAGATTTGCAAAAAGAAAGAGAAATTTGATCTTGAACCAAAGAAACTCCATGATCAAAGTGCATTTTATCTCCTTACTTTGATGAGAATTCTTGATCAAATAGCTTTAATACTAGAAAAGTTGGATCTAGATGCATTTCCATATCATGTGAACTTTAAGATTTCTCTCATGTCATTTATTCGCATCATTTTGTGGGCTTAATGCAATTTTCTTTTTCGTTTTTGCAAGGTAATCTATGAAAAGGGAGAAGCTTGGAGAGCAAGGAGTTGATGGCAAGGCCAAGTTCAAAACTACAAGCAAGGAGATGGCTCGAGGACAAGAAAGATAATGCTCAAGATTGAAAGTACGAATTCAAAGATCAAGATCAAGCTCAAGGCCTTCAAATGAGGAGGTTCAAAATCAGATTATCGAAGTGCAAATTCAAGGCAAGATCAAGATAGAGTTCAAGAAAGCAAGTCTACAAGTACATAAAATTTATCATCAACTTGAATTTCCTCCAGAAATCCAAGTTCACTTTGAAAAGATCCAGCTACATAAAAAATCGAAAGAGACATCAAGTTTACAAGTACAAGCAAGTTCAAATCATGGCAATGAGAAAATTCCAAGAGTAGAGGATGGAGAAAATTTGAAAAGATGAAGCAATTTGGGAATATGCTATCACAAGCAAAGGTTTGATAATGTTGAGTATCAAGAGATATTTTATCATCACCAAAGCATATTGGGGGATCACTATCATCAGTTGCAATTTTTGTTTGCGCCCACTTGCTTTCAACCAATCAGAGGACTCCAATTACACGTGTCCAAGCACATTCAATCATATCATGCCAAGCGTATATATTTTCTCATTGGCTCTCAAGAGCATTGTAATTTTCTTATTGGCCCACAGGGTGGTGCCTTCATGTAATTGGATGATAGTGTGGCAACCCTAATTAGGGTTTAAAAGGGGTAAATCTTGGCCCTTCATTGTAACTGAACTATAAAAGGCCAAGGCCTCCTCATTTGTAACACATGAGATTAGGAGATTAGAGAGGAGATATAGATTAGAGGTAGAGTAGGAGAGTAGACGTGATTCGCTGAACTCAATCAATGTCATGCATCATCCCTCAAATTTTGGAATGCATAGAGAGTCTAGAAGATTTCACCATATCTCACATCTACCAAGAAAGAAATAAGTGGGCAAACTGCCCAAGTTGGCAATCGAGTAAGCAAGTGAAGGAAGTGGTGGTTAGTGATAGCTTTTGGGCACAAGTATATTTGTCTTTTGTGGCACTTGTTATTAATGTCATTTAATATGTTGACATTTCATCCTACTACCCTAATGCTTGGAGGCAAACAAAAATTGTAATTGATGATAGTGATCCCCCAAGCATCCCATGATCATCATGTTCAGCCTATCAATGAGGAGGTGAAAGGTTTCCTTAAGGCCTCCGAGTAAACTTATACAAGAAAAAGGCTGCTCACACTAAGTAGATAGCATTTGTTAGTACCAATGGCTACAAGAAAGCAAATAGAAACAATGGACTCGCACAAGCTAAACTCGTTGGATAATGGCACTGGCTATTGCAACTAGCTGAATGGGCCCGCCTCCCATGCACTTTTAATTTTATGTTTTAAAAGATATTTATATCGTGTGCGCCCTACTGGCTGCATAGCCAGTGCCTTTGATAATAGCATAATGGAGGTTTGGCAATGCTACAAACACTTGCCTTTGTCCTCCTTTCTCATGTTGCTAGTTCCTCTGTCGCTGCTAACAAAAGCACCACTTATAGTCCCAAGCTCTTGTTCATTCTATTAAGAAAAATAGGCCTCTCTCATTGACCAAAAAAGCTAGGTGTTTTCCATAGTGCCATTTGTATTCAAAATTGAATGATAACTTGATATCAAGGCATACAAAAACATAATGAAATTTTGAACCTAGAAGGTCACAGCAAATATACGATTAGGACATGTTACTAAATTTGTTCAGATCAACTTGGTGGAGCCAAATGATTCAAGATCAAAAAGTCATGATAAGGAGCTATTGGGACTGAGAATTTTGATTTTCATTTTTCCATAGATGAATACTCTTAGCATGACTAATTTATTATGTTTTGTATTTGCAATGTTCATTTCAGTTTTTATGTTAATTGGATACAAATATTTTTTATGTTAGGAAACAGTATGTTGTACACCTTGCATAATGATATGTTATTATTTGTGGTGCACCTAGGCGACCTAGGGATGTGTGCATCATATGTTAGATATTTGTGGAGCCACTTTGTGCATCCAAACCCCCTCATAGGCCCTGCTATTGTTGGGTGATATTGACCAATGTCACAGGGTTCACCGAATTTCATGCTTGAAGTTCGAAATTTGGCAAACATTTGAAATAGGTATGAAGTTCATAAAAATTCACGTTTATATTCATATGGAAAAGCACCAATGTTTATTTTGAGAAATATATTTTCGCAAAAACATTTTCGGAAGGGTTTTTTACAGGTTTTTAAATAAATTCCAAGCCTATGTCGTTAGAAAATGAGTTTGTTAAGCTAGGGCACACATTTCTTTTGCAGCTAACTTCACGCAATTCATCCAATCATTGTATCACGACTGCTAGCAGCTAGGGCATTTCTTTTGTAGTGAGCATTTCTTCTACAATGTGTGATAGAAGCCAGAGGGACCAGCCACACATTTCTTCTACATGTGATGGGAGCCAAAGGAAGGAACCATGAGCCACACATTCTTTGGAATAAATTTCTTTAGCACAATTTCTTCGACCTTGGGAGCAGTTATTTGGCACGGATTTCTTCTGCGAATTTTTGTTTATATGTAAATTTAATATTATTTTAATTTTATTATTATATTTATTTTATTTTTAACATCAAGATTTAAAATTACAATTTAGTATCTAAGAATTAATATATTTTATATTATATATATATAAGGTGAATTTAATGTCAATTTTTTTTCCTTCTCAAACTTCATCTAAGTTTTATTGTTGTCAAACACAAACTTGAATTCAAACCTTGTGACTTAGATATTGATAATGCGACCGATACAGCTAACAACCTTATCAACAATTGCCAATTGCCATTTGGCGAGCTCGGCCTGATGAGGCTAAGCCCTCAACCCAACCCCCCAATTTTGTGGGGACAGAAACCAACTACCCATGAGGTATAATTTTTTAAAATTTAACCTTTTTCATTGCCCTTCGACATCCACCCAAGATAAAAAAAATTAAGATAAAATTTAATTTTTTTCAAGTCCACTACGTGCCACCAATCTTGCATTGTCTGATGAAGTCAGTTGCATTGTCAACACTTTTTAACCTCCTCTATGGCCAAATTGGGCATTTTTTCAAAAAGGCATAGCCAAAGCTTTCACCCCAAGCATCAATTTTTCAACTTTTGAAAGTTGTCAAAATCTGAGCACTTTGCTATGGTACCGATAGTTTTTTCCAAATTTCCCTATTTTGACTTAGAAATGCAAGCTGAAATCAGGTTTGCCTTTTAGATTTGGAGATGTGATAACTTGTTAATACGGAATTGGATTTTGTATGTATAGTCAATAAAAAGGATGTTCAACAAACTATACAATAGATCAAGTTTAGAGATGTTTTGATGTGAGTTGTTCACCAATATTTCTACTTGATTTATTCATTTGTCTCCGTTACTATGGTCCTTTGTGAGTTTGTAGCAAATCAAATATGAGATGAGTTGATGTTTACGTCATTGAAACTTACATTTATATCTTTAATTATCTTTGTTTGACATGGTTTCCAATATATTGTTGAATTTATATGTTGCATTATGAGATCTACTTCTTGTGTGATGTTGCAAGTTGTCTATGCTTATGCATTGCATATATAACTTGAATGTGGGTTGTGTACACCCATAGATATTTCAATGTGGATGCAAATTCTGATTTGTGGTCTGGATTGGTCACATTGCATTAGTTTCATAATCACTTCAAGGTGGAGAGATTGGTGACTTGACACAATGGGACCTATACTTGTTGACCATGTAATGCAAAGTTGCGTGATGCAGTGGGAGTTTGATGCCAGTACAATTGGTGTAGATGATGATGCCATGGATGTTCCTTATGCCATTAGGAATTTGGCATGACATGATTAGGACTTTTAATGGGAGCTTTTGATAGTGATAGTTTGACTATGTTATATTTCTTCTCAGTTAGGAGATCATGGTTTTACTTTACCCTTTGGAAACTCTTGTTGTTGTGTTGGGACCATGGATGATCTTCAATTAGAAGATGTTTATCATGATACCATGTGTAGCTCGGTATCACAGCTCGATGAAAGCATTTGGCAATGATGTAGATTCATCATTTGATGACGGATGATCTTCTACAGTGTTTGTTGGTGTCGTGGAAGAGTTATTGGATCTTGTTTCTTATATGCAATGAAAATTTATCGATATCTTTGATTCCATTGAAATAAGATTGGTATACTCGTGTGTTTTGGAGATGTTGGCATCTTGACACCATGGAGGACTCTTGGAGTCTTTGGTGAAGGGGTTGGTTGTGATTTTTTAGCATGGCAGGTGCTCTTAGGAGCAAACATGTTCATTGCACCATATGATCTTTTGAGGATATGTTAGATCATGAAGTCATGATCACATTCTTGTTTCTACAGTCGAAGCCTTGACAATGATATTGTAGGTTCTCTTGCTTTTGAGTACACTGGTCAATTGCTTGGGAGCTTCATGACTTGGTTATCTTGGAGGAGCATTCTCATTCCCCACTCTTAGTCTACTCGGCAGTATGGTTTCAACATGCATTATGGTTTATGCTTTGTCTTCTCATGGATATGGAACTTGAGCTAAGGTCATTTAGTTTTCAATGGTTCACTTAAGGAATGTATGGCACATTTATCTCATGCATATGAGTTTATTTATAATGTCATCCATTAATGAGGGATTCTTGAGATGTTTTGGGCTTATTCTCTTGGTTTGGGAATGGATTATTTGATTCATCTTCCTTTGGTTTGAGATGGATACATCTTGGTTATGGTTAGATGTGGACAATGCTTTTCTCTTTGGAGTTTTAATGAAGATCATACTTGACACAACTTGAGCATTTAAAGGTGTGTTGTTGGAGGACAAGCTACATGCTTTCATTTGTAGGTTCTCTCTTTGGTCTTGTTCTTCTACTTGAATGTTTGTATGGTTTTCTTCTTCTTGTTGGATGTTTGTAGTCACATGACATCGGATTTAAGGTTTGTGTGGACTTGTTGCGATCACTATGTTTGTGGTCATGTGTTGTTTATTGCATAGTTTGAAGACTCTCCAAGTAATCTTTAAGACTCTTCAAACTCCCAAGCCCTTGAGTAGGCTAAGTCAAGTCGACGAGACTCCCACGTCGAGTCTAACCTTGTCTTGGAAAGCATTTAGTTGAGTCTTGCTCCAAGACTCTTCGTGTCTCAAGATTGGACTCTTGAGCCTTGAGGTCAAACTCTTCCTTCTAATGCTTGGACATAACAATTGTGCTTTTTACGTGAAAATTCAACTTTTTTTGGTCATTTTTTGCTCTTATTCACTGATTTCACCTAGTGAAGCATCAACATAAAAAGAAGATGATTTAAGAAGAGAAATTTTAGCATTTGAAGTTGATCAAATCGTCAAATAGAAGCAGCAAAATTCGATGCAATGGAAGAAAACAAGAAGGTTTTGAAGAAGCATCTACCATCATTTGATATACTAGGAGGTGAAAGACAAAAATGCAGATTGTATTTGGTTGTTTTTTTCATTTTGACATATCATCATATTTAAATAGTTATAATGTTGTTATATATTTATTATTTATAGTTTTGTTGTATTACAGTGTATTGTTCGACTTCAAAACTATGAAATTTCAAATTTTGAGAGCTTGAGGATCATGTGACATGTGATGTTTGAATTATGACAAATTAATAAAATTAGACCTTTATGTTTTGTAAATGCATTAATTTCTTTTTTTGTGTAATTATGAAGTTTTTTTTTGGGTTGTGTTTACGCCAAGTTTAGTCTCGAATCCGAGTCAAAATTTTGGGTTGTCAAGTCGAATCCAAGTTCAAGTCTTCAAATTATGGTTTATTGTTCTTTAGGGACAACATCAAGGTTCCTATCTCTGTTTCTGTTGTGTATAGAAAACTTGGGAGAGTTAAGGAAACTATGTTAGATTTAGCTGTGAAACCACCCAAGATCAAAATGACTGAATGGTGCAAGAGCACCTAGGGTCTTTAGGCTACCCTAGTCTTAGATTTTTGGCTTGTAGTGACCTTAGCCAAGTCACTGTTTAATAAGGACTATGAAGAGTCCCACGTGTGTGTGTGAAGTCTAGCAAGTCATTAGGAAGGTTGGTTAAGTGTTTGTCTAAGCCTTCCCAAGACTTGTCTAGTTTTGGTTTCTTTGTGAAAATTGCTACCTTAGTGTTCTAAGTGGTCAAAGGATAGTTTGACTTCCCAAAATGAGGGAATGAAGGAGGAAAAAAGGCCTAATAAGGTTAGCTATACCATTGAGGTCAGTTGGAACTCATTTGAGTGATCCAAGCAAGCTTGACAACAAAAGTTGTCAAAGTTGTCAATGACAAGTTTGCAACTTTGAAAAGTTGTCATGACAAGAAATCAGCAAAATGCCTTAAGAAGGGTAGAATCAGTTAGGGATCCGTTTGGACAGTTTTGCTCAGACTTCCTAACCTATTTAAGTCATATTCCGACCAAAGAAGAAGGTTGGCAATTTTTGTAATGTTTTGTTTTTTAAGTTAATTCATTGGTGTTTCTCTGCAAATCCAAAATAGTGTGAAGAGCTCGATCATCCTATGTGTTATGGATTGATCTGAGACTAATCCTTGCATGTTAATTTAGTATTGTGTATCTAGTTTCATTTGGTGTGTGTATCTAGGATTAGGATTGTTCTTCTTTGCTTTCAATAAGTCTTTCGCCCTAGGTGAGTCACAGTGAACCCGGCTAGGTAACTTGACTGTTGCAAACAGTGGATGGAAGGCTTCGAGGATTGGTAGACTCAATCCAATGATAAGGAAGTGAAGAACAGAGGTTAAAGACCCATTGTTGTGAAGGAGAAGTATTGAACAATCCTGTGGAGTGAGGAAGAGCCAGAACAACAAAGTGATCAGAGAAAAAGCCATTAGCCCTTACAAAAAGGGTCAGAAATAGAAAGGTGTTGTACGGATGCAATGAGACCTAGAAACCCAAAAAATCTTCAGGGCCTTCAAAAAGGGTGTCAGAATATCCAATTTGTTTAGGCACTTGTGTGGAGGGCTATAGAGTTATAGCCCGAAAGGTGAGTTAGAAGACCTAATTAGGCATAATTGGGGCTTGTAGCCTTTTTGCCTAAGTTTGAAGAGATCGACTCTTGATCGTAGAGGGTTGGAGGCTAGAACACCTCAAAACCATTCAAGAAGAACCTTTAGAATGCCTTCCATCTAATTTGCAAAGATTTTCAATTTGATAGTATTTGGTGATGGACTTAGGGAGATGAGTCCATGGGGAGTACAAGGAGTCAGTGTTGAGTTTGCAACTTGGTAGTGAGGTCTTGGAGAGAGAGAGGAGATTATGGGAAGAATCCCTCTAAGAGTAGGGTCTTAGAAGAACCCTAAATAGGTCAGGAGAAGGACCTAGAGGAAGTCCTAGAGAAAGAGGACTAGGAACAAGTAACCTACACCAACACCCCCTTTAAGAATAGCTTTGGTGGGTGATACACACAGAGATGGGTCTTGGCTACAAGGCCATGTTAGGTACCCATGTACAAAACAATCTCTTGCAAACGAAGAAAAGGAGAAAACCCAACGGGACAAAACCCCTCCCCAAAAGAGAGAAGAAAACAAGTTTCCCAACACAAGAAAGAATCTCATGCAAGGAAGAAAACACCTCCAAAATAGAAAGGATAAGAAAGACTATGTAGCCTTTCCACAAATAATCAATTGTGCCAATGGTTGTTGCTCAAAACTTGATGTAGAAGATGGACCACGATCATCAAACAACATTACTCCCCTTAGGAAGAAAGTAGACTATTGATCAACATTCCTCCCCTTACGAAGAAAGTAGACTATCCTCCCATTCCTAAAAGGAATATGAAGGAAAAAAGTGCAAAATGTATGAAGCCTCTAAAAACTGCTTGTGTCTCCATGTCGATGTCGAAAGTTGTCACATTCAAATCAAGTGTTCTCGGCCACACTAATGAAGATGACAATCCATAACCTAGTAGAGATGTATGTAGAACAAGCTCCAAAGACTCAAGTACCTCCTCCGAAGATAAAGATGCCTCCTCCAAATGTTGGTCAAGAGTATCCACACTCATGTCAAAATGTGATGAATGATCATGCGGAAAATGAACAAGAGGATCCAAAGGTTCCTCCACAACAAATGAAGAATAATCAGCTTCAACAAAGAGAAAGATGAATATCATGGATAGTGTCTCCCAGGTCTGAAATATAAGAATCTACAAACAAGCCCGCAATGTCTGTCAAGTAGTCATCCCCATGAACTAGTTTTGGAAGTCGATGTGTTTCCTACTCCATTGAATCACTAGTAGCCATGAATGTAGCAATTCAAGTATCCTCAGAAGCAACAAGAGATGGAGGAGATGAAATGCAAGGCTCAAGAGTTGGATCTGATGTGAGAATGCCCAAGTTCAAGTAACCAAAGTTCTCCTCAATATCAAGATCCACACTATGAGTGTGATAAAAAACCCAAAAGATCAAAACCATCATCAGGTACAAAGTCTAAAAGGGTATATAGCCGAGATGCATGATCAACCATCCCAATAGCAATAATCTCTTTGCTTTCCGAGTCTCAAATGGTAACTGAATCGAGTGTGAATTCCCATGTCTTCTCTATTCCACCATGGGTGATCTAATAGAGGGAAAGAAGATTGTTCAATAGATAAGGTACACAAAAAACATCATTGAAGGTGTCATCCCCAATATCAATAGAACTTTTCCCAATTCCACTCATGTAAGTGTTATTTCCCATCAGAATGGATGGCATAACACAAGGCTCAAAAGAAGAGAGCATAGACTATGGATAAGACATATGATGAGAAGCTCCAAAATCTAGGAGCCATCTCCCTAATTCAAAACTGGTAGAAGCACAAAGAGCTTTACCTTTATCTTTAGCTGATTCAGAAGCAAGTCTTGCATGACCTTTAGATCCTAACTGTTTTAAATGTGAAAAAGTTTACTCAGACATTTTGGAAGGAAAATCAATGTCATTCTCTTAAGATGTTCCATTTCATCAATATCCTTCTTGTAACAAGAATGTTCTTCATGTCCAGTCCTCTTGCAATATGCACAAGTAGACTTCTCCTTCTTAGATGAATCATCTTTTGAAAATAATTTATCGTGTGCTTGAACTTTATGTGGCTTTTTCTTGAATTTATTCTATTTATTGTCAAAATGTTTTGACTCTCTCTGTCTCTTAGACTATTTGGCCAACAAAGCCTGATTCTTTGATGGCTTTATGAGACCCATAGAAAGAAGCTTTTATTGTTCATGTATCAACATCTTAGAAAAAGATGCAAATGAAGGCTTAACATAAGTTGATCCCATAGTTAGCCTATGAGTATGAAGACTAGAAACAAAATATTCATATTGAGGACCCACTTTGTTCAATACATTGTACACCAACTGAATGTCCTTTTTCTCAATACCACATTCTTTATATTGTGCTCTTAAATCATCAACTTTAGCTACCCAATCCTTGATGTTGTCAAAGTTCTTGGGATCAAGACTCGTCAAGTCATTATGAATCTAATAGCCTCTTACTTCATCAATTGAACCATAAAAAGTTTTTAAATTTTCCCAAGCTTCCTCTATTGTCTTACACTTTTCAATGTGAAAGATAAGATCAAGAGATATATACTTTCTCAAAGTTCCAAGAGCCATAGAACTTTTGATGAGCCATTCCATTTTCCAATTAGGATCATTAAAATATGTGGGTTTTGAAATTGTGCCATAAGCATTATGACTTAAACCTTTGTCCATTAGTTTACTCCATGCACTAACTTTCCAAGTTGCATAATTATGTGGAGTTAAGAGTGGGAATTTAGGAGAACCCATCACTGAAAATGAAAGAGCACAAGCAAGAAAATCAGAAAAAAGCATACCAAGAGAGACCCCCCCTTTTTCACTCAATCAAGAATCAAGAATCAAGAATACTTTCTCATCGTTCGAAGAGACACAAAACTTTTGATGAGCCATTCCATTTTTTATTAGGATCATTAAAATATGCGGGTTCTGAAATTGTGCCATCAGCATTATGAATTAAACCTTTTTCCATTAGTTTACTCCATGCACGATCTTTCCAAGTTGCAAAATTATGTGGAGTTAAGAGTGGAAATTTAGGAGAACCCATAACTAAAAATGAAAGAGCACAAGCAAGCAAATCAGAAACACACATACCAAGGGAGACCCCCCCTTTTCACTCAATCAAGAATCCCCCTGACAAAAAATGATTATGACTCTTTATAAATCAGTGCATTTACAATGTTGGAGCTGTTTTCCAAAGTTTTAAAATGTCCAGATATGGACTCAAATACTTAATCTCAATATGCGAACCACAAAATAGCACCAATGTGTAGTGCTAAAAAAATATCAACTTTCATAAAAAACGGTACCTCAATACAAGGTTGTATACGAAAGATACATACATTTGAAGTTGAAAACTGAGAATTGTCTTCTAGTTCTGTTGATAAAACTTAATTTCTTGAAAATCAGGGTCACTTGAGAAAAAATTAATTACACCATAGTGAAGAGCGTGAAACTCTTCCCCAAGTAAAATAAATAAATTTTTTTTTAAAATGTACGGAAAACGGAATCCGTATGCCTAAGGTATTGCCTTCAAAAGATTAGGTGCAAAATTGAAAGTTGCAATGATGAGGGGTCATTAAATTTGCAAAAATATTCTCCACCAAATTTAACTTAGCTCTGGCTATAACTTTAGACAACCACCGTGTTTGTTTGTAGCTCGATAAATTTGTAGCTACCTTCAGAATATCGCCAAAAGAGCCGCTTGATTTAGTGGTAAATGGAAAAAACAAACTTGCTAAATTGGCAATGGCGCCAAAATAGAGTTTTTGCCAAACTTGGAAGTTTCAAGAGAGAACTAGTTGCTGTTGAAATCACTCTAGATTTGGTAGGGTTGCCAAATAGCCTGGCACAAAAAACCAGCAAGCTCCATATATAGAGGAGCTTCAAGATTTTTTTTTGTTTTGAATTTTAAATAATAATGAATTAAACCCCTGCCACGCAAACTTTTGGCAGCTGCATTTTGGTATTGCACAGCCCAAGTGGGCAGCCTTTAGATTCAATGCAAAAAGGCATGAGCTTCAAAACAAGGCGCACAAGTTAGAGGTATGAGAAACACGGAGTTTAGTGCCTCAAAGAAATTGTTTTAAGCAAAATAAAAATGTGTATGCCATGAAGGCAGCAAGCAGCACGAAATTTCAAGGAGCAATGTAGAATTTCAAAGGGATGTTCATGGGTTGGGACCCAATCTGTGGCCTGCAAGGGCGCAATTTAAATGGTGTGCACAAAAGTTTTAAAAAATTGCAATATACATTCAATGCATAAGCTGAGGGTACATCGTCCAAGTAGGCCGAGGGGCTTCAAGTTGGAGTGTCGTGGTATGAGAGGCCCACTCTTAGACTGTTGCATGGGGCTCGAGGCTCTTGTAGATATGGGGGAGGACCCACAAGGGCTACGTACCTAAAATAAATCTTTGCTTTCTTATTGGATTTCTTTTTTACTTTTCAAAAAGCTTACAAAAATTCATAAACTTTTGCAAAATAACAAATATATCATTTTTTAAAAGATATAGAAATTTTTTAAGGCAATTTTTTAATAAGAATTTATTTTTTTATCTTGTACCGTATTATGGCAGGTGGGCCAAAAGGCTCGCTAATTTTTTTTTGCCTCATATTTGATTTTTACCAAAATCAACAAATTGATAGTCGATCCATAGGTTTTTAGGCCTTTTGGATGCAATGGTGCAGCCCGTTCAGCCTCGAAATGCTCCAAAAAGTCAGCTACCCTCTGGATCTGACAATGAAAGCTTTGCTTCAAATCTCACCAAATTTGCATCTAGTGTCCAATCTGGACAAAATTAAAAGCAATTTTGACTTTCTCAACTGCTCTGAACTTAATGATGAGCTCAAATTTCCTTCAAGAAGCTCCCAAAACACCTGCACTAATAAGCAAGAAATAGGAACCCCCAGAAACTGTAATTCCTCCAAGTATTTCTGATTCTCAATGCCATCTTCAGATGCAAGAGAAAAACATAGTATACTTTCAAGAACAAAATTACTCTAGGCATCTCCCACAAGCAGCAAGCCAAAAAAGCAAGTTAATATTAAAAAACAATGTATTTGGGGGATCAACACCCAAGGCCAAATCCTAATGGCCAATGGACCCCATCAAAGTCTCTCAAACCGTATAGAGCACCATAAAATCCTCATTTTTACTTGCAAATTCATTTCAAAAGCAAAGTTGAGGAGCAAAAACATGAGTGAGTGAAAAAGGTGAGTGAACTATTTTAAGAACAAGAGGATTGAGGACCAAGAAGAAGAGGAAGATGGATTCTACGCCAAATTGTGAGTATTTTTCAAGAATAAGGTAGGATTCTATGACTGTCTTTTTAATTAGTTTCATATTCATAATTTTATTTGATTCATAATCCCATAGACATGGATGCAAGTGCATATTTATTGTTCAATGTTCATTGTTCATATTGTCATCAAAATTCAAAATTGAAATTTGAAAATTTAAAAAATCATAGTTATAATCATTGTTGTCATATTTTTATTTTTTTTGTTTTTTATGTAAGTTAATTGTTTCACAAATTGAAATTAGTAGTTTATATATATTCAATTTTATTATTTCTAATTTTGTCAAACTAGATAAACTTTATGTATCTTTTGCTTTTGCAGTTTGTGCGACCTAAGTAAGAAAACAAAAGAAGATCTATATGCCTTGATCCTTTGCATTATGCTGCATGCATAATTTTAATTTTAATTTTACAATTATAAACTTACAAATTTTATATTGTTTGTTGTAGTGCCACAATAAGTTCTCATTGCATATGTGATGATGAGGTTGAGGTTCAGAGCAACAATATTAAATCTGATTATGCACCTGAGGCTCAGGTTAAGAGGGATGACCATGATGATAAAACTGAAACCACCAGTTCTATGACGAGTGTGACTAAAAGCATGAATTAACCCTCCACAATACTGGAAAACTTTACTAAGGGTCCCTTTGATCCTAGGTCTCCTTTGAGACAATTTCACACAAAAATACAAAGCAAGCCAAAGACATTTTGAGGAAAAAGGTTTTGGAAGTGTCACTATTGTGGCCCTAAATTTCAAGGCAGCATTACTAGAGTTAACTATGACGAGTGTGACTAAAAGCATGAAATAACCCTCCACAATACTGGAAAACTTTACTAAGGGTCCCTTTGATCTTAGGTCTCCTTTGAGACAATTTCACACAAAAATACAAAGCAAGCCAAAGACATTTTGAGGAAAAAGGTTTTGGAAGTGTCACTATTGTGGCCCTAAATTTCAAGGCAGCATTACTAGAGTTAATGCCAACCTCCTTCATATTTGAGGAAAAGGTGTGGAAATATGTAAGTTTTGGGGGAGACCAGAAAACTTGAATTGTGGGTAGAGATATGTGGGGCTATGGGTGTCGGTGGTGAAGACAATGCAGCTGTACCTATATCAGCTTCTTTGTCTCCTAGGCCAGTAGAGCATCAGAGCCAACCACACAATTCTACTTTGCAGGGCAATTTGCAGATATGCTAGCTTCTTCTTCTTCAGGGGCCCATGCAACAAAGACTAGGGGAAACACAAGTTGACAAGTGATTTTCCTAACATAATAGCTGAATTACTCAATGTGGAGATGATGACATTACCAAATTATTTTTTCCCATTGGCATTTCATGCCATGTGGCTTGATCTCCTAATTATAAGAAGGTGGTGGTTATGGTAGCAAGGGCAAGACCATCGTATGTGCCACTAGGAGAGACAAAATTGAAGAGCACAATCTCAGCTAGGAACTATACCAAGATAAATGTGTTAATGGAGAAAATGAAGGAATGTTAAGTGGCAAGTGGATGCAATATAGTCATGGATGGGTGGATGCACATTATGCATCATCCACTAATCAATATCATGGTTACATGTTTAGAGGGCCAATATT
This sequence comes from Chamaecyparis obtusa, assembly GCA_027943335.1. Classification (NCBI taxonomy): domain Eukaryota; kingdom Viridiplantae; phylum Streptophyta; class Pinopsida; order Cupressales; family Cupressaceae; genus Chamaecyparis; species Chamaecyparis obtusa. The sequence continues at coordinate 310,417 of BSBK01003256.1, forward strand.
TTCTTAATGCAGCTGATTGTTCAAGGCATCCCAAAGATGCTGATTTTCAGTTTCAGATCCTTGTGGATACTATTGAGGTTGGACCTCAAAAAGTAGACCAAGAAGTGACAAATGAGGCCCATGTGTGCGAAGTCGTGAGGAAATTAATTGAGGCAGCTTATAGACATATTTGGTGGGCTCCTTGGCGTGTGCATGCCATGAATAATGCACTCAAGGAAATGGGAAAGATCGATTGGATCAAAGCAGTGGTCAATGATGCTATAGATGTGTAGATGTTTATTTGCAACCATTCACATGCACTCTTCAGGACATTCTAAGAAGGAATTCTTGAACCCTGTTGAGACTAGATATGCATCATATTTCATTCTCTTGGAGAGAATGCTTCAGTTTTCAACTAATGGTTATCATACTAGAATGAAATTGGTGGCCCAAGTCCAAGATAGAGCAAGGGATGAGGGTGAAGGAAGTAAGAAAGAGTGATGTTTTTTGCGATGATGCAAAATATATAGTCTCCATTGTTAGTCCAATTTTCCAAGCCATTAGATATGGGGATGTCGAAGGTATATGAGTGCATTGATTCTATGCTAGACCAAATGAGGGTTGTCCTGCAAGAGAAGGCTCCCACATTAGCAGTCTGCAATAAGCACATTTAGACAATCATTCATCAAAGACAGGAATAGCTAAACATCCTTTACACGTGGTTGCCTATGCATTGAACCCCAAGCAGTACAAGCAAAGGCTTGGTAGAGTTACACCCATATAAGATGCTAAAGTGAAGGCAAGGTTCATGAGGGCCATCCAAAAGATGTATGATCTTGTAAGGCCAACATCATTTGTACTTAGTGAACAAAAAATGTCACTCTTAGCAGTTTTTCTACGAAATACACAATGGATAGGGCAACTATGGCACATGAGGACTCAATTTTGCGGTGGAATTGCCATGGACAGAATTCTTTGACTACCACTCTAGCCAATTAATTGCTATCTAAAGCTTCTAGTTCTTCGACCACTGAGAGGAATTGGTCTACTTATAGCTTCGTCCACTCTCTTAAAACGAACATGCTTACCTCTAGGAAAGCAGAGAAGCTTGTGGTTGTACATAGTGCATAGAATCTCATTGACCGCGAGACATTTATGTGAAAAGAGAATCCAACAACACGGTGGGATGTAGAGCTAGAGGAGCTAGCACAGCTTGACAAGGATGCTACCATTAGGCAAAGAGAGCGGGTTGGTATTACTGTTACCCTAATTTCCATGTACATGCAAATTTGGCTAAAACCTATTCCAAAATCTCTGTTTTCACCTTGCCAAGCATCCCTGAAATTTTCATGATTTTATGTTTGGTTTCTTGTCCTTTGCAAATTTTCTATCTCCCTGGCCTGCAAGAAAAAATTCATAAAAGTAGCCGTTGTAGGCATAAAACCCTAAGTGACCCTAGCCTTCATTCTATTTTCGAGTTACTTTATCGGCCACTTAAAATCCTCAAATACCCATGTGCGCTTTAATTCTATTGGCTGGTCGCTAGTTCTCTAAGTCTTCCGGCAGTTACCTTTTTCTTTCGGTGAACTGGCGACTACAGTGACTCTCTTAGTCGCTTAATGTTTGGCGGTTAAGTCTCAGCAGTCAGCGACTCAGCGAACGGTTTGCTTTTCCTTCAGTCGCGTGATCGCTTAATGTCCGACGGTCATTTTATGCGAGGGTCCCAATCAGGAAGATCCGACGGTTGTCGTGAGTTCGCGAAGGATTCTTCTAACGCTTGCGATTTCGCGATAGCCGTCAATCTTCCCTTTTGTGCAGCGCTTCATTTGCTAAGTGGGTCCACTGCCACGTTGTCCTATGTGGAAGCTTTTCATTGGTCAGTTGGTAATGATTTGGAAGTTTGTTAGAGCGGGCCCAGAGGACTGTGTAGCTTTTAATCCAACGGTTGGCACATGATCTCATAGAGTTTTTTGACACATGAGATTATGCGCCGACCGTCGATCTTGATTTGTTGTTAGAGCTTCGTTCGGTGGGTCCTTTCTTTCTGATGTGCTCGCATTCGATTGGTCCACATAGCGATGAACTGGAACATGTTAGTGGGGCCGTGTCAGAATCTCTGCAGGGATGTCAGAAGGATAAAGATCGACGGTTGGCGTATCTTCGCGAAGAGGTTTTCTGACTCATGTGATCTTGCGTTGGCCGTCAGATTTGCCAAGTGTTCAAGGCCTGTCAGTGGGTCCTGATCTTTTCGGGAGGTTAAAGTACAGCAAGATCTTGTGGTTGTTGCTACGCCGCTAGGATAAGATGCACACTATTTAAGCTGGCGGTATCACGACAACCGTCCGATGAAGATAAAGAAGGTCGTGGGTCCAAGTTTATCAGGTGTGCTGATGCGCTCAAATATAATTGGTTGCCAAGTGCTGACGATGGACTTCTAGGTGGACCGATGTGTTAGTGGTGTCATGGCTTAATGAAGATCTACGGCGAGCCTATGATCTGAAGGAATATTTGGCGGTCATGAGATCATGCACCCGCCGTTAGATTGGAATCTGTTTGCAATGGGTCCGTTGTCAGAAAGGTTGCCGAGGTGGTTGCTGATGGAGCGGCCAGAACAAATAGAAGGGTGACATGTGGCAGCCTGGGCCCAGGGTTTGAAAGCATTCTGCGAATCAGCGACTAAAGGGGTTTCTCTTGTTCGCTTAATGAAACCAGGGTAAGATAAAAGACTCAGCGACTCAGCGAAAAGCCTTGTTCGCTGAATCGCTTAACCAGACCAGGGTTAAGAGAAAGATTTCGCGAATGAGAAAAAGGTCTTCGGTCGCGTGGTCGCCGAATGACTTAAAGGAAGAAGGGCTCGAGGTGGGTCCAAATATGCTAACATGACGATTTGCTCGCTTCTCATTGGTCGCTGACTTCCATGGTAGTTTTGACTTGTCAAAAGGGTTTTAAAGTTGTTTTTCAAGAGTAATCTGGGCCGTTCATCTGTCGGGAAACAAAGGGTATCGATGGTCGCATTTTAAAATGACTGGCTAGCCATTAAAATTTCAAATTCAAATAGTTCTAAGAGGGTTTTTTGCCAGTATTTGATTTGCAAGCCGCGAGCGGCGAGGTAGTTCAAAGAATTTGTCTCCAAGACATTTGCAGTTAAAGAAAGATGATGAAGAGGTCTGGGCGGCCGTCATGGGTCGTTTCTTGTCTCAGAAAGGTACTAGTTATGCATTCATGGCGAGACTTTGTGCAGGCAAGTGGATGAATCCAGGTTGCTTGTCTGCAGGTTGATGTAGTACAGGGATGGGCACGCAAACTTGAGGTCTGATCGGCCATAATGTTGCAGAGATATATTCATGATCAGACTTGGTTGAGTTAGGGTTAGTTATTATTGCAGATTTTTGTAAACCCTAGTTAGGTTTTAACTCCTACCTACGTGCAAAAAAGAGATGTATATATTGTATTTTTGGAGCTTTTGAGCTCAGAGTTGGACAATTGTAGAAGAAATTCATCTTTTCTTAAGGGTCATCTATGGTATCATTTCTACCCTCTGGCTTATACAGTTGTAAATCTTTCATTGATGATTCAGATATTGCAGAGGTATTTGTGACAATCCTTCATGTCCCTATGCTTCCTTGTCTAAATGATCTCTTATTGGATTAAAGTATATGATGTTTTCAGTGATATCTTAGGATTCCTGATCCCTCTTACTTTCTGTAATTGTGTGTGTTATTGTGTTTGATCTGATTTAGATGTTTTCGTGGGTATACTTCAGCCCCCTAACAGTCTTGTCTCAATCCTACACCGAGTTGCAGAAGTGAATGTCTGCTTGCAGGTCATAAGTTGTGTCTTATATTCAAGCCCTCCTATGAAACACTTATGCAAGCCTATTCAGTAAGTTGTGACCTACTAGACCTAAGCCATTCATTGATTCCATTCCTCTATACTGAGATCCAAACCCTAATTTCGGTGTATCACCTAGTAGGTAGTTTGCTTTCAGTCATTTCCCTTTCAAGCATTCCTTCTATCCCTTTCCCTCAAAGTTTACTTTTCATGTCTAGAAGCAAATTAAGGTGATTATCCAAGAGGAACCAGCCTAGAACCTGGAGGTCTCATCTCAGTTAGCATAGGTCCCACAACCTGGAGATGATTCCCATGTTATACTAGGTTATCAACACTACGAGAGCTTGAAACAAGGGTGCAAACTTAGTGTATAACAATTACTTTAGAGGAGCTTAGCTATCTAAAGTCCACTTCTAGCAGTTCTAGTGATGAGAAGCATGGGGACCATTACAGGCCTCACTTTACTCCATTTTGATATTTTGATGTTATTGTACTCATAGTGAAATCTTGAACATTATATAAATTTTGAATTTTCATTTTTCAATGTCAAATTGTTAATATTCACATCAAAGTTTGGTAGTATTTAAGTTTTACTAATTCAAAGTTTAGTAGTAATTAATTTTTACTAATTTGCTCAAGGTTCATTTGTAATTGTGTGCACCCCCTCCCCCACTATTGCTCCATCACCATCCCCCTGTCGTCCCCAAAACTCATCCCCCTGTCAAGAAACTCCTTGGATGTACGATTTATATCTATTATATAGAGATATGCCATCCCAAAACCTTGGATTTGTTTTTCCCACACTCAAAACTTATCTCCATGCCCTCTATTTTCCTTTAGAAGGAACTCCATGGGACACCAAAATAATAATATATGACTATTGGAACTAATACTACAGTCCTCCAATAATAATGCACAAATAGACAGTCCATTGTCATGTCCTTGCCTATTTAAAAGACATTTTGTAGATGAAATGGAATTTCCATGAAGCAATACAACATAAAGCCAGCTACCTCAAAATGAAGAATGTAAATGCTCAATTTCTCTACTTACAATTATTATACAACAAATACAAGATAAAACTGTTTGCATGTTGTAGAAACGCTTCAACATCAAAGATTAATAATTAAAGCTTTTAAATGTAAAGATTGCACTACAAAAAAAACTCACATACTAATCTAATATCCCTGTATACTTTGTGTACCTTTTTAAAATTGTTGAAATTAGTTATTAACTAATCTAGTCGTTAGAAAACTCAAAAGCAAACATAATTAACAATAGCTCAGACTGGGAATCTAAACTCAAACTTAAACATCAGGAAAATACAAAATACCTTGTAAATGTTTTGCTATTGACTAGATTTTCAATCTCAGTGAGTTTTGATTCACTTTTCTCTATGGCTACCAAAGTGGAATCCCTGCCTTGTAAATCTGATTCTACTACATCATCCTGCAACAAATAAATAAAATAAGTTTTCTCTACTGTAAACATTAATCCATAAATAATACCAAGTAAATTTAATTATACTCGAGTGTTACATTATTTTCTTTCAAAACAAATATTTTAAAATTAACCTGGCTATTCATCATGGCAATTTTTTAGGACAAATTTGAAAGTTCTTATAGATATTTATTCTTACCTTAAGTACTATTGCTCCTACAGTATTTTCTTCCTGTTCCTGCTCCTGCTCCTCTGTACAATTGTCAATAAGTAGACACATTATAAATAAAAAATAAATAATGATTCCAATTTACAGATTGTGAACGCGCAATGCAGCCAAAGAATTAACCACGAAGTTTTAAAGAACAAGTAAAACATTTCATTTTCACTTCAATAGATAGACTCGACATCATTGTGTCATGTTCAACTCTTTTAGACCACTAGCAATGAAATTTTGCACTGTGTGATTTGGTCTTTCAGGTAATTTTAACCAAATATTCTTTGCTTCTACCTAAAAGCACTTTTTTCAAACAAAACAGCATGCTAATCACTACCTCCAAGGTGTGCATGAAATATGAGAAGAATCAACAAGAAATCACCTTAAACACTTAGGCTATATTCAAGAGTCAAATCCCGCATGGATATATTGGAGCTGAGCCTACATAATATATTTTGTGGAATTGCCTCAACAGTTCGGTGACAATATGTGAATACAGCCCATTTTGATGAATATGGGACTGTAGGGGTCAGCAATGGGGACGACTAATATACATTATAGAACCTTAACATATAATGTTTGTGTTACGCATGTTTATTGGCTTTCAAGGGTTAATCCAAATCATGATGTGAGGGCTGTCAAATGGAAAAAGCCGGATAGATGATGGGTTAAAATTAACTTTGATGGTGCGTCTAAAGGGAATCCAAGGCCTTTAGGTGCTACATGTGTGGCACAAGACATGGAAGGTAACATATTAGCTTTGGCTTCAAGCAAGCTTGAGGATGGAACAAATAACAATGCAGAGACAAAGGCAGCCCTGTTGGTGGTCAAGCTTGCTCAGAGAATTGAGGTTGAGCAGTTACACTTGGAGGGTGATTCTTAGATCATTGTCAATGCTATCTCAAAAGGTAAGGCACATGCATGGAAGATCGAAAAACTTGTGAACATCATTTGCCATAAGCTACGGCATTTCAAAAATTTTAAAACCACACATATACTTGGGGAAGGAAACCACATTGCACACACTCTTTCAAAATGGGTTGTTTCCTTTCAACAGGTTTATATTGCTTTGTCTGTAAATGATGAATACAGCCCATTTTGATACTATAGTGTGATGTCCCCACTCTAGGCCAGGGGGAGTATCAGGGGAGTTAGCCTATTCTTGGACCCTCCTAGGCTGGATTAGGGGGTCAGGGCTCGGTCATCTTCAAAGGATTGCTCTTCAGTTCAGTAGGGGAGTGGGATTGAGACCTTGTAATCAGTGCCAGGCAACCTTTTAGGGTTTCCTATTTTTTTAGGAACCAAGTGAATTTTTTTGACTTAAGACCTGGATTCGCCGGGTGGATTCACCGAGACCCCTCCTTCTGACGGATTCAGTTTCCGAGTTGTTTTGAGGGAGTTATGAATCTTTATAAAGTTCTTGCAAGCAACTATAGTCCTTTTAATAAATTAAAATTAAATGACTTATTAAGTCATTTTAGTTTTTATAACTTAAAAAAATAAAGTTCTCCTAAGTTGGGCACCTAAGTGGAAAAAGGAAATTAGGGTGAAAAAGGTATTTCCAACCCTAATTAGGTTGGATGTCAGCCCTATATGGGTCGTTTTTGCTCTTGGAAAGATCATTTCTTTGCACACATAATTTTTTTGCTCTCATTCTTTCATCCTTGCTATGGCGGCTAGGGTTTGGAGTCTTCCTAGGAACGTATACTCTGCAAGATTATAGTGACTTTGAGTTTGTGAAAGATTAGACGAATTGTTGCAGCTGGTTGGCTTCATTTCAGAAGTCAAATTGGAATTATTTTATTGGAGATCTGGGTTTCTACAGGGTGAATTTTGCTGTGGTTTCTCATTCAATTATTGCTGTTGTTTTTTTCTACTGTGGTTGGAGGTCTCTTTTCCCAACACACAGCTGTTCATTCCTAGACATCATCTCTACCACTGCTCTGGCGTCCTGCTGTTTAAAATAAGAGCAGATCTGAACATTTGTTGTTTGCTGGAATTAAATCAGATTTGTAATTTCCAGCACTTTGATTTATTGCTTCAATAAAATTAGACTATGTATACCGGGTAATGTTGGAAATAACTATAAGCCTTAACTCAATTTTTTTTCCAGTATTCAATTATTGTATTTGAATTTCAGCTTGTCATTGTTTGGACAACTCTAACTGAATTCCAAAACCAAAAAAAAACCTCATTCTGCAACTTCTATCTAATTCTGAAAGATCACACAAAAAAATCAAAAAATAATAAATTAAAAAAAAAGTACAGCAGCAGCAGGGTTGAACCGGTTGGGTTCTTCACATATAGTATGGGCTTAGGGTTTGGGGGTGGTAGCATGTCGATCTTTTTTGTATTGGGATAATGCTAGTTTTGCAGGTGTTCATGCCTAATTTTTCTGAGTTTGCAGAATTGTAGTGGTATGGTAGATAGTCAGCAGGGTGGTAGGTATAGGTAGAAGACATTATCAGGGCTAAGCCCTCTTTTGTATGCCAAATTATATTAATTAATAAAATACTGATATTTTACCGATAAAAAAAAATATAACATTTGTGTTAAATAATTTAAATTCGCATGATAGTGGAAGTCAACCAAATTATCAAAACTCAAACATTAATTTTATGAGACGGCTAGGGGAAGGGTTTCCATAAGTTTCCAAGTTTTGGGTACGTCCTCATTTCTGGGATGGGTCAAATTATGCCAGAAACGCATCCCCATGTAACACTAATTAATAGAGAAGAAAATAAGTGACTCCTTCAAAAGGCAAAAGTTATGCAAAGTGGAGACCCTTTCACCAATGAAGTATAAAAGAAATCATTCCAACCATTCAAGGATGACTTATCAATAATCACTGAAAATCCACAAAAGCAATCATCAATTATCAAATTAAGCAAACAATCAATCAGCAAACCACTCTATCAAATCAGCATTCATTTGATTCACTAATATAACAAACCAGCACTGTTCATCATCACTCATCAATCATTAAAGAATTTGCTCAGTCAATCAATCATCCATACAAATATCAATCATTCAGCAATAATTGAACTATCAAGTCAAATAAAGTGATCAGCAAAAAAGAAAGCATAAGATCGATCAGCACTCCATCTCAATACAATCTGCAAACTCATAATATATAAACAGTAATATATATATATATATATATATATATATCATAGTGCATTGCATGATAAATTGGTGAACTTGTTAATTGTCTTTATTTGATGAATGCAGATATTCAATTGCCTATAATATATGCATAATTTATTAATTAGTGATGTAGTGGGCATGTATAATAATGATAAAGATCCCTCAAGACCTACAACCATAAAAACATCCCAAGCAAGGAATGCAAGTAGCATAAGGTCCATTTGGGTAGTGGTGACCCAAGAGGCTGAATGGCAAGTGTCGTTCTATGCTCCTAGGCTTGATGGACAAGCTTGAGACAGCTTGTGTGATCCCCCGGGGTGCTTCATGATGCGGATGGGTTATTGGGGAAGATCTTAAGAGAATCCTACTTGTATATTCTATTAATTCTAGTGATGTTTAGGATTCTTTGTATAACATTGTGGAATTACATATATTTGAATAGTTGTGACCCAAGAGGCTGAATGGCAAGTGCCATTTTGTGCTCTTGGGCTTGATTGACAGGCTTGAGGCACCTTGTGTGATCCCCTAGGGTATTTCATAATGCGAATGGGTTATTGGGGAAGATCTTAAGAGAACCCTACTTGTATGTTATATAAATTATAGTGATGTTTAGGGTTCTTTTTATAACATTGTGGAATTACATACATTTGTTCATCTATTTCTAAAATGACGAACCTAGTTGCAGGCTCTACATCAAGACATAAAGTTGACAATCTAAATTCCTAAATTCACTCCACACATTATTTGGGAATTCTAAGGCAAATTAGAGTAAAGTCTAAATAGGGGACATTACATAAAATCTATCTATCACTAAGTACATAGTCATTACCCTTTTTGTTGGTGGGATAAAAAGACAAAAAGCCCATGGATATAGATTCTCAAGACTCTGGTGGAACTAAGATAAGTATGGGCATACCTTGTCTTTTGTAATTGGTTTGGTTATACAAAATATTGTAAGATTGAACATACATGGCAACATTTGATCATAGGTGTAACCAGAAAATACCTTTGGAGTACCTTGAGGGTCTTCTCAACTCCAAAGTGTCCAACAAGTTCCCAAGGTGATGTAGGAGTCTATTTTGCAAGTAGACGTCTAGAATTGGCTTAACGCTCTACAAAATGTAATAGATCTTTGGGAAGTCTATGTCAAATGCATATGATTTATGCCCAAGTGTCAATCACTATTATAAAGCTTGATGGTTTGATATTAAACAATGGAAACAAAGTATCCTTAAATAGAAAAGTACACTACAATGTTTCTAAATGAAACAATCGTTAACTGAATAGGAAAATAGAAACTAACTAATAAAACCAAACTCACTAAAGATGACCATTAGAAACATTACATTATTATTTCAATACCCTCCCTTAATGGTCATCGTACTAACTACCTACATAACACAATTTGCAAATCTTTTGGTCACGGATGCATAGAAGGTTGCCCCATGAGCCTGCTAATGAGACCCTCCTTGAATCTGCAGAACTTTTGAAAATGACCAAGATAACCACAAACCATCCAACCTGATGTTGGGAAACAAAGGTATTACAACTTGTAGCTAGAGACACCAAGATGAAACTGAAACCACAATTTTGAGGAAAAATCGACAAAACTATTACGCAAGTAATTGGTAAAATAATGAATTAATTAATTGAATGATCACATGATCATTTATAGTAGTACAAGAGATGATGTTTCCATAATGAAACAATCGTAAAATAGAAAGTATCTAATATGTACACTAAGTCACAATATTGACCATTAAATAAGGAAATGGAACCATAAAGATATTATTCTAATACCCTCCCTCAATTGTCAATCTATCTATCAACTACACCAAGCTGCCCCCTGAATTTTACAAACTTGTCCAGGCACAAAGACTTGGTGAGAATATTTGTTGTATGATCCGTAGTCGAACCATATAGCAACTGAACTGATCTGTCTTCAACCAGCTGCCAAATGAAATGACAATGAAGGTCAACATGCTTGGTCTCATGCAAAGACCGGATTCTTGGCAAGTTTGAGCGCCCCTTGATTGTCATAGTAAAGGGGAGTAGGATTTGCTTGAGACATTTACAAGTCTAAAAACATTCGCAAAGTCAAACTGTCTCACAAGCTGCCTTAATTGTTCCTCGATACGCAGGTTGTGTCAAGGAAAGAGTCATTGCTTGCTACTTCTTGCTAGTCCATGTGACTGCACCAGATCCCAAAATGAAAACATACCTAGATGTTGATTTTCTGCTATCAATGGAACCTACCCAATCTAAGTCTGCACATCCAATAAGTCTAGGATCATGACTTTTGTTGTACAAAAGACAAAAATCATAATGGCCCTTCACATAATGCAGCATACGCTTTGCTGCTACCCAATGATCGGCCTTGGGAACTCTCATGAAGCATGAAATGTAGCTCACTACAACACTAAGGTCAAGCCTAGTAGCAATAAGGTAGATGAGACTGCCCACCAATTGCCTGAATATTTATTCATTCACCACAAGTAAATTTGTTTTGATTGTCAGCTTCAGTCCTTTCTCCATAGGTGTGAGTGTAAGCATGCAGTCTTGCATCCGAAACTTGTCCAACAAACTGTGGGCATACTTAGACTGAGATTAGAAGATACTACTTTCAATCTACCAAACTTCAACACCTAAACAATAGTGCAAAAGTCCCAAGTATGTCATGTCAAAGGATTGACACAAACTCTATTTGATCTAATCGATCAAAAGTCCCAAACTACCAGTGATAATTAGATCATCAACATAGACAACAACAAGAAGAATATCATCATCAATGTTTTTGACATACAAATTAGAATCAAATGGACTCCTCTAAAAACCATTATCTGAAAGGTACTTGTCAATTTTCATGTACCAAGCCCAAGGAGCATATTTCAGGCCATAAAATACTTTCACCAGTCTACACGCCTAATGTTCTTTTCCAACAACCTTGAAACCAAGAGGTTGTGTCATGTAGACTTCTTCCTGCAACTCAACGTTGAGGAAGGCACTCTAATCATCCATCTAATGGACTTTAAACCAAATTGAGCTGCTAAGGCAAGAATGAGTCTTATGGTACTCATTTTGGTTGTAGGAGCCAAGGTCTCCTCATAGTCAATGCCTTCTTTCTGTGAGAACCCCCTAGCAAGGAGACCAACTTTATACTTGTCAAGGGTTTTGTCAGCTTTGTACTTTGACATTATAGACCCATTTGCAACTAATGGGCTTCTTCCTTGGAGGAAGATCAGAAGGAACCCAAGTGTTATTCTTTAGAAGACTATGATGTTCAACTTCCATAGCCTTTTCCCACTTAGGAATTCCTTTAGCCTTAGTATATGTTTGAGGCTGAAAAATACTATGAATGTTGGCAATGAGAGCAAAGATGATTGAATTTTGTTGCTTGCTCTTGCTTCTGGAAGATCTACCCTCGATTAGCTCATCAGGACGAAGATCATTGATGGTCTTAGCCCACCATTCAGGTCGAAGAGTAGAAGAGCCAACATTAGATGTAGGAGGAATAAATGGAGAAGGTTCTAGAACAAGTTAAACAGGAGCATCATCCGGAGGAAATTCAGGTAGTGCATCATCAAATTCAAACTCTACATCATCCCTCCTATTAGGTGAACCAAATGGAAGACAAACACCCAAAATAGTAGCCTTCAAAGGCTGATCCTTAGAATTGTGCACAGAGGAAAGTTGAAAAGGTCCTTGTTCTTCATCAAAGACAACATCACGACTAAAGATAAGATGATTAGTGTCCACATCAATCAGCTAGTAAGCCTTGTGGTTATCATTGTACCCTATGAACATTAGTTTCTAACTCTTGGAATCCAACTGGGAGCGCTTGACATCTAGAATCCAAACATATGCTAAAGAGCCAAAAACCTTCAAATGAACAGTCTAGGCTTCCTCTAGAGTCTTCCACTTACAGCTTGTGTGGAAGAGCGATTACGGAGATAGATTCCAGAGAATACAACTTCTACCCAAAATTTCTTAGGAACACTCTTGTGTTCCATCATAGACCTAGTCATTTTAATTATAGTGCGGTTTTAAAGTTCAACAACGCCATATGGTTGTGGAGTGTAAGGTGTGGTTAACTGATGTTTGATGTTGTGTGTATCACAGAAGATGGAGAAAGCAATAGAATAGAACTCCCCCCCATTATTTGACCTAAGAGTGACAATAGGACAGCTTGACCCTTTTTCTACCAAGGCCTTAAATTTCTAAAATACAATAAACACATCTGATTTTTGTCTAAGAAAGTACACCCACATTTTACAACTGAAATCATTAACAAAAAGCAAGAAATACTGACCACCAATACCTTAAGATGTATTCATTGGACCACATACATCGACCTGAACCAACTGCAATACCTTTGAGGCTTGCCATGAGTCACCATCCTTGAATGTTGTCCTTTGCTCCTTCCTAGCCTGACAAGCTCCACATACTTGGTGATGATGAGTCTGAATCTCAGGAAAGCCAAGAACTAGATCCTCCTGAACAAGCTAGGCAAGATTGTGAATGTTCAAGTGACCATACTGTTGATGCTAGAGACTGTTGATGGAAGATGATTTATTTGCAAAGACATGCTCAAGAGAATCACTCGAATCCACAAGTCTGTATAGACCATGATCCTCATTGCCAACAACCACAGTAGTGCGAGTCGCACGATCAACAATCGAACACTTCTGTGAAGTGTATACCACATCAAGCTGAGGAGAATGCTGCATAATTTGGCTCACACAGAGAAGATTCACTTCCATACCAGGAACGTAGTATACATTAAGGAATGAGATTCCTCCCACCAAACTGTATATGCATGTTGCCTTTGCCGACAACAGTGTACTCTTCTCCTCCACCAAAACTGATTGAATCGATGAAAGGGGAGAAGTCTATGAACCAATCATGTTGATGAGTGAAATGTTGAAAAGCATCGAAGTTTATGTACCAAGCAGAAGACTTCACATGGTCTATAGGGTGTTTCGCCATGAAAGCATAAAATGCAGATTCTTTCTGCTTTGAGTACTCTGCGACATTGGCCTTAAGTTGAGACCCTACTTTTGTTGTTCAAAAGTAAGCCGATTCTGACAATCCTTTATCAAGTGACCAAATTTGTGGTAGTAATTACACTAAACTTTCTTCTTCGAGCTATCCTGAGGTTGACTGGAGTCTTTCTGTAGAGCAAATTGAGATTTGCCTTTATCCTAGTGAAAGGATTTGGCTGTAAAAGTTGTTCTGAGGATGAAGTTGTACTATTACCAAACTGTTGTTTCCAATGGTCTTGGTATAGAAGTTTGGTGCATAAGTCTGAAAATTTTAAGTCAACTTTTGTGGCAAGTAATGTTGAGCATTTCGATGAAGTGCTCATAGGATTTAAGTAGACTCTTCAAGGTTATGACTACCATAAGACTCTTCAAGGTTATGACTACCATATCCTCTTCCTCCATTTTTTCGACCAATGGCCTCAAGTTGGTCTTGAATGTCCTTAATCTTTGTGAGATGCTCCTATAAGGACATGTGTTCATCCATCATGATAGAAAATAGTTGGTTCTTCAAGAAGAACGCACGACTCTTATCTGATGTCTCGTGGAGATCCTTCAAAATAGTTTAGATCTCTACAATTGTCTTGTCAGATGGCACTTGTGGCAGCTGATCATCAGTCGCTGAAAGCTTGACATGCATGACCGCTTCTCAATTGCGCTCGTCAAAATTATCCTAATCTTGTCCAACTCCCGTAGGATGAGACTCTTTACCCAAGACAAGCTCATTAATGTGACAATACTCGAAGATAGTCGTCATTCGTTGCTTCCATGTGTTGTAATTTTTCTTATTGAATCTTTGATTGCCTTCCAACATTATGTTGGTCACAGACGCCATCTACACATTTTCCAAGGCACATAGAAAATGAGAAAATTTGAAGAGGCGGCAGATTGTGAAACCTAAGGCACAAATTCCAATGCACAAACAAAGGCATATTCAAGTATAGACTTCATGAAAAATGAAGTACGATTGGCATGAATCCCAATGTGAAATTTTTTCATACCCAAAAAATTCTAAGGAAGACCCAAAAATCCCCTCAAAAAACCCACAAGGAATATGTAATTGAAAAGAAAACCAACCAAAAAATCAAAGGATTTTGTAAAAACCATAGTTCGTTGGAAGTGGAAACCCTAGGTCACATTGAAAAAGGACACAAATTTGAGAAAGTTTGTTGAAGCAAAGTTCTACAAACCCTAGTCGTAAAAAAGGCTTTGCAGGAGCAAAAAAAATTGTCTGCAACAAAAAACCAGTGTAACACAGGGATGCGCCCCCCATAAACCCCCCCCAAACCCAGGTCAACGACGTCCTCGGGACGGGGACTTGGCATTCCCAAGTCCCCCCACTATTGCCTTCCCACCACCAATTCACTACCCAAACGTGAGGACATGCAATGGGGATGTGCAGACATCTGGGGGACACTTAGGCATCCCTTGACCATCCCAGGGATGTTTGCAAGTCTCCTGTCGCCAGACGACATCAAAATGAAAAAAATTTAGATAATTTTGATTTTTTAAGGTTTTTTTATATTAGGGTTCTATTCAAACCCTAAAAGGAGGTGGGTCCCATTTTGGCCACTCCAAGCCTACATAAGCCCCTCCAAACTTCATTTTTTCCTCACAATTGGATTTCAACTTGTTTGCTACAGCTGATAGAGAAGAGTGAAAAAAGAGTGCAATGAGTGATTGGAGTGCAAGAAGTGATTTCAAGTGAAAGAGGAGCAAGAAGAAGAGGAAGATTCTACACCTTGAAGAGATTCATCAAGCACAAGATAGGGTTTTTAGAATTTTTTTGTTTTATTTTCTAATTTTTATTTCTAAAAGTAAATTTCAAGTTATTTTAAAATGTTGAATGTTGTTTCTAAATTCTTGTTGAAAGTGTTTTCATTTTTGTTGTTTCTAAATTAGGGCCTAGGTTGAAACTAGTTTTTTAATAATTTATTTTTAATTATTTAAATTATTAATTAGGTCGAATTTTTTTCATTTTGTGAAATGTTGTGTCAAAATGGGCTCTCATAGTCATGATATTAGTGGAGATGAAATGGAAGATCAGTCTGGGGGTGCAAGTCAATCAAATCATGAACCTAAGCATGAGGTTGAGCATAACGAAAGTTTTACCACTAGTGGACCACCTTCTATAGATTGCCCCTCTCAACTTTTGACAAAATTTGTTAGGACAAAATTTGCGAGGGGTCCTTATGATCCCAAGTCTCCTCTCAAACAATTTGCAACAAGAGTAACAACCCCAATGCCAACAAGTGGTGGCACAAGAAAATGGTAGTGCAATCTTTGTGGTGCAGGATGGTTTGGGAGCATCACTAGAGTTAATGCACATTTTCTCTTTTGAACAGGACGTGGTGTGAGTGCAAGTAGATTTTTTATGGATGCTAAAAATGTCAAGTACAGAATTGAGATAAAGGATCAAATAGAGGATTCCATTGGAAGTTTTTTCTTTGCCAATGGCATACCATTACATGTAGCTCAATCTCCTTAAAAGGAGATGATGTCCATGGTGGCAAAGTGGGGAACATCATTTGTGCCACCAAGTGAGAACAAATTGAGGACCACGATCTTGGATAACTAGTACACCAAGATCAATATTTTGATGGAGCAAATGAAGGCATGTTGGATAGAGTCTGGATGCAACATAGTTATGGATGGGTGCACGAACATTAGCCATCATCCACTCATCAACATCATGGTTACGTGCACAAAGGGCCCATACTTTATGAGAGTAGTTGATTGTTCAGAGCATCGTAAAGATGTTGATTTTCAATTTCAGGTCCTTAGGGAGGCTATTGAGGAGGTTGGGCCACAAAATGTGGTCCAAGTAATAACAAATGTGGCACATGTGTGCAGAGCTGCAGGGAAGCTTATTGAGGCAACCTATAGACATAGTTGGACTCCATGTTGTGTGTGTGCCATGAACAATGCACTCAAGGACATGGGGAAGATTGACTAGATTAAAGGGGTGGTTAGCGATGCAAGAGATGTGTATCTGCAACCACCATACACATGCACACTTCAAGAGCTTCATGAAGGGGTTCTTGAAACTAGCTGAGACCAGATATGCATCCTATTTCATTCTTTTGGAGAAAATGCTTGAGTTGCAAGAGCCACTGTAACTCATGGTTATGATGCAAGAATGGAATCGATGAGATGGGGCTAGGAGAAAGTAGGGGAGGAGGGTGAAAGAGATAGTGAAGAGTGATGCATTCTGGAGGGATGCAAAATACATAGTCTCTATCATCACTCTAGTTTTCTAGCTCATCATATATGGGGATGGGGATGCACCTAACCTTGGAGAGGTGTATGAGTGCATTGATTCTATGCTTGGCCAGATGAGGGCAATTGTGCGAGAGGACCTCACTTCAGCATTCTACAATGAGCACATTCGACCAATCATTCAAAGCAGATGGGACAAGCTGAACACTCCTTTGCACACGGTTGCTTATGCACTGAATCCTAAGTGGTACATGGCTAGGCCTGGTAGGGTTACACCACCTTAGGATGATGAGGTGAAAGCAAGATTCTTCAGGTGCATTGGTAACATGTATGATAGTGAAACTACTAGTGATATTCACACTTAGTAGACAAAATTTGCCACTCTTACATGTTATTCAGATGCGACAAAGATGGATATCAAAACTAAGGCACAGGAGCATCCGATTTTGTGGTGGAAATGTCATGGATTACAGAGGTCAAAGATTACCACACTAGCCATTCATCTGCTATCACAAGTTTCTAGTTCTTCAACTACAAAGAGGAACTGGTCTACTTATAGCCTCATCCACTCTATTAAGAGGAATAGACTTTCCTCTAAGAGAGCAGAGAAGCTAGTGGTTGTACACAGAACCTTGCGTATCATGGACCGTAAGACATGAGTGTACAAGGAGAGCCCAACAACACGATGGGATGGAGAGCCAGAGGAGCCATCGTAGATTAATGAGGATGAGATGGCAGCAGCTACAAACGTAGGGCTTGTTGGTGTTCCTCTGACGGATCTTGACCGTGAGGAGTCCAGTAGTTCCAATGATGAGGGAGTTTGCCTTGGGGGATGATTAGAGACCTCTCTTCACTACATTTTGACATGATTTTCTACTTGTTTTGATATCATGCTACTCATTGTAATCATCTTTATGATATTTTTTATAAAATATAAACTAAAATCTTCTATTTGCCGATAATTTGAATTTTTAAATTTTAAATTTTTATTTTTTATAATAATTGGTAATTCGATATTCAATGTTCAAGTATACTATATTTTGTATTGGGTATGAAGCAATTTTTCTATGTTCAAGTATTTTGTATTATTAGTTCTTATACTATTATACATCATTTCATAACTAGCATTTCAAGTACTATATGTATAGTATATTGCAGAGTAACCCGGGGACACGTCCCCCCCTAAAACCCAATCGTCCCCGAGACGGGGACACACCCGCGACTTGGGGACGTCGTTTCGTCTCTTTGGGCAAAGTAGCCGTTCCACTGCCGTCCCGGTGGGGATGTCCCGCCGTCCCCCCGTCTCGGACGGGGACAAGGGGACTTTTGGGCGTCCTAGACGGGGACAAGGGGACTTCTGGACGTCCCTTGACCCTAAAGGGGACGCCCAGACATCCCCCATCTCGACAACCTATTAAAGTTATAAAATAAAATAAAATACAACTTTTTTATTTGTTTAATAGGTTACTTTGTAACCCTAAACATGTGTGGGGCCCGTCTAATATGTTATATTGCAATGAAATGCTTTGTAGATTCATTTGTATTGAGTTTTTCATTTCTATGTTTTTGCAACAGCAGCAAGAAGAAGAGTGAATAGCTAAAAAAAGGTTAAATGTTACAATTATGCAATGTTAAATGTTCAATGATTCAATATATTAAGTTTAACAATGCAATGTTCAATGATTTTATGTCTTACACTCTTATATTGTTATACATCTTTTCATAACTAACATTTTAAGTACCACATGTATAGTATATACTATATACACCCCCCCCCCACCCCCCCGATCCCCCGCCGCCGTCCCCAAATTGAGGCCCCTTTGTCACCCTGTCCCGGAAACTCGTCCCCTCGTCCCGACGTCCCCCAAGGCGGTGTAACTATGGTATATTACAACCCCCCCCCCCGGGTGCCGTCCCAAAATTGAAGCCCTTTTTTTCCCCATCCCAGAAGCCCGTCTCAAAGTCCCCCAGTACCTGAGTTAAACTCATAAAGAATAAAATTAAACACAAAAGTCTATTTTGATCATAGTAGCATCACTTGACTTGGAATTGACTAGGCAAAGAAAATGCATAAATGGAATTCAGCTATTCAAAATTTAAGCAATTTCAAAGCCTAACCAAGGGACACTAAAAACTTAAATTCATAAAATGTGGGAAAATTGTGTTCATCATTTCAAGCCAAATGAAGGAAAAATCACAACTTCCATTTGGCATAACCCAAAACAATTTTTACTTTTTCCTATTTATAACCAGCCTGAAGGTTGGAGGCCAATTTTCATATTTTTATTTCTTTTAAGTTTTAACCAACCACTGATAAATGTTTTCAATCAACTGGCATTCAATTTAACCTGCTACGACCCTAATCACAGAAAAGAACAAAGACAAAAAACATAAGTCAGGCACATTTTCACAAACCCACAGCATTTTTTTCATTAGGCAAGCCTCTGAAAATTACTGCCGTGTCTTTGCTTAAAACTCAGCAAGTCTCGCCAAGAGACTCACAAGTTTCCTGCACTGACTCTGTCCACAACTCCAAGTGAGTACTTGCCAAGCAGAAAAACTTGAGCATCCAGCTTAGAGCTCACCAAGTTTGTACACTATGATTCACACAAGGAAACCTGATTTTGCACTCCCTGAACAACAATATATTGTAACAATGAACCAGAGATCATCACTCTAGACAGGGATTATATCAATATTTCACACATCATAGATTATTATCCAAAAATGTGCACGAGCAGCAATCCCAGAAAACAAGCCATTAGAGCTTTCTTTATGTCATCAGTTCTGGTCAAACTTCCACTACCTTTGTAACATGTAGCTATGATTGCAATTAATGTTCTCTTTTATGCAAAATGCCCATGATTATTTGTTAGTAATAGATTTATTCATGTAAGGAGCACTAATCCGTATTCAATATGCCCTTCATAACTTATTATGGTCCACAGAGGATCATTCTAAATGTGTATCATGTGAATTTTTATCACAATCTCATTATCAATGTTGTGAGTTTGGTTAAAAATAATTCCAGTGTGTTGTAGCTCAGATCATGATTTTTGGTCTTTCATTGTTGGTCCTCTCCGCCCTCGTGTTAAATCTGTAAATAGTTATCAATATAAGCAAGCAGACCTATTGTGCAATCTATATAAATCATTCTTTGTGTCGGATGGAACACATAGTTCTTCGTGAAATCGGACTGTACAGTGTCCTCCTTATGGCAATCATCTAAATCATTATAACAATATCAATCGTTATCTATAATAGACAGTTTTGGTCAAAAATAATCCCGTTGCCTTCATAATGGCTCGTTAAAGTTGTCATTAATGTTCTTTTTGTTGGGGATGTAACCTGCCCCCGCGTGCTTGTATTAGTATTATATACGTAAAAGGAGCTCTACTCCGGAGTCCATTAATGAAATTCCCCATGGACGGAGCGTTCTTCAGAATTCATATTACAGTTATGTATATAAGAAGCTCCAGTACTCCATCTCTACGCGTCATTCCTTGTACTGGTGAGTCACAAAGTGGCCATCAACGCATCTCCAAAACTTTATCACAATTTTCCCAAAATTTATTTCTCCAAAGTTGAGAAATGCAGAAGCTATAAATGTTTAAACTTAAGTTAAATTCCTTACACAAAAGCTAACACCTAACCCTAGGGTTTCGAACAGGAAGAACATATAAAATTAGCTAATTTCTCTTACCGGAAGTGTTGTCCTCCTCATCGTCATCGTCATCTGAAGAAGAAGCCGACGATGACGACGTCTCCTCCGGCCGCCGGAAAACAGAGGAAAACAACTTTCCGGCGCCACTAGCGATGGGGCTTACAACCCTCGATAACCACGACCTGCTGCTGGAATTGCCATGGCGGCTCTCGAGCGGACGCTCATATGGAGTCCTAGCTGGAGCGTAACGCCTCCGGGCGCGGAGCTGCTTGCCCCCTGCACCTCCACCTCCATCTTCACTCCCGTAATAGGGCATCACTTCCATTAGGGTTTCCTGTTCTTGATGTTATGAAAAGGGCCGAGTAACAAAGAAAATGTTCATTACAGTCAAAAAGCATGCGCCTGCCAAACCCTACGCAAAAGAGCAGCTGTGGCAGAGAACAAAGCGAAAATCTGGGGAAAATTTCATAGCGTTCGGGTTTTCAATTTTTCCCGTTATTTTTCTTGAGGCCGCTTCTTTTCGATGAGTATATTCTTTGTGCCGATGGATAAATAGTGTGTATATGTTGTGGAGTGGATAAAGCGTTGAAATTAATGGGCGTGTGAATTTTAAGTGATGTATTATGGAGGGCTCTGCTTTGACTTTGACCTGCAAAATTTGTTCGGGGTCGACTAGATTTTACAGCCCTTATATTGGGGGTAATGGGAGTTCAAACAATTTTTTTAACTATTGTCGTTGAGTTCTCATTGTTTTGTTTTTTTCTGTACAAGTACATATTCCGTATTTTTAACTCATTAAATTTCATTTCCCACTTGATTTAATTTGGATATAAATGAATGTTTTCCTAAAATATTTCATTTTAATTGAATATCTTTTATTTTGTATTTTTTTTTGTTTTTTTAGGTATTAATCAATTGACTTTCCACCAATCAAAATTGATTATTTATTTCATTTAAAAGTAAATCCAAAGTTAGGTTGTAAATTCTTTTATTTTATAAATTCTAAAAATCATTTTCCTATTAGTTTTTCTATTTTTATAAGTAAAAAAATAGTAGTTTAAAAAAAATCTTTTTGAACTATTTTTTTCCAATATTAAATTTATCTATTAAGTACCACCAAACAAAAAAATATGTTAAAAAATCAACCTTACTATATCAGAAAAATATTTTTTTGTATACAATACAAACTACAAACAAAGTCATGGAGTAATAAAACCTCTTGCTACAACTAAACTATTGCTTGGCCAACAACAACATATAGGAATGATTTCGCTTTCTGTCAAACCCAAAAATTGGATATCCAGCTATTGGTGATTGAAATTTTTTAGTTTGAAAATTTATCAAAATCTTATATGAGAAAGAGTTAAATATAAAACCACCATAAAAATTTATAGAGATACAACTAAACCATCCCATCGATAAGAATTAGAAAAATCAGCAATTAATGCGCTTACAAAATTCAGTTTTTAGGGAGCAAAAGCTCCCACAAAAAGTCTATCGACTAAATTATCCAAATTTAATTATTAAAAAGATCACATGCATCAAATGCCCTACACATGTTATTTATTCACCCAAAATAAGCACATGCATCAAAGAAAGATAAAAATAAAGTCAAACTCATATTACTCAAAGACAAAATAAAATGTTGAAATTTGTCTTATATTTTAAAACTAAAATAATATTTTTATTTACCTAGACATTGCAGAGTTATTTAGGAAAAGCTACACTGCATAGTTATTTAGGAAAAAACATTAAATTAAAAAGGAAATTTTAAAATTAATACATGGATTTCTTATATTTTATTTTATTTTGTATTATTTTATTATATATATCGGTGAATTTTATTTCATCTGTATTTTTTCCTTGCAAGTTTATTATTATTATTATTATTATTTGTTTATTTATTTACAATAAGATACCTATACATATATGAATATATAAATAATAAATTTCCTACAATCTGTAAACATAATTATACAAATATAAAAAAATGGCTCTGTCTAACTCGTTATCTGCAAATGCTTTTTGGATTGATAGAGGGCGCAAACAAGTTATCTTCTTTCATAAAACCAAATATAATATTCCTACTCGTTGCTTCATTTTTTATGGAGATTATAATCCCTTTAAATGCAGAAGAGAAGTTTCGTTAAAAGCAAACAATGGGAAGGACGAAAGGACTCAAGCTGTAATTTATCGCAATAGCACGACTTTGCCTCCGATATCGATTTCTAATAGCTTTAATAGTTTGGAAAATAGATATGATTCCGATTGTAATCGTTATAATGAAATTTATACACCTTCACATCGCAAATCCTCCCGACAAGAGACTCCTAAAATCCCTAGGGCAACCTTAGATCATTTATGTTTAGATGACCATATCAATTTGATTGACAAATCTCATAATCTCTATAAAATCTATGTTGTCTTTATTTGTTGGAATGGATCAGGGGTTTCGACGGCAAGGATTGCGATTTGGTTGAAAATTTTCTTCAAAGACTAGGTAAGTATTTCTTTTCTCTTTGAAGATTTCTTCTTCTTGCGGTGTTCGAATAGGGAAATTAAAAATAATTTGCTAAATGGTAATAGCCCCAGTTTTAAAGGGTTACAACTTTACAGTTCAGGATTGGGTCTCGTTCTTTAACCCTAGCAATTTTAAAAACTTCTTAGTTGAAAGGGTAATTTTAATAAAAAAATCTGCCAACAGAATGTGCTAATGAGGAATTTCTTATAGTTTTAGGTAATAAGTTAGGAGTTTTTGTTCAGAGTATTGATTCTGATTTTTCTAAAATAGATAAGATTATTATTTTGCATTTGAATATAAATATTAAAAATCTCAAACCTATTTTGATTAGATATAATAATTCATCAGTTCAAATTTAGCCCATTATTCTAACCAAGTATTATTTTGAGGATAAATCTTTGACAGAGGCAGATGTAACTCAAACCCATAAAACCTATCTACCATCACCCAATGTCAATATAAACATAGTAGTAGGAATAAATCCCCCAAATCTTGATATTCACTTTATTAATGGTGGAGGTTTTGTTTTTAAGGAAACGTTCAGCAGCTTGGTAGTTGAATTAGAAGAAGGAGAGATTATTGAAAGAGGTCAATCTTAGGCACCTTTTTGTATTGTGAATAAAGATAATGAGGAAGTTGATAATCCTAGAAATTTTTTAAATCAAGAGGATTTCCCCTCAACTGAGGCAAGTCAAGAGGACATAAGTATAGCATATTACAAATAATCCCTTAAGGGTATTCTTTCTCAAGCAGAAGAATTTACAAAGTTAGTAATTAGGAAATAGTCAATTGTAACAACAATATGGTCAAATATGTTTGGGCAAGACAAAAAAAAATTATTGAGCCAAATATCCTTGACTTAGCTAGGGAAGATTTAGAAGATATGTCTGAATTGTTAGGTTTAGATTTTTCTAGGGACGGTAATTTAGATCAAAATTAGGGAGTAGATAATGTACAAGGTTTGTTAAACATTATTCAAAAGGAATCAGAGGATGAGGTTAACATTAACAAGAGATGTATGATTGGTAAGGGCAATGTAGATTCAAATAAAATAGGCATAGCATTTGAGGCCAAAGGTTTGGATCAAGCTAATTGCGCCAAAGAACCACTTAAACAAGGTAGAAAGTCTGATCTTAGAAAAAAGAATGTTATGGCTGAAGGACAAGCAAAATTAACATCAATTCATGCAGGGAGGGGGAAGTACCCTCACACTTATCCATGAAACTAATAGCATGGAATGTTAGGGGTCTAAATGCCCCTAACAAACAAAGTAACTTAAAAAGATACTAAAAGACCTTTAACCCTGAATGTATCTTAATTCAAGAAACCAAATTGGATTTTGTGGGTCTTGAATGCTTTGGTAAGAAGATTGGATTGTGGAATATTGTAGGTGAAGCTTCCTATGGGGCCTCTTTGGGGTTAGCAGTTATTTGGGATCCTAGAAAAGTAAGTTTTGTTAAAATTATAGGATCAAAAAATTGGATGGCTAGAAAGATTAGTATTTTTCATAACAATTTATCTTTCATTCTTATTAATGTTTATGGCCCATCTAGGTTAGAGGACAAATTAAAAGTTTGGAATGATACTGAAGAATTTATTTCTACTTTTTCGACTTCCCCAATTCTGATTGGTGGATATTTTAATGTTATTTTGAATCCTAACGAAAAATAGGTGGCTTGGGTAGAGACTCATTAGTTATGAAACATTTCAGGGACTGGTTTTCTAGAATAGAGTTATTGGACATCAGTACTTCCAATGGGACCTTCACTTGGACAAATAGGATAACAAATTTCAGTCGTATTACTAAAAAATTAGACATATTTTTTTAATGGGAATTTATTGTCCTTTAATTTTGATTTAGAAGCGGTTATTTTGCCTTTTTCAAGTTCAGACCATTTTCCAGTAGCTTTATCAATTATAGAAGTCCTTAGACCTTCAAGAAATACCTTCACATTCAAAAAAATGTGGTTTTTAGATGAAAATATTTTGGATTTAATTAAAACTTGGTGGGATGAGGTAAAATTTGAAGGATCGAAGACGTTTTGCTTTATGTCAAAACTTAAACATATCAAAATGAAACTAAAATTATGGAATAAGGAGTTTTTTGGGAATATTCATGAAACTAAGGAAGCCTTAGAAAAAGAGATGTCCACTTTAAATGAGGAAACCTTTAGATTGGGGATGGATCAGAACAGATTTCTTAAAGAAAAGGAATTACTTCTAGAATATGGTAAAATACTAGCAAAAGAAGTTTTTTGGAGACAAAACTCTAGAATCACCTGGTTGGTTGAGGGTGATAGAAAGTCTAGATTTTTTCATAATAGTACAAAATCAAGAGGTCTGATTAAAAGAATTTAATCTATATAAAATTCTGAAGGAACTCTCCTTAGTGCCCCAGTAGATATTGCCAATGAAGCCATGAGATATTTTGAGAACCTTCTTAATAACTGGGACTGTTCAAACAAGATGGCCCAAGAAAATCTTTGTCAATTCATTCCTAAACTCGTTAATAAAGATCTCAACTGCAATCTTGTAGCTAAAATCTCCAAACAAGAAGTGGAGACAACTTTGTGTCAGCTTCATCTAGATAAAGCATCAGGTCCTGATGGGTTCCCAACATTTTTCTTTCAAAAATGTTGGGATTTCCTGGGTAACGAAGTCACGAAGGTGTTAGAAAATATTAGAAATTTTGGGCACCTTTTTAAATAACTAAACAACACTTTTATTACATTGATTCCAAAAAAAATTGAAGTCAAAAGTATGGAGGATTTTAGACCAATCTTTCTATGCAATACATTGTATAAATTATTTACTAAAGTTATGGCAAATAGAGTAAAGAATATTCTCCCAATAATCATTGTTGAGGAACAAACTGGCTTTGTTACTAGTAGGTCCATCTTAGATGGAGTAATTATTGCCTATGAAGTGATCCACTAAGTTCAAAATAATAAAGACCCTAGTATGCTCATTAAATTAGATATTAGGAAGGCTTATGATAGAGTTGATTGGATATTTTTGTGTAAGTATATGGAAGCTTTTGGCTTTTCAAAACAATGGATTAATTTCATATATGAATGTATTTCTCCACCTAAATTTTCTATCCTAATCAACGAGAATCCGGAAGGCTTCTTTGGCATCTCTCAAGATATTAGGCAAGGAGATCCCCTATCTCCTTTCTTGTTCATTATCATGGTGAAGGTTTTGGGTAGATCCATTACTGATGCTAGATATAGGGGTGATTTAAGGGGAATCAAAATTACCAGCCAACTTGATCCTACAACTCATCAAAAATTTATTGATGATTCCATGTTATATGGAAAAGCTTGTATTAAAGAAGTTAAAACCTTTAAAAAATTGTTAGATTATTACTCTAATGCCTCTGGTCAGATTGTGAATAGGAATAAATCATTAATTTTCTTTTTCAACACTAACGATGGATTAAATGTAGTATTTTGCAGGTGATGAACTTTGAAAAAGGGATTCTTCCCACAAAGTACTTAGGTTTACCTTTAGATAAAGGTATCTAAGATAGTAACTTATGGGGGAATCTTTTAAACAAAATAGATTTAAAATCAATGTCCTGTAAAGGAAAGTGATTGTCCTCTACAGGGAGATCAACGATATTAAAATCCATCATTTCTGCTTTACCTATATATCAGATGTCATGTTTTCAACTCCCTAATGGGATTAGACAAAAAAATTACATAGAAATCCAGGAAGTTTTTTTGGGAAGGTTTTGGAGATAAAAGGAAGATTCCTTTAATTGCTTGGGATGCTTTATGTAAATCTAAAAAGGATGGAGGTGTTGATTTTAAGAATCTGAATGATTAGAACATTGCTCTGGGAGCTAAATTGGTCTGGAAAATAATCAAACAACCAGAATTAAAATGGGTCAAAATAATAAATTTCAAATATTTGGGAGGTTATGATAATTGAAGTATTTTGAGACATGAGTCCCCTCCAAGTGGGTCTAGGATTTAGAATTTTATTACAGACTATTTACCTCTTATTAGAAATGAGGTCTCATGTGATATATGTAATGGTGAGGAAGCCTTAATCTGGGATGATTCTTGGGGTGGCTATGATGTTCTTAGTAGCCTCATGGGAGATAAACAAAATATAGACAAATTGAAATCTCAAAGAGGTATTTATGTTAAAGACTATATTTCTTATTCTCAAGGTAATCCAGCACTAGGGTGAGTCTGGGATGTTAAGGGGGATGATAATATTTCAGAATATTTATCTCAGAATCTTGTTAAGACATTGAATGACATATCATTAACTCCTAGTTGTAAGGAAGACACAATTGTTTGGACTAAATCAAAATTTGGAGAATATAATTTTAAAGATGGATATCAATATTTATATAATAATAAAGGCCTTTGCCCCTCTAAATTACCTTTAGATTTGTGCTGGAATAAGGATTGTTTACTAAAAGGGGGATTATTCTTATGGCTAGCTCTTAATGGCAGACTTTTAACCTCATAAACCTTTATAAAAATAGGGTTTTTA
Source organism: Chamaecyparis obtusa (assembly GCA_027943335.1). Taxonomy (NCBI): domain Eukaryota; kingdom Viridiplantae; phylum Streptophyta; class Pinopsida; order Cupressales; family Cupressaceae; genus Chamaecyparis; species Chamaecyparis obtusa. Next base: position 337,986 of record BSBK01003256.1, read on the forward strand.
GGACCTTCTAGATGTATTATGTGTAAGAAATAAGAGGAAAGTATTGACCATTTATTCTTAAATTGTGAATTTTTCTCCCAATGTTGGTTGTGGCTGATGAAGAGACTAAATTGGCATTTTTCCTTCCCTAGTAATCTAGTTGACTTTCTCAAAGGTTGGCCAAACCCAAGATTGAAGAACCTGTACAATTCAATTTGGTTTATTTCACCCTCTATTCTCGTTTGGGAGATTTGGAAAGAAAGGAATAGGCGCATCTTCAAAGAAACTAAATTTAATCTTCAACAATTGTTATCTAAAATTGAAGTCTCTATAGTTGAGGTGGTCAATCAAGGCAATTCCTTTAGTTCACATAATACTATCTTTTCTCAATGGGATGATTGAACAAGGAATAAATGGGAAGGACTATCTATCCCATTATTGGATAATCAACCAAAATCTAATTCTCGGCAACTTAGAATGGATTGTGTTTGGAGTAAACTAGAAGATGGTTGGGCGAAACTAAATTTTGATGGTGCCTCTAGAGGGAATCCGAGTAGTGCTAGTATAGGGGCTTGCATTCATAATAGAAAAGGTGATTTTTTAGGTCACATTGTCAATCCAATAGGTATTAAGACTAACAATTAAGCTGAATTCATGGCTTTGATTGAAGGTTTAAAGCTCAGTCATCGTTTAGGGTTTAAAAAAAACTAGATATTGAAGGGGATTCATCATTATTAGTTAATGCCATTAGGAAAGGGTCCACTCCTAATTGGAAACTGAATGGATATGTTCATTAGGTTATGTCCTTAATAAATCTCTTAGATCATTTCACTATTAACCATATTTATAGAGAGGGCAATGGTGTTGCAGATAGATTGGCTAATGAGGGGGATGATAAAAATAGGATGGGGATTGGTTAGTCCTAGCAGTTAATAAATTAATATAAATCAGTTTAACCTCATAAATACAATTACTTTCCTTATAGTCATACTTGCTTTGGTATTTGGGTTAGGTCGTTGTTTTATGATCTTTGTAAAGGGCCTTAATCTCAGTTTTAGGTATCTCTTGGTAGATTTAGAATATCACATTTTATGATTAATCCGGAAAGCAATTCCCCTTTCTTCTAGTTTAAGTTAGGCATGTTTCTCAAGATGATATTACTGTCATTTGGTTTTGATGAACATCCTCTTCAACTATTTTTATCAAGTTGATTACATAGGCCTCGACAATCTTATCATTGATTTATTACACCATAGTTATGGGTTTAAATTACCTCATAGTTAAGTAAGATATGTCACATATTAAATCTTGAAAAGATAATTGACATTACTTATTTCCTTTTTAAATTGATTTTGGATGCAGTGTCCTTGTAATTATTTCTTTGAAATTATAGTTTTTCGAGCAAGGTTTTGTAATCATTTCACCATACCTAAAAATTTATCACAGACCTTGAAAGTACGGTAAGCTAGTTGTATGCTTGATGATATATTGGAAATCACATTGCATTTTTCTATTTAATCTTGTAGTTGTACTATCTTATCTTTTTGTTTCTAAGAAGTCTTTGGAAATGGATACCATCCTGTGACATAGACTTGTGCTAAGAGGCAAACTGAGGTCTCAAATTTCATAATAGATGAACACTTGAGAGGTACCCTAGGTTTCCCCCACCCATTGGTTGTTAACACTTTTAAGAACTTTCTAGGAAAATAATACCTAGAGAATACTGACCAAACCAGAGTGGACTCCGACATTGCGGCTATGTTTTTGGCACTGGCGATGTTTTTTGAAAGAGATAAAGAGACTATTAGCAAGCTTTGCAAAAGTGTGTTTCTGAGGAAATATTTAAAGATGATGGAGGTTGCTTTAAGAAACATAGATTCTAACCTCACTGCTCCAAAGACTTGGAATTAAGATAAGGTAAATATTGAAGAGAAACCTGTGCCAAAATATTCAATTATTTGGGTTGAAAATTGGGAGGCCTTCAGAGACAAGGTCAAATTGAGGACTAGGAATTTAGACTTCCTACTAGGGCTTTTCCATGTAAAAAGACCCAATGAACCAAACTGGTTTGCTAAATACCTAATGGTGGAAGGAATATAGGGCTATGAGGAATTAATTAGTGTAGCCATTATGGTGGACTTAGAGATGGGCATGGAAGCTGAGGAAGGGAGGAGGAACAAGATGCTGGATAAGAATCATATGCAAAAGTCAGAGGAGGCTAGGTCCAGTTCGGTGTTGTTTGGCAACAAAAGGAAGGTCGTAGACTCTTCTGCCTTTTATGGAGGGTTAAATGTTTCCCTAACAAGGGGTTTAGATAGTATAATTGTTTTGTTCTATTATTTCAGCAGGTTATACTATCTTCCGGTTTAGTAGTTATAATATTGTAAGATTATCGATAGGGCCTGAGTATATTTGGGTCATTTTGTGAGACTGGAATCAGTATGCGGAGTTATAACTTCTATTGTATATGTTTATAATTGGGTCTTTTTGTGAATCTGGTGTTTGTATATGGGGTTAAACTTCTACTATACATATATGTAGTCCTATTTTCTCTTGGTTTTCAGTCTTCACTCAAAAACTCAAAATTAGCATTAATAAAATATAAGTTCTCTTAGATATTATTTATGATCTATTCATTTGTAGCTTGATGTGTTATAATCTCGGTTTAGGATTTTAAATTATGGAATACATTACTCAAGCTTAGTTCTGGTATGTTTTCAATTTTGTTCTTTGATTATGAATGTTGTTATGATTGAGAAACCTCTATAGATAAAGTTATTGAGTTAAATGTGCAGTCTTATGATCTTTATCTAAGAGCAAATATTTCAAAGATGTTTTTTAGTGTCTTGAAAGTGTGACTTTAGTTATGTGGGCTCAGTAATCACTTAGTTTCTATGCAGATGCTTAGTCTAAATTTTGTTTTGTTAAATGGATGCAATACAATTCAAAAAGGAATGAGTAAATTGTCTTCTTAAAAACAAATTATAGATCTATTATAAATTCATACCTAAAGAAGGTTTTAGCAATTTTAAAGTAGAAATTTATTTTAATCAGTATGATTTAAAGATGTTAGTAAATGTCTGATAGCCAGCTTATCTTCAAGCAGAGAATCTTTATTCATCACTATTTCTAAATTTAGGCCGTTATTTTAAAAAGTTATGGGTTAAAAGATATAGGAATAGTTTTTTGTTGATTTGCAGGGTTCAGATTAATCAAAACAACGAAGTGTGGTCAGTCGGTTTCATTAATCAATCAAAACTTTATAAATAGAACTTTCCCCTCTCTGTCTATTAGATTTTTCATATTTTAACTTTTGCAGTCTATGGCCCTTTTTAATCCTTCACTATCTTTAAAAGAGGACCTATTATCTGGTGATACTAATTGTTTGAGAAGTATAGGATTCCCAAACATCTCAATATCCCCAAATATCACGTCCCCTTAGGTTTTTATTTTCATATATATGTTCGGATCTTGTCAGATATGTATGTGTAGAAGAAGAGGAAGGTTTTTTTGTAGTCGTTTGGTAGTCTTCGCAAGTAGTTTTCTCCCAAATTTTCCTCTCTCAAGTCAATTTATTTATCCCCTAATTGAGTTTTCCACCAGATAGAGCTTTTGCATTCATGAAATATCTGGATAGATTTAATGGTGCAGTGTATGTTTTTTTCCTTAAACTCAATATTATTGGAAGTAGGGATATCAAGTGATTTTTGTTGCCCATCATAGTGGTCTTTCTATTTAAAGACCTATCCTTTTTTTCCTTGCAAACTTATTGTTTCCCTTCAATTGCTTTAAAGTTAAGTTGGGTGAGTTTCTGAAAGTGGCCAGGAGTCAACTTATGAGGTTGGTTTTTGAAGCGTTATACTAGAAGTTTAACAGTCTCCTATTCCCTTAAGATTTCTAACATAAGATTTCTTTAACATTATATATATCTTTACTTTGATGAGTTTTAGCATAGCCCCAAATTCGTTTGAAACTATAAAATGGAAACAATAATTAAGTTACGGGATCCTCCCTCACAGATTGCTTTTGATGGCTACATCAATGGAAGAATGATCAAAGAAATGTTGATCTTGTCCCACTTCCTGGTTATCAGAGTGGTCTATAGGATTTTAGGTAAAGAATTCATTAACAATATTGACAGGTATAGGGTTTTGTCAGATATCTCATCCATGTTGGTTGCAATGGTCCATATGGTTGAATTCAAGAAGTATGGTATCGAGATGCTTTGTAGAAGATTATTTAAAGATATGTTTTTGGGTGATTTGGAGAAGGTGCTAGCAAATATTAATGAAAATCGAATGATCCCAAGACCATGTAACTATGACTTGAATATAATAGATAGGATCAATGTACCTAAATTTCCCATCATTTTTACAATTGATTTCAAAGGTCTTAGAAAATGGAAGCCAGTCATCAAAAGAAATGTAGATTTTTTAATGCATTTTTTTCATGTTAGATTTCCCCCTTAATTGGATGGATTGATCAATTTATGAAGGATGATCTGGTTGGCTCATGGGAGGATGTGGACAACATCAACCTGGAGTTTATTAAACCAAATGATCCCTTTGGCGAATTATTAGACTCCAATGTTTCTTTGTCTTGATGTAACCTTGGGATCAACACTTAAAGAAATAAGATATGTTTCCTTTTATGCTTCATTATATATGAATATGATATTCATCCCCTCAAAATTTATGTTCTAAATATTTCTATGAATAAGGGCTAGTTCTTCTGATGATCACTGATTATGGTGAATGTATTGAAATAAATAGTCTGAAATCAGCTTGGTTTTAGTTAAGATTATGTACATTAGGACATCTAACCTATTTTTGCATCTCTGGAAAGTTATGATAATTTGGAGCATTACATTATGTCAATTTTTAAAATTGTTTTTTCATAATGCTTTATTAAAATTAATTTATGGCTTTAAAGAACATACTACTGATCTTAGTTGGAGCTGAAGATATAGGATTTGCAGGTTCTCGTGAATATTTAGATCATGAAGATTGAAGACTTAATGTATATTAATCAGTGTCATGAGATCCTTCATAGGTTATGTTTACTACTTCTTGAGTTGGAACATTAGTTCTTTGGCCCATGGGCCTTTTATTTATTAAAAAAAAAACACAATTATACAAATAGAATGTATTCATATAGACACCAATTTGGTAAATAAAATCATGTAGGTTTTCAATTTCTAATTACTTGTATAAATCTGTAAAGTTTTTTCAACTAGATACCTTAAAACCCTAATTGATTCAATTGTGTGTTCACCTAATGTTCTCAACAACAAAAAACTAGGGTTTAATAGATTCACACATGGACATTAATTTTTTACACACAAAATATCTTTAATGTTTTTCCATTCAATTTTACAAGAATGATAAAACCATAACATCACCACTCCAAAATCAACAATTTGGAACACATAGAAAATAATCTTTTTTGAAAGAAAGTTTTGAAAAGGGTTACAAACCCCACCTTAATCAGAAAATGATATGCAACAATGAAGGCCAATCCCAAATTTCAAAAAATCCAATCTTTCAAAAACATTCTTTAACTTCAAATCTAGACCAATTCTCCAAATCCTGATAGATGTAATGAAATAATAACCTAGAAACCTCCAACATAGGAAGCCTATTCCACCTAGGATTTCTAAAACATGAAAATCCAAAATTGGAACTTAACTCTCAACCTTATTTTTATCAAACCCTCTCTGCATGATTAGTTCTAATTTTAATAATAAAATATGCACTTTTCTAATTATCAGCTTCTAAATAAACTTTAACTTGAATCCATATTTCACTTTATTGATTAAATGTGCAAATTGAATTATATTTAATATTTTAATTTACTAATTTAATACTTATGACATCTTAATAATATGCAACATGATAAATATTTCTAAATTAAATTTCATATTTAATTACATCTCCAATTTCTATAATTAGACTTTTAATTAAGTCTTTTAAATAAATAAAGGTATTTAATTAACTCTTAATAATTAAATATCCTTATATTTAATATTCATATACTCATAGGATATAATTATTTTAATCTCATAATTAATCTTAATTTAATTATTTTAATCAAATAAACCACACAACAAATTCACATGACTTACATCACACAAAAATTAACTAATTCAAATAACAAACAAACTCCAAGGAAGGGCTCACGAATTCACATCACCTTGACGAATTCGAATGGGTAGAAAAATATATACTTGTCCATTATTTTAGGACAATCAATGGCTTGTGTTGGGATTTGGATATGTATGTTATCTCCCATCTCTTATCATTGAGATATTGTGATAGGGCACACTCATTTTGACAATTCAGGGAAGTTGATGCCCGGTACCTACAAACCTGCATAAAATATGAACATGTACATATATGTATAAATATATAACAGACAACGACGAGGATCAATTGATCGTGTGGATCTCACAAGCAAGTAACTACAACTCTGTCCCTCAACCATATCAACAAATCAAACAAAATTATAAAACATACATGCCAACCACACACATGCAAGTATAGGGTTAGTAAAATCATAAACATAATATATATAACATCAAATGTATTTGAGGATTTATACACACATGAAAAGTGGCCTAAAAGAGTCTAGCCAATTAAACTAAAAATAAAACTATGGGAGGGGTATTACATCAACCTCCCCTAAAATTAGGCTTCCTCCTAGAAGCCTACAAATAAATAAGGATATGCATCTTAGTAGACATAATTGCGTTTGGTTTATACTTTAAAGACCTTAGCTCGGTTAACACTTAGATATTACTCGGTTGATACCACAACTCGGTTAACCTTGCCAATATTTACCAACTAGAAAACATTTACTTGGTCATGCTTTTACCGACTATACATAGTTTAAGTTCTAAACATGTAATCCCATAATGCATCTTATTTCATGTTGATTTGGTGTGCATTCACTAGACATAAGGAACTATTGTAAAATATAACCGATTGAAATTCAATTCCATCCATACCTTCTTTGATTAAGTGGAGATGTTTATATCACCTAATTTGATGGATGAGGTGTCATCGACTTTAGTGCTTGATCCAACATTGTCATTTGATGCTTTTCTCCACATTTGATTTCTTATCCTCATGATTTCTTCAATTATATTGCCATTTTTATTTGTATGTATCTCTGGTGCTTGGTCTATGCAATCCTTGCTTAAGTGACCGACCTTGTGATAGTGAAAACATGCCATACCAGTACTTATCCAATTACGAGATCTTCCTCTCCATTTCTTTCTCATGCAATTTGCTTCTACATGTCCATACCTGCCACATGTTGTGCAATTAAACCAAGTGTTGTAATCCCAATTATATGCATTACCTTGCCTTCTCGGTTGATGTGATTTGTTCTATTCTTTCAATATCCAGACTTGCTTAATTTTGTCCTACATTCTTGTGATGTGTCCATGAATATTGCAAGTGCGACAATTTTTCTCCATATAAGGTTTCTTAGGTGTCCTATTCAACTTTGATCTACACTCATGTTCCTGATGTACATACTTATTACAGTTATAGTAATAACCATTAAATTTAGGAATGGATTTAGGAATACCTTTTGCTTTACTTCTGCAAACATTTGATGCGTGGCCAAGTTTTTTACAATGATAACATGATAGCTTCTTTGGTCTTGGATTAGTATAGGCATTCTTTTGTTCAGCTTGTCTTGATGATTCTCCCTGCTTGGTATAGCCTAGACCAATTGTGCTATCAAGTCTTTTCTGGATGATCAGAAATTTATCCATTCTTTTAGTATTGTCTTTAGCTTTCTTGATCATCTCATTATGTTGTTGTTGCATTTTTACCTCAATCTTCAATCTTTCATTTTCCTCTCTTAATTCATCGATGTCTTCTAGTTTCCTTATAAGTTCATTGTTTACCTGGTTGACTTCTTGACTTATGACAACCATCTAATTAGAGATTTCAAAGTGATGCTCAGTGAGTCTCAATATCTCAGATTCCTTCTCTTGTAACTTATCAGTCATTTGTCTCCTATCCTCAATATCCAAGTTTCTTTCTTGTTCTGCTGTCTGGCATTGTTCATGACATCAATCATTCTGACCATTTGTGTCTCTTGACCGATTTGTAATGCTTTCACTTGTTTATTAAGATGTAGATTCTTTTCAGGTAGATCTGATATGGTTCCTTTAGATGCAATAGATATGCTACCAGATCTAGATCCAGATACCTCAAATGGATCATCTATCTTTTCTTCATGATAATCAGTCTCACTATACCAAATTTCCATATCCTTTCATTTGATCAATAACTTCTTCAATTCTTCTTTGGCTTCTTTGAATTTCTCAATAAAGATCTGCATCTGTAATCTTTGATTCTCAATAGTCTTATCCAGCTTATATCTTTCCATGCTTAGATCTTTCCTCTTCAGTGATTAAACTTCCTTAACAAGAGATCTATCTCCAATACCAATTGTTGGGATTATGGAAAGATAAGTATTGAGAGGGGAGGGGTGAATCAGTACCTTCAAAACTTTGCAAGTGTAGATAGCATTTAACTGACTGAATCCATTGTATGAAACATACATTCAAATATAACTAAAAATGTAATTTGCATGTAATCTAATAAATAAACCATTCATGAAAATTCATACACATAACACAAATATTTTGGTATCATAGAAACCCTTGTAATAAGGTAAAAATTGTGGTGGGGATGACACCCATAAATCTTCACTCCTACAGTAACAAAGTATGTTAGTTAAGGCTACAAATTGTGATCACTTCTGATGATCTTACCCTATTAGGAGTAACAATTAGATCGACTAGATCTACCTGATTAGAGGATTTTAACAACACAAGACACGTGTGTACTCGGTTAAGAGATTTAGCTAAGAATGGTTAAGTCCACTTTGTTAGGAGATTTTAAATCTCCTACAATAGTTAAATGGTAACAGTAAAATGTATCTGTAATTAGCAACTTAATCTTGTCTGATTTAGGTCTATAATATACCATAAAGATATCACCTTGTAGTGATGTATGTGTCCTTTTGTTATGCTTAATAGCCTTGTGTATGTTCTGAAAAATTGAATGCTTCTTTCAAACCTTATGTCAAATACCCTTTGTTTGATCTCCTAATGTCCTTAGTGCGGATACTCCTTTGTGATTTATGTTCATAATGACATCTTTACAACTTTTATATCAAACTAACTTGATCTAATTAGGGTTTTACAATATCTTAGAAAACCTAAGATGAACGGTGTAACAAAATAACATAGATCTAACATTACATAGGAACCATCAACAATTTAATAATTACATCCATATTTAATTTTGTTTTGATCTTGGTAAACCATTTTCTGATCGGTGTGAACCATTTGCATTGATGTTTGTGCCATTTCAAATCACTATTCCATTTCTTGTTTTACTATGTGTTCATTGCATTCTCCATTCAGTAATTAATTGGTGCTCTGTTCATATGAATGCTTGGTGATTAGTATGCTCGATACTCAGTAATCATTTGGCTCGGTGAGAGTACTTAGTCAAAGCCATGTTCGGTAAGCTCAAAGAGTTGCCTTGAGTCTTGCTTGGTGTATAGGATTTATGTGTTTGACGGACTATCCTGTTTATCTCCTTTACCAACTGAATAATTGATTGATACTAATGAAAATCATTAATGCTCAAATAGGAGTAACATGAATATCCTTTTCACAGCATCAAGGAGGTGAGCCTCTTTAGGATTTTCTTGATATCTCACCACAATTCCAACAACATTAGCTATGCCAGGTCTGGTATGGGTTATATATTGTAGGTCTCCAATCATTGATCTATACTTTGTTTGAAAAACACTTGCACTTTTATCAGTATTAGTAAGTGTATAACCAGTAACCATGGGTGTTCCAATAGGTTTAAAATCTTCCATTCCAAATTTCTTTAACATCTCTTTAATATACTTTGTCTGAGAAATGAAAATTCCATCTTTATTCTGATTAATTTGTAAGCCAAGGAAAAATTTCATTTCACCTATCATTGACATCTCAAATTTATTTTCCATTTCCTTAGAGAACTTCTTACTCATCTCATCATTTCCTCCAAAAATAATGTCATCCACAAAAACTTCAACTATTAGAATAACTTCTTCACTACTTCTTAAATATAAATTACTATCAGCATTACCTTTTCTGAAACCAAGGCTCAATAGATACTTATCCAATCTCGTATACCATACTCTAGGTGCTTGTTTCGGTCCATACAATGCCTTCTTTAGTTTACATACCATATCCTCATTCTTTGTCAAAGGAAATCCACTAGGTTGCTCAATGTAAACTTCTTCCTCAAGATCACCATTTAGAAATTCAGATTTAACATCCATCTGATATACTTTAAAGTCTTTATGTACATCATAAGCAAGAAATAGTCTGACTGCCTCCAACCTAGCAAAATGAAAAAATATTTCTTCAAAGTCTATGCCTTCTTGTTGAGAGTAGCCTTTACAAGCAAGTATTTCTTTATTTCTCACAACTTTCCCTTCTTCATTCATCTTATTTCTAAAAACCCATTTAGTTCCTATCACATTCTTGTCTTTAGGTCTAGGAACCAATTCCCAACTATTGGTTTTCTTTATTTAATCCAATTATTCCGACATTGTTTTAGTCCAAGATTCATCAGTAGTTTTAGGTTCAACTTGAGAAATCAAACACATTTTATTCCTCAATCTAGACCTTGTCAACATTCCTTTATTAGCATCAACAATGACTTGATTTTTAGGGTGGTTCTTCTTTACATACCTCGGTGTCTTTTCAATATCATTAGTCATTAAAAAATATTTCCATCTCATGATCAACTTCAAAAAGTCCTTGATTTGTAACAACTTCTCTATTATTTGAATTTTGACTGCAATCATAAACTCTTTACCGAATATGAAACTTCTAATCAATTCTCACATTAGCACTTTCAATCATCTTTCTCAATCTTAGATTAAAACATTTATAATCCTTTCTCTTAGTAGAATAATGAAGAAATATCCCTTTATCACTTCTAGCATCAAATTTTCTTATGTCATCATCTCTTTTGATATAGCATTTACTACCAAATATTCTGAATTTTTTTCACAATAGGAGTATGATTAAACCATAATTTGTAAGGATTCTTACTTGTGCCTTCTCTGATCTAAATTTTGTTCAAAGTATAAATAGTAGCACCAAAATCTTCTCTCCAATGAATATCTGACACATTTCCTTCTAGAAACATAGTTCTAGCAGCATCTGAAATTGTTTTGTTTCTTCGCTCTGCAATCCCATTCCGGTGTGGAGTCCTAGGAGCTGATGCTTGTCTATATAATATTCCATGCTCTTCACAATATTTATTAAACATATCTGAAGCAAATTCTCCACCTTTGTCTGATCACAAACATTTTATCTTTAAACAAGATTCATTCTCAACTTTTGCTTTAAAAATCTTAAACTTGTCAAAATCCTCAGACTTTTCTCTAAGAAATGTAACCCACATCATCCTAGATAAATCATCAACAAAAAGTATAAAATACCTCTCACCATAATAAGATCTTGTGTTTTTAGGTCCACACAGATCTGTATGCACTAGATCTAACTTCCCTTTAGCTAAGTAAGTTTTTCTTTGAAAACTACTTTTAGTCTATTTCCCCATTACACATTCTCTACACATAGTGTTAGATGGTTTTACGATCTTTGGTAGGTCTCTAAAATCATTTTTATTACCTACATTCACAATATTATCAAAATTCACATGAAAAAATCTTCTGTGCCATAACCAACTGTCATCAATCTTTGCAAAAAAACATGAAGCCTCTAATGTGTTCAGCTCAAACACATTACCTCTTCATTTAGTACAAGTTGCAATCAAATCTCCCGACTTTCTTATGATAGAATAGCTCCCATCAATGAACTTTAATTGATAACCCTTGTCTATAAGTTGTCCAACACTCAACAAATTATGCTTAATTCCATCAATAAGTAGTACATTATCAGTATTAGTCTTACCATCCAGAGAAATTGATCCTACTCCAATGATAAAATTAGGAACATTATCACCAAATCTAACTACACCATCATCATAATTTGTTCTAGCGTAACAAACTTATTTTTATCACCAGTCATATGATGTGAACAACCACTACCTATGATCCGTTCTGATTTCTTCTCAACATGTGAAACTAGGGATTTTTCTTCATGAATAGGTTCGTCATATTTAATAGCAATAAATCTAGTCTCATCATAGTCTATTTCCTCATCATTAGAAACACCTTCACTAGCATAGTAGTATTCTTTATCCTTTGATTAATTAGGTCTTTGAAACTTAGGTTTATGCTTAGGAACCCTTGTAGGACATATGGATTCAAAATGACCAATCTTATTACATGAAAAACATTTCAGGGGTATCTTTCCTTCAAACTTACCTTTACCTCTCTTTTCTCTTCTTATGATCAGGGCCACAATCTCATCTAACTTATTTTATTCTTCCTATATCTTTTCCCATTCATCAACATAATCACCAAGATCTTCTCATACATCATTTCTTCTATTTCTTTCTAGACTTGATAAATTCCTTTTGTCATTATGCACAATTGCCTTAAATGTTGATTTAGGCTTAGGTAATGAATCTCCAAGTTCTGCAACCTCAAATGTAGTTAATTTAGAAATCAACATCTCTCTGTTAAAGTTCAATGTCAAAGGTATGATCTCCTCTATCACTTGCACTTTAGTCTTATACATAGGTATCAAAGATCTAAAAATCTTTGCGATCACTTCCTCTTCATTGTATGTGCCTCTAGAATTTCTAATGCCAATAACAACCTCGGTAACCCTCTGTACATATGCTCTAACATTTTCATCATCTCTCATTCTCAAAGTCTCCATCTTTGTCTTCCAATTCTGTAACTTTGCTTGTTTAGTAAATTTATCTCCTTCATATAGTGCTTCTAATCTTGACCAAATTTTGTGTGTTGAATCCAAGTCCTTAACCTTAGTAAATTCACCTTCAGAGAGCATACTAATCAATGCTTCCCTTGAAACCATGTTACAAGAGAACATATTCTCCTCATTAGTAGAACTGTCCAATTCATCTTCGAGCTTGATTTGCTCTTCTTTCTTTGTTATCATCTAGTAGTCAATACCCAAACATAACAGATGTGTTCTCGTACTGTTCTTCTAGTTGTCAAAATTATCAGGATCAAACTTCAAACTTTCTTTCCTATATAATTCCATCTCCAAGATGACCTCAAGCTGTTAAGCTTTCTCTCCAAGGACCAGAAGCTCTAATACCGATTGTTAGGAATAACATTCCACCAACACAACTGAGAGGGGGATGAATCAGTTGTGAGAAAGAATATTAAACTTTAAACTTTATAAACCAAAACACCTAATTAGAATATCAACACAATGAATACATTACCATAAGACAATATTTTGTTTTCAAGGAAACCCTGTTAAAGGTAAAACCCTGTTGGGAATTAGTACCGACAAATGATGTACTAAAATTCTAATACCTTGATAAAAGATTTAGCCATGTTATGAGATTATTAATGCATACAGTACATAGTCCTTGTTAAAGGATAGACCCTGTTAGGAGTCAAGAGAAAAATGGTAGGCTCACTACCCAAGCACACTGCCTAAAGAAGGTTAAATCCACCTTTAGGAATCACTGTTCGAAATACAATTGTATAGAACATATACAATCTAATGAACTGTCTGCTAGCAATTGTCTTTTCTCGATCATTTCCAATGAAGCTCCTCAATCACAAAATCTACTCTACATCCAACAAACTTCACAAATACAATCTTTCAACTTTCATACATACACCACACTTTATTCTCCAAAAATAACTCTTCTTTATACCCTATTACAGTAATCAATTAGGTTAGCCAATTAAGATTTCCCCATTGAAGAAATAATTAAATATACCCTTGTTAAGATACACATGGTACCTTACACAAGTATACAATATTTATAATACATCAAATACACTCTAGGATCTGAAATCCATGCTTTCCATCTTCACAACATGTTACACATCTCCAATTGGCTCCAAATAGGTCTTCACAAGACCACACATTTCGACTGACGTCACCACGAACACAAAAAATCCATAGTCACAAATAATATTCTCCAATATGTCTTATATCATGCCTTAATCTCACAAGTTACAAATAATGCTTTCATAAGAGTTATCTCAAAAATACAGAGACTAACTCTATCACTGTCCACTGTCATAGTCTAGTAACCACTTGTTACTAAAATAACTGTAACTCACTCCATCTATAATATTAAGCCAAGTGACCTTAGACATAAGGTCACAAATCATTCATGCACATATTCCTATCTTTTCATACTCTGAAACAATTGTAAAGCAGTCGTGCACTTCTTTCAGTCATCCATATATCACTGTTAATCATCTTGTCTGCATTTAACTGAAACATATGTTTACAACAATGAGAGTAAACACATATTAAAGTACCAATTCTAACACTTTATTTATAGTGGGTGGAATAGGTTGTCTTCACGTGGTTCTACTTTGGGTTGTCCCTCTCACCGGCCTCGTTAAGGCATGTTCTCTGGAGGTAGGCCCACTAAAGCTCTAACATGTGTAATGAAAGCAATGAGATGAAATGATAAAGTAGGCCTAGGAGTTTGATTCACCCAAAAAGGTGAAGAGCATATCCCTAATACCTTCTCACTTTGAAACATGATTAACAATTTTCTTTCCCAAGCCTTTTAATGTAATGGAATTCGAGCATGTTTGACATTTTGATTCACTATAAAAGTGAAGAGCAGAGGCCAAATGCTTTCTTTCACAAACAATGAGGCTTATTTTGTTTTTTTGTTCATTCTTTAGCTCATTTCAATTAATTCTTACTTTAGTCCTTAATTTCTCATTTCAATTTTACCTGACCATTTTTAGGTGTATACACTAACCATATATTTAATCATGATCCAAATAATAATGTGAGAGAAGAGAATTTTTTTCAGATAGTGGTTATTTCTCATGTTAGTGATGAAAAGGTTAGTGAACAATTATGTACAATTTTTGAAGTAGAAGTAGAAATGTTTTCTGATTTCACATCATATGATGGAATGATTTGTTGTTCCATTTTGGAGGCTACATGTGAGGTTAGTTCGTTGTCCCATGTTTCAGAAGGGTCATGTAGCTTGTATGAAAAAGAAGAGGAAGGCTATCCATTAGATAATGATGATGCTAGTATGTGAAGTGCCGATGAAATTAATTTATTCTCACATGAATCATCCTCATGTAGTTAATTTTTTGAAAAATAAAGTGAGGATCATGATAGTGAGCCTTCATGTCATGAGGATTATTGTGTTGAGCAATTTTCTTGCTCAAATTCTGATTTTTCTTCTTTTGATGAAGAGGATTGTGGAATCGATATGGAAAAAGAATCTAATGAAGATGTTAATGTATTATTTGATGAACATGTTGATATAGATCAGCTGGTCCTTTGCCTCAATGTTTATGAAGGAATTTTGCATTTGGTTTCTAATTGGTTGTATGAAGAAATCTTTAAGGAACCAAATATCTTGTTGGTTGAACCAGTTTGTGAATTTGAAGGTATGCATGAAGTAAAACAAGAGGTTTCAACTTCTTTTTAGCTAGATGACTATGTGGTAATACATGATAATCATTGTATATTATATGTTGATGCATTACTTGATGAATGTTGCTTTTCCTTTCCACCTAGTGATGAGATAAACAATGATGCATACTTGCTTGAGTATGATTATGATGTGGGGTGTGATTGGAAGAACATGGGAAATTTCAAATATGGAATCATTTTTAAGCCCATGAATGTTTATGTATGTGAAAAATAGGTATGTAATGGTTCTTTCAAGTTTCTAGTGACATATGATAATGAAAATCAGACTTTTGATAAAGGGAGGTTTTGGTGTTTCCTTTTTGGTTGCCCGAGGCTGCCAAATAGAGGTTAAGTCTGATTTTTTCTTGTAGAAGAGTAAACTCAGTGGATGATGTGTGGTCTGTTATTCCCAAAGATCTCAGATCTTTCTATGCCTACAAGAGGTATACATCCCCAGATGGAACCACTGTTGGTACTCTTAAATTCTTGAGATTACCATGTTGAAAAATTTGTGAAGATGTTGGAATCACCTTTGTGCCCAGTAGTTTTTTGTCAGATGCCCGTGAAATGTCATGATAAGAGGTAGAACCAATGAAGATGTGAATGTATTTTGGTAGGTCTAAGGCCAAGTCCATGGCTTCATTTGTTGTCCTTGTCAACACTAACAAGGCATATAACTGTGGAGGCATAGGCATGGCTCGCGAATTGTTTAGGAGGCCGCATTGAGGTGAAAGGGGGTTTTCAACACACTTCAAAATGTAAATGGAAGATGTAAGCTAATATCCATGGCCACACGTGCAGTTTTTGAGTGAAGATGGTAGTTTTATGAAGTGGGTTATTTGGGATGTTTATCCCACATGCTTTATCTGAAAGTTAAATGGGGTCTTTTCATATGCAAATATGTCGACACTAAGTTGCCAAAGGTAACAAGCCTTTTGGAAGTACTGGCTTATGTGCACATGGGTCCGAGTGGATGGTGACTAGGATAACTTGGAGGTGATGTCGACCTGTCAACTAGAAATTTTGTGGCCCCATACCAACTTGGATGATGATGCAAGCACTGACTGGACAATGATTAATAGATAACTAAGAGGGGGGTGAACCAGTTATGTTTAGTTATCCTACAGTCCCAAATTCCTTCTTCATGTATAGTATCAACTTTGAACAAATAAACTAAACAACTCAGTAATAACTTGTGTGTGATTGAATGATTAATTAATCATCTGTCAGATAGTGTAAAGCAACTAATAGTTAACATATATTGATCTAACCATTTATTGTAATATGTAAAGTAAAATATCACCAACATCACATTCTTACACATTTAACACTTGATTTTTAACATGGAAACCCTGTTAAGGGAAAAACCAACTGGGACCGGTAACCCAAAATATTTTCACTCTTTTGAAGTGATCTCAGTCAAGAGCCTACACAGTTAAAGGTTAGAAACACACTGTAAGGTGTGACCTTGTTAGAGGATTTATCACTAACATTTCTCTATGACCATGCATTCACTTAGGTGAACAAGAAAACAAGTAACATTCATAGAATGCCAATAGAAAAAGACAGTTAAGTCTCACTTGGTTAAGAGAGTTTGAGTGTAGAAATGGTTAGAAAGTAACAATGTATGACCTGATTCAAATGCAACTTCTTTTGCTCGTATTCAGATCCATGCTAAGCTCAATATCATTCTGGTCATCATAATCTCTTCATGAGATAAGGTACTGATCTTAGCTATTGTGGGTTTTATATGTATGTTGTTGTTCATGTTCATGTTGTTTTTGCTGCAAAAAATTGTTAAACTCAAGAATATCCATACTTTTGTGTATGTTTTGTAGTTGTCTTTCCCCAAATCTCATGCTCCATTCAGGTTGACGTTCAATGCATAATTAACCATTATCTAGTATCTCCCTATTATTTTGATTGCCTTATATGAGAATTATCTACTTTGTTAATGCCAATTGTGAGTCTTCAGAGTGTGTATTAAAGGGCATTAAGGTCTACTTGCCTTGATTTTGTAGAGCCTAAAGTGTAGAAGGGTTTGTTAGGTCCTTGTCAGTTGGTCAAAGTCTCATAGATTTATGATTATTGGAGTTGGCTTCTCCATAGAGAATTGATTGATCAACTTGGTAGCTATTTTGTAGTGTAAACCCTTTTCAGGAACCAACAAACACCAAGAAAATGCATAATCACAGAGTAAGGTGCCATGATCGAATGCAATACACATAGATGTAGAATACAATAAACCATGGAAAACACTCAACATGTGGACCAACACTCAAGGTTCATACCAAGAAACACTCATGGTACACCATGGTCACTACACAATATTAACAAGGGTTTGCTACAAAGATTCAAGAGTTAGAGTGTCATCACATTACACATGGTGGCTCATACAGATTCAATTAACCCTTCTCTTAATAAGGAATCTCTATTAAGTCATATCAATGTCTACAAATGAAAAGAGTATATTGTTAGAATAACTGAGAGGGGGGTGAATAAATTAGATTAGTTATCCTAAAGTTCCAAATACAAAGATGTACCTTATAAAATAATTCCAACAAATTATACAGCTCGATAACATAAAATATCAATCTATCTGTTCACTTTACCGATTAACAATAAATATCTAACTATGATTACCAACCAAATCAACTATGCAATATGTAAAGTATGATAGAAAAATAATCATCACAAATAACACATAACACAATGATTTAACGTGGAAACTCTACTAAGGGAAAAACCACCTGGGACCGGTAACCCAAAATAATTCACTCTTCTGAAGTGAGCTCAATGAAGAGCCAACCTTGTTAAAGGTTACAATACACACTGTTAGGTGTGACCTGGTTAGAGGATTTATCACTCACAGTTAACTTTTGACCAACATTCACTATGGGGTCAACAAGATAACACTTTACATTCAATGAATGTCATAGGGTAGAACATAAGACTGTTAAGTCCACTCGATTAAGAGATTTTATGAATCAATGGTTAAACTGATACAGTAATGATTTGATTCAAATAAAACTCAATTGAAAATATTCAGATCTATGCTAAGTCCATACAAATCCTTTGATCATTAATCAAATTCACTTCTTCAATATTCTTCAACTTACTTTCACTCAATAAATGGTTCTCTGACGCTTAGTTAACTCTGTAACTTAGTTCTTTCAATAACCAGTCTGATCAAGCATGCATGAATAAAATCTTCACGCGAAATCTCTACAGTCTTCTTCTTCTGGCATGTTTCAATAATGAAACTCATATATCTTATATAGACAAGTAAATCATTTTCATATCAGCCATTAGATTTTTCTTCTTAATCTCATTTGTTCATTTTGCCTCTTAAACCTTCCTCAACAGATGTGTCATTAATACGTTTCAATCTCATTCTTTAGATCTTCTCCAAATTTTGTCAGCTGTGGATCTCATAAAAAACTTCATCCTTAACCTCAAAATCATAACAATTTCCATCTCATCAAATTCAGTCGGTTGTTCTTTGCATTTAATGTTTTCATCCATACTCGGTTAATATAGAAATACATTGATGATAACTAGTTAAACTAGCTTGGTTAATACTGTCAGTCGATATACACTGCACTGGCTCAGTGTATACAGAAATCTTCAATTACCGATCACATTGACTTGTTCAATTTTAGATCTCTTCTTCATAATAGATTAATGTAACATGCTCAAGTCAACAATATAAATCCATACACTCATCAATAAGTTACCCAATGTTTACCTTATCCTTATCTGTCATATCCATCTTTTTCTCATGTAGATATCTCAGTTCTTCATCTTTTCTTCCTTCCACAGATGTTCAAATGTTTGTAACTAACATGATAAGTATTGTCAAGACTAGTTGACATCAATGACAACATATTGACTGATTTAATCATCTTACATATCATTTCAGTACTTGGTGATCTCTAATCACTGTTTCTTCAGTTCATTCAAATATTCAATCAGTTGTAGTTCATCAATCTCTCCCTTTGGCATTGATGGCAACACAAGAAATATGAAATTATGCCATACACATACCAAACATGTATTCTACAACTATATAAGAAAATGTTATAGCTCAATAAGCTCAAATTTAATATGTTTAATCACTACAAAACATAACAACATTACAAGTGTAGACTCTCCCTGTGGATTTGATCTTTTCAGTTCTCAAATTCCCTTTTGTTCTCAGCAACAAATATTCAAGTCTCTCTCTTTCTGTGTGTTCTCAATAACTGATTTTCCATATTTCATTCTCTCTCCCTTTGAAAACAATGCCAAAGAAAATATATAAACAACTCTACAACAACTAAGTATTTCTCTGTTGTTCGGTTCATATCATGTACCTTCAATGTACAAATAAACAAATTTATGTTCCAGCTTCTACAATCTTTCACAACCTTAGACAAAATCCAAAGTGTGAGCTATGTGCATCAACATGAATGATCTTCTAATAAGTGTAGGTTGATGCAACCTCCAGATCACCTTAGTGACTGGTAGACAGGGGACGAACCCCAAGTCTAATTCTCAAATATTTAAATGTGTCCTTCAATAATTGTTTAGTAAAGATGTCAGAAAGTTGTTCCTTAGATGTTACAAATTCCAATTGTACTTGCTTCTCTTGAACTTGTTCCCTTAATTAGTGATACTTAATATATATATGCTTCATCTTCGAATGCATCACAAGATTCTTAGAAATATTTATAGCATTGGTGTTGTCACAATATATAATCACTGGGTCAGTGATTACCTCATTCATTCCTTCCAACACTTGTCTGATCCAAGCTATATTTGAATAATATGCAGAAGCAGCAACATACTCTACTTCAGCAATGGATTGAGAAATTCATGCTTGTTTCTTGCTAATCCAAGTCACAAGCCTTTCCCCTAAAAACAATGCTCCACCGCTTGTGCTCTTTCGGTCATTTATGTTTCCAGTCCAATCTGCATCGGTGTAAACTCTAAGTTAAAATTTTCCTTCCAATGTGTACCATAATCCATAGTCCTCTCTTTTCTTCAGGTATCTCAAAATTCTCTTTACTGCAACCATATGTGAATCTTTAGGATTGGCAGAAAATCTTGCCACAATCCCCACTGCATGTGCAATATAAAGCCTACTGTGTACAACATACATCAGTTTACCAATCATAGATTAGTATAGAGTCTGATTTACCTCGGTAGATTCATCATCCTTTATCAATTTAAAACCAGTTACCATCGGTGTTCCCACAAGTTTAGCACCTTCCATGCCAAAAGTTTTCAATACTTCTTTAAAGTATTTTGATTGAGTGATGAAAATCCCATCTTTCTATTGTATAATCTACAGACCTAGAAAGAATTTAATCTCTCCAAATTTGACATCTCAAATTCCTTTCTCATTTCATTAGCAAAATATTTGCAAATCTGATCTTGTCCACCAAAGATTATATCATCAACAAATATTGTAACAATCAAAATGTTATCACTAGAATCTCCTTTCATGTACATATTACTATTTTCACTAGTTCTTACAAAGCCAATACTGATAAGATAAGCATGTAACCTTTCATACCATGCCCTCGATGCTTGCTTTAGTCCTTATAAAGCTTTGTGCAGTCTACATACCATGTCTTTCTGATTCGGATCAACAAACCCTTCTGGTTGTTCTATGTAGACCTCCTCCTCAAGAATTCCATTTAGAAAAGCTAATTTCACATCCATTTGATATACCTTAAATCCCTTATGTGCAGCATAAGAAAGTAATATGTGAAATCCTTCCAGTCTAGCAACCGGTGCAAAGGTTTCACCATAATCAATACCTTCTTCTTGTGCATATCCCTTGTAGACAAGTCTTGCCTTGTTCCTAGTAACTTCTCCAGTCTCATTCAACTTATTCCTGAAAATCCACTTAGTACCGATAACATTTTTATCTTTCGGTCTAGGCACTAATGTCCATGTCTTATTATTTTCAATTTCTTCAATCTCTTCATTCATAGCATTTATCCATTCCTCATTTTCAAGAGCATCCCTAACATTCTTAGGTTTAAACTCACAAACTAAGCATGTGTTTTGTCTTAACTTACTTCGGGTTAGCATGCCAGCTTGCTTATCTCCAATGATTTGGTTCTCAGAATGATGTTTGTGTGTGTGAAAATTGTACCTAGCTGTGGACACAACACTTCAGTAAAACATTAGAAGTTAGCAAAATCGAAATCTGCAAGTAATCAAAACTAAGCTAACCAGGCGATTTACTGTCTTCTAGTAGGTGCGAGTATGATGTTCTCATATTGAAATCGAGATTAGTGACAATGCAACACCTAAATGAAGGATTTGAATACAAAAGAATGAAAAACTGTATGAATGCAGATTAATCTTTTTTTTTTTTTGGATTTTATATGCAATAGGATGAAAAACTTGAATGAATCTAATCTAGAATGAATTGAAATGATATGCAGATTACTCTAAGAATGATATGAATGAATGCTATGATATGAAAACTATGCAAAACTATGACCAATAATGAAATATCTCATAAATCGCCCGTCACAAGTGCTTAATCCTTCAATCGCAAATTCGCTAGAGTAATTGCGCAAATTCAAGGGTTGTAATTGTGAAGAGCTGAGCCTTGTTTTTATAGAAATCTAGGGCTTGAGGATGCATTGAGAAAAGCCATAAATCACTCTTGATAAACTCGGGTTGATTTTTGAGTTAACAAGAAATTAGAAATAGATAAACTCACAAAATCATGCAAATCATGCAAAAACAACCTTTTAACTTAAATCGAAAGTTTAGATCAATTTTCAGCTCAAAATAAATGTTGAGTTTCCAAAAGATAACACCTTGAATTGATTTTCTGATTTAAAGTTTAACTGCTCTTTCAAATGTGCATAGATAATTATGAATTTAATTTAAAATAAAGTGATTTATCTTTAACTTAATTGATTTTAAATTTAAAATAACTAATTTATGGGTTAATCAATTATTAAATCAAACTTTTATTCAAAAGTATATTATTAAATATTGACAACTGACATTAATTAATTAAATAAGAATTTAATCAATTAGTCATGAGATTTTTGATTTATTGTCAAAATTAAATAATACAATTTAGGAATAAATATAATTAAATAATTAAGTGGCAGAATTAAATCTGATTAATTAAATATTCAGAATATTCAATTAATCAAACTTTAGGATAAATAATGACATTTATCACCAAATAATATTCAATTAAAGATAATTATGACAAATTAGGAATATTCAAGGAATATTCCCCGATTCAGAATTAAGATAATCAATTAGGTTTTTGATAAACTAATGTGCAGATGTGCCTTAGGTTAGGACTTTGATGTCGATTTCGATTGATTTGAAGATGTAGGAGGTTAATGAACCTATAGCCCATTTTTGGGGTATTACATTTTGCCCCTCTTTCAATTACTGTGTGAAGTGCAGTGGTTCAAAGATTAGTCTGTGTTTGATGTATGGAACTAATTTGAAAGATGAACCGATTTTGAGACAGAAATTGATTGAAAGATTTGAAGATCTTAGGTCTTGATTAACCAAAGATAATGTTAACTATAGCAACAATGAACTGATGATTACGAAAAAGTGTCAAAATGCCTGATTTTGAACCTTATGATTACGAAGAAGTGAGTGACCTGATTCCATACTTGAATGTCCAGAGGGATCATAGGGGTATCACATCTGAATCCTTCAGTTACGAAGAACCAAGGAAATATTTCTAATGAACCGATGGTTACGAAAAGCTGATACAGTTTACAAGATAGATTAGGATACCGGATTGATATGGATCTCAATGAATCTGATATGCCCCAAGCGATATGCCCCTAGCGACGAGGTCTTTTGATGAATCAACAACTAGATGTGGTTATTGTCTTTATTACTGAGGAAAGATTTGATTGACATAATTTGATTGACAAACTTTGAATGATGTGCAATACCATGCCCCCTTCGGGATGAAAATCAAAATCTAACAAGAAAAGTCAGTGTTGAATGGTTTAGAAGCATGTTAATTGATTTGAGAAGTGTTTATACATGTTCAAGAACACGTTCTACATCATTTGGAGGGCCTAGAGATCAAGTTTGACTAGGTTTGACCATGAGTTCACCATGGTTTACCAAGTTGAAATTCAAATAATTTGATGTTAGATAACTAGTTAAGTTGAATTCTAGATTTCTGTGATGATTGAAGGTCAATTATGCAAGCAGTCGGCCATCCTGGGTCTGAAAATTTTAAATCATAATTTTGACATAGTAAATGATATCAAATTTCAATTTTGATCCCAAAAATGGGTTCAGAACGTCAAAATTAGCTAAGGGTACAATTTTCATGGAAAACAGAGCACTTTTGAAAATTAGGTCAAAAGCTATATAAGGGCCAAAAGAGTCATTTTCAATTCATTATTCACATTTGACTTTTGAAACCTTTGTGGAGCCCTCTGAGAAAGAACATGGAGGAGATGAAGGTACCTGTGTCTTCACACCATTTTGAGCATAGTCAAAGACATCAAAGACCTCCGCAGTATGGACATCCGGTAAGTGGACCTTTGTGCCTCTTTGTAAATTCCATTTTTGCATGTTTTTAGCATTTTTAGGACTTTTTCATACATTTGAATTTTTCAATTTTCGCATGCATGGAAACTCGTATGACTGTCCACTGTGACTCATATGACTTTTCACTTTCATTTAGAGTGTCATCCCAGAACCCTTAGAAACTCGTATGAGAGGGACCCAAGAGTCGTATGACATTTTGTCAGGTCCCTCATATGTCATACAGGAAGACATACTTTGTCGTATAACCATGGTTTGTCATTTGATAAGCTACTGAAACTCGTACGAGTTTTCATGCCAGACTGTATTGTTGTATAGAAAAAAGAGAGCTAAAAACACCTTTTTAGGTCAAAAAATTGAATTCTATGATTTCATAGGCTGATTCTTGAGCATTTAATGTACCTTCTGAAATAGTCAACTTTTTAATTTCTATACTTTTAGCCTATTTTTAAACCAAATTACTGATAAGATTCCTATTTTTGTGCTGTGTAGGTCATCTATCCTAATGTCCATGTTCATATATCACACCCTACCACTCAGAGACTCTGCGTGTTACTTCCTGATCTGATGAGGGTGCATTTAGTGTCATGTGGTTTTGAGTATTTGATTCGATTGCCTGAGATTAGGGTAAACCATGGACTTCTGACTGCATTGATTGAGAGGTTTCACTCAGAGACCCAGACCTTCCACCTCCCGATAGGAGAGATCACAGTTACACCAAAGGATGTCTATCAGATACTTCGTATTCCTTTCCACGGTCCATGCCCTGATTATGTGAGTTCTGGGAACTCGAGATTACATGCTTTTAGATGATTATTTGAAGATGATACCCAGCTTACCGGCTCTATTTCCTGGGAGACTCTAGTGTAACGCTATGGGGAGACCCATATATTAGAGTGTATTATAGTCGGTATGATAGGAGGCATCATTATGTCTGATCGTCAGCAGAATGGTCTTTTGATGGGCTAGGCCCCGATGATTGCACATTTGATGGCCACACCATCTAAGTTGGGTTGGGGTTAGTGTATGTTGGCTCACATGTTCTTTGAGATGCACAAGATTGTGTATCAGGAGGGCAAGTCCTTTGCCTTTGGTGCTTTGGTACTTCAGATTTGGGCTTGAGAGCATATCCCAGTATGTAGACTAGTATGCCAGAGTCAATGAAAGTCACAAGAGCTGGTGATTTATATATATTCAGGATATGTCACACAGGTGCACATGGGCGATGTTGAGTATTGGAGACACTGCCTTAATGATAGTAGATTTGTGATTTGGCATCCATATCTTCAGATAGAGGCCTGGCCTACCACTTAAGAGTAGTTTAGTCACTTTTTCCATAGTCGAGTGTTGATTGGGCGGTCTACCACAGTGCTTGAGTGATTTATCATTACCAGAGTGTGGTGATACTATGACATCATTTAGGATGCACCACAAGATCATGTTGCTTATGCACGGATAGTCAAAGAGCTTGGATTAGGATGGGGTCCTTAATTGTCTTATGCTCTTTGTACACATGAGTATAGTGGCTATGTCAGCAGAGATTAGGACTACCGTGCAGATGTCATAGATGTCAGAGTGACAGATAGATATATTGCTTGGTTCACCAAGCATCCTATATATAGATTTTTAGATCCCACAGAGTTGATACCTTTGATGGAGGAGGCTATGGATGTGACAGGTGCTCCTATGGGTTGAGGGCAGAGACGTTGAGATGCACAGGTTCCGATGCCCCAACCTACACCTCTGAGACTGAAAGTAGTGATGACACCTCCACAGAGACCATCTGGTCATATGAGGCCACCTCGTCCTACTAGCTCTACAGCAAGTAAGCCTGTAGTTTTACAAAGGAGATCAAGTAGAAGAGAGAGTGGTACTTTGGGTAGTGTCAGCAGTGCAGATGAGGTACTTGGTGTTGAGTAGTATGTAGGTTCTAGTCTTGATCCTATACAAGATGATATAGATTTTGATCTTAGTGTCGAGGTGAGATGCCATAAGGCACATAGAGCAAAGGCTACTGATTAGCCAGCTAGAGATATAGACATGCTTGTGGTAGATGTATATCCTAGTGTAGCATAGTCCCCTCAGGAGATCATTAGGCGCTTGAGATTATAGGTGAGGGATAGGAGGGTACAGAGTGCTCATTTTGAGGAGCGATTCACAGAGGCTGACAGATAACAATTAGAGCTCTGAGAGGAGAACAGGAGATTGCAGACAAAGGTGACACATCAGACCTCTCAAGCTACCTATTATGTTTCTTCTTATTATGTTGTTGTTCCTGTTGGTCAGAGAGTACCGACATATTCCTAGTAAATGATAGCTTCAAAGGGAGCTAGGGCACCTTGAGACGAGGCAGTGCCTGATGCACCACCACCACCTCCACCAGATGTAGAGGATCAGGCAGACAGTTGATCTATCTAGATATTCTGATATTTTTGTTATTTTGTTCATATATACTGATCTGTCTTCTGATAGATCACATGAGCTCATTCTTTTGTACGTTGTACTAGTAGTGCACCTTGACTATTTCAAGTTATATGATATATACAAGATCGAGATTTTGGTTATGACTTCATTTGTACTTGTCATGTTGTGATTTATGATGATATCATGTGATGTAAATGCTATGAGTAGTGTAGAATGTATGTATGAATTGATGCAATGCAATGGTTTCTTTCAAATGTATGAATGTTATGCAAATGTAATTGATTATGGAAATGTATGATTTTGATGATGCCCATGTATGTAATATAATGTAATAGATGGAATGATCATGAAATGCAATGTAAATGCAATGATACACATGATATGTTTTGCAAGTATTGATGAAGATAAGTACTCAGTCTTATGTCAAAAGGATATTTAACCCAGGATGGTGATTGCTTGCGGTTTTGTGAGGAAACCTTCATGTGAGATTCAACTTCTCATGTCAAGTTTAAGTTTAGTTTTGAAGAATCATGTAAGCATGTTAAGTGTATTCAACAATTTGTGAGATCATGCAATCATGAAAACCTAAGACCTAGGACCTAGTCACTGATCATGTGTCGATTTGTTTTCATCATTGAACTTTTTTATAGGTAACCAGATAAATCAATACAATGCCCACTAGTTAGGAAACTACAGACATATGAATATTGATTTGTATGCATAAGAATCAATACAATAACCACTGGTTAGACAACCATGGACATATGAATATTGATTTTGTTTTCAGAATGTCGGATTAGATATAAGCACCAAGGCATAAATGCCAGGATGACCTGAATATCATGTCCATTTTGATATAGCAATTTGTATAAGCATCAAAACATAAATGTCATGATGACCTGAATACACCTTGCAATACAAACACATCAAGAAGTCAAGAGATCATTCTAAATCTAGTGTGAATTACCCGTAGTGACCCTTTATCATTCACATCCTTAGGTAAGATCGCGTTTCACAGTAGGAGTAAGAATTCACTCAAAAAGACAATAGTTAGATCAAACTTCCTTGAATTTTCTGGGTATCAATGGTCGAGGTACTCATGGCCATCCAATACGAGATAGAGGCTCTTACAGACGAACACCATTTCAATCTAGAATTTCCAAAGTTGTTAGATTTTCACATACAAGCAGAAGACAAAGAAAAGATTGTGCCCCCAGTCATCACTCTCTAAATCCTGTAAAGGACATCATCGAAGAGCTCGAGAGGACAAAATAAGAAAAAATCTCAATGCGAATTAGTAAGCATATAAGGAGATAAAAGCAAGTAAAGCATAGATTATTTTCAATTTGTTGTTGATGTTTGATTGCAAAATCCTTTCTGGAGAGGAGACTGACTGACTGACTAGGATGACGCTTCAAAGGACTCTGACTGGATAGGACTTGTTTGAGGTATACTGGAGACCATAGGATATGACATTGATTGCCCCCAAGTTTGAAATGTTGATAGGATACAGACGCTTGAGCTGATTGGTGTACATACTGATATTATTGAATTCAAGAATGTAGAAACAAACCGGGAGATATGTACAAACTAAAGCAAGACTGAAAGTTGGGAAAGACCAAGATTGCACTGATAGATGAAGCATTTTGAAATAAGTGGTGCCCATTTTTTGAGTTTTCACCATCTTGGCAGAGATTTTATTTTTGCTACCAAGGTGCCTGTTTCCAGGTTTTCACCAGGGCACTTTTTCTTTTTCTCATTTTTTGTATTTTCCAATTTTCAATTTTTTTTGTACTTTTGATTTTTTTGTGATACATCAAGGCACCTATTGCTAGGTTTTCACCAGGATGTTCATTTTTTTAGGACTTTTTATGATTTTTTCAAGACATTTTCGAATACTGAATGCCTTAGGCGTAGAATTTCTTCAGATGGAGAACGTTGATTGCTTCTCAGAGCTATTCTCCTTTAGTCGTTGAGAGTTGATAGGCTCCAGATCCAAAAGTAGTAGTGATAACAAAGGGACCTAGCCAGTTGGGTTCAAACTTTCCCTTGCGTTCTCTATGTGATTGATTTTTAGGATTCTCTCTCAAGATTAGATCTCCAACTTGAAATTCTCTATGTCTAACTTTCTTATTGTAACCTCTAGACATTCTCTACTGATATACTCTGAGATGATCATATGCTGCTTGTTTGCGCTCATCTAGTAGTTCAAGTTCTTGCAACCTAGACACTCTATAGTCATCATCAGCTACTAGACCATGCATTTTGATTCTTAATGATGGGATTTTAACCTCAATAGGTAGTATCGCTTCAGATCCATAAACTAAAGTGAATGGTGTAGCCCCAGTGGGTGTTCTAATACTTGTTCAATAGGCCTAGAGAGCTGGATTGATCATGAGATGCCAATCTCTTCCTATTTTATTAACTGTGTGATGCAAGATTTTCAATAGATTCTTGTTTGAAGCCTCTTCTTGTCCATTCCCTTGGGGATAATAGATAGATGACCAATGTTGTGTAATCTTGAATTTGGCACATAGATCATCTAAGTCTTTGTTCTTGAATTGTCCACCATTATTTGTGACTATAGAGTGTGGAATACCATACTAACATATGATGTAGTTCAGAATGAACATTGAAATTTGCTTGCCGATTTTTTGAGTCAAAGGGACTGCTTCTACCCATTTTGTGAAATAGTCTGTAGCTATAATAATATGGGTATGTCCATTAGAAGAATGAGGATGTATGGCTCCTATAAGATCAAATGCCCATTGGTGAAAAGGCCATTGTGTAGTAAAGGGAATTAGATCTCTCCCTAGTGCATGAATTAAGTTACCATGTACTTGGCACTTTTGACAGTTCTTAGCAAACTTGATAGCCTCTTTCTCCATTTCAGGCCAATAGTACTCAGCCCTAATAAGTTTTTGAGCTAGTGTTAAACTGTTGGAATGTGATCCACAAATACCATCATGGACTTCCTCTAATGCACATTGAGACTCTTCTCATTCTAAACATCTAAGTAGTGTACCATCTATACCTCGTTTGTACAAATTGTTACCAATGATGACATACTGGGATGCATTTCATATAAGGTATCATTTCTCATGGTGATTGAAGGAATCAGGAATGATTTGGTCTTGGAGATAGGAGAAAAGGTTTTTGTATTGGGATGAATCATGACCAACAATAGTGCAGATCATGTGGGTTTCAAGGGAATCATATGCAGGATAAGATAGTGCTTCCATCAGGAACTCATAACATAGCTCATGTTCAGGCTACTGTAGTAAAGTAGATAGCCTGGCCATAGCATCAATAACTTTATTCTTTGTTCTAGGTATTTTCTCAAAGGTGATAGATATGAAATATTTCTTTATATCATCTACCTTTCTCTTGTATGGGACTAGCTTCCCATCTTTCATTTGATACACATCATTGAATTGGTGTATGACAAGTTGTGAGTCTCCATGAATGTGTAGTTCTATTACTCTCTACTCAATTGCTATCTTCATGCCATTAAGAAGAGCTTCATATTTAGCAATATTGTTTGTGCAAGGAAACTTGATTCTGAATGCTTTAGGGATTGAGTATGTTTGAGGAGTGATGAACAATATGCCTGATCTAGATCCATTCTGTGTATAGGAGCTGTCAAAGATTAACTTCCATGCTCTAGAAGAGAGATTCATGATAGAGGAATCTAGGAATTCCATTTGCATTGGTGTATCATCAAACAAAGGTGCATCCACCAGTTGATCAACAATAAATTGACCCTTGATAGCTTTCCTTTCAACATATTCAATGTCAAATTAACTTAATAACATCACCCATTTAGATAGTCTACCTATGAGGATAGCTTTGCTTAGTAGGTACTTTAATGGTTCAATCTTAGCTACCAAATGTGTGGTATGGGCTAACATGTAGTGTCTTAGTTTCTGTGAAGCAAAGATCACAACTAGACAAGCTTTTTCAATCATTGAATAATTCTTCTCATATGTTACCAATGTTCTACTGATATGGTATATAGCTCTTTCCTTCTTGTTCTCATCATGTTGTGTTAGCAATGCACCCAGTGATGTATCTGTTACAGAGACATATAAGATCAAAGGCTTCCCTTGAATAGGAGGCATCAAAATAGGAGGATTTGATAGATATTTCTTGATATGATTAAAGTTCTTTTCACATTCCTCATTCCATGCAAAAGTCACACCTTTATGTAATGTCTTTGTGAAAGGTTGTGATATGTCTACTAGTTGAGATATGACAAATCTAATAGATTGTACTCTCCCTTGTAATGTTCTCATTTGACTGATATTCTTGGGAGGTTGCATCTCTATGATAGCTTTAACTTTTTCTAGATCCACTTCAATTCCCTTCTTTGAAACAATGTAGCCTAAGAGCTTTCCAAAAGTGACACCAAAAGTACACTTCTTAGGGTTCAGTCTGAGACTAAACTTCTCCATTCGATCTAGGATTTTGCTCAAGTCATTTAGATGTTCAGATCTTATCATAGATTTTGCCAAAGCATCATCAACATAATCCTCCATAGTTTGATGCATCATGTCATGAAAGATGGACGTCATAGCTCTTTGATATGTAGCACCAGCATTCTTAAGCCTGAATGGCATGACATTCCAACAGAAGGTACCCCACGCACATATGAAAGTAGTTTTCTCTTGATCCTCTGGAGCAATTTTGATTTGATTATATCCAAAAAAACCATCCATCAAAGAATATATCTCAAATCTTGCAGTCATGTCCACTATCATATCAATATTTGGTAATGGAAAATCATCCTTAGGGCATGCCTTGTTTACATCTCTAAAATCTGTGCATACTCTTATAGATTTTTCTAGTTTTGATACAGGTACAATATTTGAGATCCATTCAGCATAATCAATAACATGGATGAATCCAACTTTTAGTAGTTTATCTAATTCAGCTTTGATGAAGAGTGCAACATGTGGATGCATCTTTCTCAATTTTTGCTTAACAGGTTTGACCCCTAGAGCTATAGATAAATGGTGCATTATAAGATTAGGATCCAACCCTGGCATATCTAAATATTTCCATGCAAAGTTGATCTTCTTTTCTGTTAGGAATATGGTAAATTTTTTCTTTTCTTCTTCTGATAAGGATTGTGCTACATGGATCAATTATGGTTCTTCTACTATTCCCAAGTTGATAGATTGAGTGGGCTCTATTAGAATTGGAGATCTGTCCTATAGATGACTCAGAAGGACATCAAATATCTCATCCTTAGGCATCTCAAAGAGGTTTTCACCTTTGGATATGTCTTTTATTTTTACTTTTGTAGGTTTTGAGACTGCCACAAAGTGGTTTTCACCCTCAGAACTCCTTTTCTTTTTATTTTTACTCTTATTCTTTTGACTAAGATACTTGATGTCTGAATCTATCATGCTAATGCTCGGTTCACTGATGGAAGTCATCATAGGCTCAACTGTATTGAGGTAGCAAGCAAGGGTATAGTCATTTGGAAAGGTATAGATATTGTGGCTCGGATTTGTGGAGGTTGGGTCAAGAAGTTCAGGATGTTGGATAGTCAAAGTGGTGAAAGATTAGGAAATAGTATTTACAGATATGGATCTATCATCATTGGTCCTAACCTAACTCTCAAGTTTGAAGGTGATATTACAACTCAAAACATTCAATTCATGAATAGGCTCAATGTCATCGCGGGAGTCCACTTCAGCCATCGATGGATCAGATTCGTTAAGTTCATTATTTCGCTCTAGACTTACATTGGGTTTAGGTTCATATTGGTGAATAACATCAACATGTTTCTCTATGATAAGCTCATCTTCTTCTGGAATGACTCCCCATTCATAGTCATTGGATTCATCTTCTGATTCTGGACCTCTAGGAAATCTAAGAACATGTGTAAAGTCAGGATGGATACCCCAAGAAGGGTTACCCTCAGATTCTGATTTAAATTCATATTCATGAGAATTTGTCTCAGAATAGCTGCCACCTTCCTCCTTGTCTATGTGTTCTTCTTCTTTAAAATCAGCTGGTTCTTGTGGTGCAACTATCTTATGTTCTATAGTAGGTTCTTTTGTTTCTACTACATTGATTCTTTTTACAGGATCATCTTCAACTTTAAGGAGGTCTTTTATTTCTTTAGGAAAATGCTCATAAGGAATGCGCTCATCAGTGGTGTCTGAATCATCACTGTTAGATTGTTGTGTTGTTTCCTTTGTTGGTTCAATCTGTTCTAAGACACGTGGGGAGTTCTTGCTAAGATAGAAAGGCTTCTTCTTATATCCTAGACCTGTTGTATTCTTGTTGGTTTGACCATGATGATCAAGAGGTGATAGAAGACCTTTACCTTGTAGTCCTAGAGGTCCTTTTCTAGTATATCCCATTTTCGTGATCAATTTGTCTCCTTGTCCATATGACTTCTGAGGAATTTTGCTTGAAGTAGAGTCACATTTCTGGACTGATTGGGATTGAGGCTCATCCTTGTATAACCATGCAAGCACAACTTCATCTTCCTCAAACTCTTGTTTAGATACTTTCTCTATGACAAAACTTCCATTGAATATGACTTGGTATTCTTTAGCTGTAGGTTTCACTTTGTTAGATGGTTGTCCATAAGATTTTGGGGACAACGGGAGAGATGTGAGAGATAAAACTGGATCTATTGTGTATTCTCCCATGATATTATCTTTGATTTTGACTTCTTTAGCAATGTCTTCCATCTTGGATGTAGATGCCATGTCTATTTTCTTAGTGGAAGATTCTTTGTTATTAGGAATAAGTTTATCAACACTTTCTTTCAAAGCATTGCAAGTTGTATATAGGTCAGCTGGAATCATCACCTCTACTCCTTCATAAGGGAATTTCACACACTGATGGTATGTGGAAGGAATAGCTCTCATTTCATGTATCCAGGGTCTCCCTAAAAGAATGTTGTAAGCCAAAGGTAGATCAAGAACTTGACATATGGTGTCTCTGATAACAGGTCCTGTTCTGATAGGTAAGACAATAGTTCCCTTGGAAGATCTTTCTTGCTCATCATATGCTTTGATAGTTATATTCTTCTTAGGATCAATGGAACTTTCAGATAATCCCAAGTGTGTGATCAAGTTGTAAGAACAAATGTTGAGACCAGCACCTCCATCTATCAACACACGTTTGACATGATGGTTTTAGATCAAGACTTCAATGTGCAAGGGCTGGTTATGCAGATGACTCAAGGAGTTATCATCTTCCTTTGAAAAGGAGATATACTGGGGAGATGTCAGATGACCAACCATAGTCTGGAATCTATCTAAATTAAGGTTGTCAGGAACATTGGATCCGAGCAGAGCTTTGTCTAGAATGGCTCTATGGGCTGGAGATATCCGAAGCAACTCAAATATGGAGATTTTTGCATTTGTATGTTGGAGTTGTTGGATGATACTATATGATGTTGGCCTTGTGTCTTTAGGATTTGATGATTTAGAGGCAGCCTTCTGTTTAGAAGTAGATGAAAGATTGAAAGGCATCTTAGGGACATTTGATGAATCTGGGATTTGTCCTTGTAGATGCGTTTGAGCTTGTGATCAAGTAACTACATGTGCTGATTGGTTATCTCTATCCTTTCTTACAATCATGATGACATTGCAATGCTCATATAGGCATGGTTCAACCATATTTATGACAACATTGTTTCTAGAGTAGGCATAATTGACTTTAGCACCCACATTAGGCTGAGAAGATGAATCTCCTTGATTATGTTTTGGAAATGGTTATGTGAATGTTGTATGACCATTATTGCTTTTATGATTGTCAATTACAATTTCTCCATTATCAATTTTGTCTTGTATGATGTGTTTCAAGCGGATGTAGTTATTATTTTTATGACCCTTATTGCGATGGAAGTCACAAAAATTGTTCTCTCTCCACCATTTCGGTTTAGGTTCAGGATCAAAAAATTTTATCTTAGGCAAGGAGATGATGTTGTTGGCCAACAGAGTTTTCATGGCGGATTCCAAGGACTCTCCAAGAGGAGTAAACTTGCGTTTAATATTTGTAGCCCAAGGTTTATTGTCAGATGACTTCTTGTTTGATTATGTTGCTTTTGCTTCTGAGGCTTTGATAGCTTGGATGCCAATAGTGAGATTGAAAGCGGGTGGCTTAGATGGGACATAGATAGTATCAACAATGTTGTTAGTGACAATGCCTTTATTCTTGTTCCAGTTTTTGCCTGTCTTTAGAATTAGATCCAGATTCATACTTGTCCTTTTGAAGTGATATGTCTCCTTTTTGTACAAGTACTTTCTCAATTTTGATTGCATTTTCTACCATTTTATCAAAGGATGTATGATTTTGCATTTGCAAATGATAGTTGAGTTCTGGAACAAGATTGTTGATGAAAATTTCTAGCTTCTTAGTTTCTGGAATAGGTCTAGCATATAGAGAAAATTTCTTCCTCCATCTTTTTAGAAAAGTCAAGAATGCTTCTCCTGAGTTTTGTTTCAGATTGCAGATGTTGATCATAGTGACCAGATGCTAGATGTTGTAGGAGTATTGTTGATAGAACAGTTTGATTAAATCCTCAAAAGTTTTGATAGTAGGAGGCATATTTGAGAACTAATGAATAGCTGACCCTCCCAGAGATCGAGGGAAAAGACACATTAGGTAGGTTGGTTCGTGCATGAACTCCATAGATTGAGTACATAATTCTCTGACATGATCTTGAGGATCAAAGTTTCCATCATACTTATCATATTTAGACATCTCCACTCTCTTAGGGAATGGTGGCATGTACAAGTCTTTATCAAATGGAAAAGGGCATAGAGCCTCCATGGAAAACTCCTTAGGTTCCTTTTCTTTTTCGAGTTTACTAAGCTTGACTTGCATGACATGCATCTGTTTCATCATAGCGATGATTGGAGTTTCTTCCTCATGCGTAATGATATCTTCAAAATTAAAGTTGGGAGGAAGTTTAGCCCCTTGACGAGCTCACTCTAGGAAGTATGTTTCTTTGTCTTCCTTCAAGAAATGCCTCATCATTTTCTTGAAGTCATCATCATTTTGATATCGAGAAATTTCAGAAGGTGTGGGTTCTTGATCCGCTCCATTTTGAGAGTGATGTCCTTGAGACCCATGGTTTGTCCCTCCTTGAGACATGTTAGGAGTTTTAGGACTCCCTGGGATAGATTGATGTGGAGTTTGTTAACCACCTCCGTGGGTTGATGGAGGGGGGGGGGTATGTAACCAGTTTTTAATCAAAGATTTCCGAGACCGTTGTCTTTGTAAAGA
Source organism: Chamaecyparis obtusa (assembly GCA_027943335.1). Classification (NCBI taxonomy): domain Eukaryota; kingdom Viridiplantae; phylum Streptophyta; class Pinopsida; order Cupressales; family Cupressaceae; genus Chamaecyparis; species Chamaecyparis obtusa. The sequence continues at coordinate 373,828 of BSBK01003256.1, forward strand.
CCTAAATTGTAGAGTTGCTCAAATTTTGGACCCATGTGAGTAGACAAAGGTAAGGTATTGGGTGCTTCTCCAGATTTCTTGTGTGAGGAAGCTCTAGTTTCCACCATTAACCTTGGGTGAAGCAAGAGAGCAAGATGAAGACAACTGAAGAATAACTTGATTGAAGAAGATTGAATGATGTAACCTTGTCAAGATTGGGTTGATTGAAGATTAGATTGGACATAAATGAAGGATATTGTGCCCTAGTAGTATGGGTAGATGCCCAAAAGATGGCGAACATGAGGTCACAACACTTAGCCATTTTTGTATGAAGACTAAATTTGAAAATAATTTTGACAAGGTTTTGACACAAGATGAAAAAGACCCAAATTGATAAATTAGAAGACTAAATTAGACTCAAGAGACCACTTTAGGTAAATGATCGAATTCTTTCTAGTTTCAGCTCTGCTCCTGACATAGTGAATATTTTGACAGAATCTGGAAATAGGCTATAAAAATTGGATTCCTGACAAATTTGACAAGTTTCTGACAACTTTTTGAAAATTTTGATACAAGTTTCTCCATGCTCGTATGAGTCTGGGTAAGCTCTGGCATGATAGTTGACAAAACTCGTATGACAATTGACACCAAGGTTTAATTTTCTTGACTTTTTTGACAAAGCTTGTACGACAATGTATAGGCTCTCGTAAAATAATCTGGGGGTTCTGAAATGACTTTTGACAAAACTCGTATGACTTTATGATCTTGTGGAATGACTTTTGACTCCATAAAGGAATTTTGCTTCAGATTTTGCAATTTTTAGGTTTTCAATTTCAGATTGTTGGCAAAGTTTTCTGTTCAGTTTTGAAGATCTGTATAATAGTTCATCTCAAATAACCAAGTAGATATCAAGCATGCAAAACAACAAGTAAGGGAAGTAAGAAATCATCTAAAAATAATGAACAAGGGAAAAAGCAACCTTGCGCATGAACAAATAATAGTGACTTAATGTGATAATCCCTAGGAGTGCTATTTGTGTATGTTCTCAAAAAGTTTTCCAATAACGCACATAGTCCTAAAAAATGAAAAATTTGGCCTCACTAGGGTTTGTAGTAATGGTCCGACTCTGTAAATTTTATGATCTCAAGAGGGCGAACTCTAATCCAAGCACACCGGGGTTTTGACACAGTCCAAGAATTTAATCAATCAGGAGATGCTAGGGAGATCTGACAACGTAACAAGAGACCACACCTATGAAGATTTCCTCCACAAGGATGTTTATATAGAGATTGCTACTACCATGACAAAAATGGCTATTACTACTTGAGGTTCCATCCACATGGTTGACCCAATAAAGGGAATGTCCACTATGGTTAACCCTCTCTAAAGGTGACTCACAAAAGATACCACAGGGGGACTAGATCAGATTCAAGGATTTGGGTTTCTGGTACTATCCAAAAAGGAAGTAGAGCATAATCCCCTAGCCTCTTCACTTCACCAAAAAAAAGTAGATAGATTAATCTGACACACTAAGACTGAAATTATCTCACCAAGATCTATGATGTCAACCATTTATGGTCTATCAATCTCTCTGGAGAGAGAATTTATTGATCAAAAGTTGAAGACTCAAAAATCCAGTAGAACACAAGATAATTCCAGTATCCTCCCTACCTAAAAGGGGATCCTTTGTCAAGAAGAGCTTCGCATGCATGAACAAGTGAAAGAAGACCACTCTCTCAAGATCATCCACAAATAGTGTTCATAGGGCCTATTTACTATGTGTAACAGATATGCAGAAAGCAAATCTATGTTCGTTTTATAGCCCAAAAACTAAAGTTTGTGATATGAAAGTAGGAAAAGTCACACAAGCTTGACACAAGAGAGTTCATTTTAAATTTCCAAATCGAAGTGTTATCAGTTGTAGGAGAATACCCGAATTCATCGCAATGCGCTTAGTAGATTTTACCTATTTTAGCAATTTAGTTGCACTCTCCCAATCAGAATCAGGAAATATCAATCAGAAACAATAGAGTTCAATTGTTAGGGTTAGCCGTTAGTCCAAATCTAAAAATCAAATATGACAAACTGCCTAAAAATCTAAAACGACAATTGAATCCTGGTACCAAAACTTGTACGACAATGGGTTACCTCTCATATGATAATCCAAATCTCATACGACAGTGGGTCACCTCTGGCATGACTTTCAGGAAACTCGTACGATAATGGGTACCTATCCACATGACAATGAAGTTTCCAAATGATAATCTGTAGTTGCTGATACGAACCTCAAAAATGATGAATGACATACGACACTCAAAGGGTCCTGGCATGAGTTTTTGACAAAACTCATATGAAAATTATACAGACAGAGAATAAAATCGTAGAATTGACTAGAAAATGATAGAAAATAGATAGAAATAGATAGAAATAAAATGGAAACCCATTTTAGGGCCCCACGGTGGGTGCCAGAAATGTATGTGTGAAAATTGTACCTAGCTGTGGACACAACACTTTAGTAAAACATTAGAGGTTAGCAAAATCAAAATCTGCAAGTAATTGAAACTAAGCTAACCAGGTGATTTACTGCCTTCTAGTAGGTGTGAGTATGATGTTCTTAGATTGAAATTGAGATCAGTAACAATGCAACACCTAAATGAAGGATTTGAATACAAAAGAATGAAAAACTGTATGAATGCAGATTAATCTTTTTTTTTTTTTGGATTTTATATGCAATAGGATGAAAAACTTGAATGAATCGAAATGATATGGAGATTAATCTAAGAATGATATGAATGAATGCTATGATATGAAAACTATGCAAAACTATGACCAACAATGAAAGATCTCACAAATTGCCTGTCGCAAGTGCTTAATCCTTCAATCACAAATTCGCCAAAGTAATTGTGCAAATTTGAGGGTTGTAATTGTGAAGAGGTGAGCCTTGTTTTTATAGAAATCCAGGGCTTGAGGATGCATTGAGAAAAGCCATAAATCACTCTTGATAAACTCGGGTTGATTTTTGAGTTAACAAGAAATTAGAAACAGACAACTCACAAAATTATAAAAATCATGCAAAAATAGCTTTTTAACTTAAATAAGAAGTTTAGATCAATTTTCAACTCAAAATAAATGTTGAGTTTCCAAAAGATAACACCTTGAATTGATTTTCTGATTTAAAGTTTAACCGCTCTTTCAAATGTGCATAGATAATTATGAATTTAATTAAAAATAAAGTGATTTATCTTCAACTTAACTGATTTTAAATTTAAAATAGCTGATTTATGGGTTAATCAATTATTAAATCAAACTTTTATTCAAAAGTATATTATTAAATATTGACAACTAAAATTAATTATTTAAATAAGAATTTAATCAATTAGTCATGAGATTTTTTATTTATTGTCAAAATTAAATAATACAATTTGGGAATAAATCTAATTAAATCTAATTAAATAATTAAGTGGCAGAATTAAATCTGATTAATTAAATATTCAAAATATTTAATTGATCAAACTTTAGGATAAATAATGACATTTATCACCAAATAATATTTAATTAAAGATAATTATGATAAATTAGGAACATTCAAAGAATATTCCCCGATGCAAAATTAAGATAATCAATTAGGTTTTTGATAAACTGACATGCAGATGTGCCTTAGGTTAGGACTTTGATGTCAATTTCGATTGATTTGAAGATGTAGGAGGTTAATGAACCTATAACCCATTTTTGGGGTATTACAATGTCTTCTAACAAATCTTGCTAGCACTTGATCTCTCCTCTGCTCATCATTCTGTTTAGGTACATTTTCTTGCTCGATAGCTTCTTCATGATTCTCAGTTTCCATTTGTTGATTCTCGGTAGCATTTTCCTAATGCTTAGTAGGCTCAGCCTGTGGCTTCGATAAATACTCTGGATCTTCAACATAAGTGAACCTACCATAGTCTTTCGGTTCCTTCATGCTTTCTACATCATTCTTATCATCAAACTCATCAACTTTTACATTAGCACTTTCTATCATCTTATTAGTAACTTTTTTCAAACATTTATAAGCTTTACTCTTAGTAGAATATCCTAAGCATATTCCTTCATCACCTTTAGAATCAAATTTTCCATTCCTATCATCTTTTAGAATATAACACTTGCTACTAAAAATTATGAAATAACTTACACTCGGTGTGTATCCAAACCATAACTCGTAAGGTGTCTTGTTTGTGTCTTTCTTTGGTTGAACTCAGTTCAAGACATATACTATTGTGCTAACTGCCTCTCTCCAATACATTTGTGCAACATTTTTCTCAATCATCAATGTTCTAGCACAATCAACAATAGATCGGTTTCTCCTTTCAGCAATTCCATTCTACTGTGGTGTTCTAGGTGCAAAAACCTGCCTTTTTATACCATGCTCATTATAGAAGTTAGTGAATTCATCAGAAACAAACTCACCTCCTCTATCAGACCTTAAGCATTTCAATTCTTTTCTGGTTTCTTTTTCTACTTTATCCTTATACCATTTAAACAATTTGAACGCCTCAGATTTTTCTTTCAAGAACATAACTATCATCAATCTAGTATAGTCATCAAAAAATAAAATAAAGTATCTATCACCATAGTAGCTTTGAGTTCTCATGGGACCACATAAGTTAGTGTGAACCAACTCCAAAATTCCTTTAGATGAGTAGTCCTTACTTTTAAAACTAGATTTTGTCATCTTTCCTTTTTGACATTGATGACACATAACATGATCAGGTTTGGTTAGACTAGGCAATCCTCTAACTTTTCTCTTTGTACTGATCTTAATCATGTTATCAAAATTTACATGACATAACCTCTTATGCCATAACCATGCATCTTCATTTTTCACCAATAAACAAGAAGTCTCAGCATTGTCAAGATAAAATAAGTTACCTTTTGATTGTCCTCATGTTCCGACAAGCTTTCCATTTTCATCATAGATTTTTACCTTCTTGCTCTCAAATGCCACTCGGTGACCTAAGTTATTAAGTTGTGCTACACTCAATTTTTTTTAATTCAGTCCTTTTACCCATTATGCATTATCACATCTAATTCTATCATTTATTTAAATAGATCCTTCTCCTTTAACCATGCAAGGTGTGTCATTTCCCATTTTCATTGATCCTCCATTATAATGCTCAAGATGATCAAAATTATCTTCATCATCAGTCATGTGATGTGTACAACCACTATCAATGATCCAGGTATCATTCTTACTAACTTTAGAAATGAGTGTTGTATCTACATACCTTTCCTCCTCTTCAGAATAATCTTTCATTGCAACAAATACTACCTCAATATCATCATCAGTGTCATCTTCCTCAACAAGATAACATGCCTTTTTTCCCTTATCTTTGTGATCTCGGTTGTCTCTTTTGTAGTGTCAATAACCTCTTTTGTCCCTTCTACCATAGCTTCCATCACCAGATCAGTCTCTATCTTTATCTTCCTCTTTCCTGTTGGGATATCTAGCAACAATATGACCAACTTCTTTACAATTAAAACAAGCTAAAGGTAACTTTCCCTTATATCTACCTTTACCTTTCGATATTCTTTGGGCCATAAGAGCTTTGAGTTCATCAAGCTCATCATCAGTATTACAATCACTTTCATTCCTTATATTATTCTTACTACTAGATTTACCAATCTTCAGAGAAGACATAAAAGTAGACTCAACACTCGGTACAACACTATTATCAAAATTGTTCAGCTCAAAGGTTATTAACTTTCCAATCAGATTATCAAGAGTAAGATTGCTATTAGGTGTAGATCTCATTTCATGAATAGCAAATATTCTGATTGCATAGACAGGAAACAAATTTCTCAGTATCTTACTTACCACTGTATCTTCAAAAATGATACCACCAGCTCCTTGGATAGCATTGACTACCTCTTTGATTCGGTTCATGTACTGTGTAATATTCTCTCCTTCCTTCATTTTCATGTCATCAAATCTGCCTCTCAAGCTTTCAGCTCTGGCTCTCATCACATTTATCACCACCATAAACTAGAGCAAGTTTATCCCACATTTCCTTTGCAGTAGTGCAATTCTTGACATCCTCAAATTCAGCATCAGATAGAGCAACAATAATCTCTATCATAGTAATATTGTGTTCATGTCGGTCTCTCAACTGATCGAGAGTCAAAGGACCAACCGTCGGTTGTATGTAGCCATTTTCAAGTAAATGTATAGCAGATTCTCCAATTCTAGATATGCAAAGTCTCATCTGACTTTGCCATGTAGTAAAGTTGTCCTTGTTCAGCTTCGACACTTCACTCTTATACATCTTGTAATCATTCTGCTCAAGTCCTTAAAAATTTCTTCCAAGCAACGAATATGCTCTAATACCAATTGTTAGAATAACTGAGAGGGGGGTGAATCAGTTAGATCAATTATCTTATAGTCCCAAATACAAAGATGTACCTTATAAAATAATTCCAACAAATTATGCAGCTCGGTAACATAAAATATCAATCTGTCTGTTCACTTTACCGATTACTAGTAAATATCTAACTATGATTACCGACCAAATCAACTATGCAATGTGTAAAGTATGATAGCAAAAAAATCATCACAAATAACACATAACACAATTATTTAATGTGGAAACCCTGCTAAGGGAAAAACCACCTGGGATCAGTAACCCAAAACAATTCACTCTTCTAAAGTGATCTTAATGAAGAGCCAACCCTATTAAAGGTTACAATACACACTGTTAGGTGTGACCCGGTTAGAGGATTTATCACTAATAGTTAACTTTTGACCAACATTCACTATGGGGTCAACAAGATAACACTTTACATTCAATGAATGTCATAGGGTAGAACATAAGACTATTAAGTCCACCCAGTTCAGAGATTTTCTGAATCAATGGTTGAACTGATATAGTAATGATCTAATTCAAATACAACTCAATTGAAAATATTCATATCTATGCTAAGTCCATACAAATCCTCTGATCATTAATCAAATTCACTTCCTCAATATTCTTCAACTTAATTTCACTTTGTAAATGGTTCTCTGACGCTCGGTTAAATTTACAACTCAGTTCTTTCAATAACCAGTCTGATCAGGCATGCATGAATAAAATCTTCACACGAAATCTTTGCAGTCTTATTCTTCTGACATGTTTCAATAATGAAACTCATATCTCTTATATAGACAAGTAAATCATTTTCATATCAGCCATTAGATTTTTCCACTTAATCTCCTTCGTCCATTTTGCCTCTTAAACCTTCCTCGGCAGATGTGTCATTAATATGTTTCAATCTCATCCTTTAGATCTTCTCCGAATTTTGTCAGTTGTGGATCTCATAACATACTTCATCCTTAACCTTGAAATCATACCAATTTCCAGCTCATCAAATTCAGTCCTGACTATTCTTTGCATTTAATGTTTTCATCAATACTCGGTTAATATAGAAATGCGTCGGTGATAACTAGTTAAACTAGCTCGGTTAATACTATTAGTCGGTATACACTGCACTGGCTCGATGTATACAGAAATCTTCAATTACCGACCACATTGAATTGTTCAATTTTAGATCTCTTCTTCATAATAGATTAATGTAACATGCTCAAGTCAACGATATAAATCCATAGACTCATCAATAAGTTACCCAATGTTTACCGTATCCTTATCTGTCATATCCATCATTTTCTCATGTAGATATCTCAGTTCTTCATCTTTTCTTTCTTCAACAAATGTTCAAATGTTTATAACTAACATGATAAGTACTGTCAAGAATAGTTGACATCAATGACAACATATTGACTAATTTAATCATCTTACATATCATTTTAGTACTCAGTGATCTCTAATCACTATTTCTTCAGTTCATTCAGATATTTAATCAGTTGTAGTTCATCATATATGTACCATATCAACATACACATATGGAAAGGTCATGTTCCATATCAACATCCTCAAATTATGCTAACAAAAAGACATACCATATCAATGTCCCCAAATGATTGCAAGGTAGTCACATTAATTCTTATTATTATGTTTTAATCCCAGTTAATTATTTAGTTATCACTTTATTAAGAACTCAACCAATGGATACCTTGGGACCCCTTTGTGTCACAGCCTACCTTAGAAAGCTAGTCCACTCCAATAATCAAACACCAAATTGGCTCATCTTGTTACGACAATGAGGCATAAGGAAACACAATGCCATGAGGCATAAAACAATGAAACACTTAGAAGTCAAATAACCATAAGGAACATGGTAAACTCAACTGATCTTAAACCAATAGTATGGGTCTCTCAGACCTCAGCATAGGAACATAGATCAAATACATGCTTATATGTGGTCTCAACACCCTAAATCCATGATGCAAAAGCTTTTAGTGGTTTTTTAAGATTTTAGTATTTTTTTAGTTTTTTAGAAAATTTGTTTTTTTTTTAAAAATAACTTCAAAATATTATTTCCAATTTCAAAGTTTAGTTGGAAGTTCATCTTATCTTAGTTTTAGGAATCTTCACAAAAAAGTTTCAACTTTTTTTGAGTTGTTTAAAAAATTACCAAAAATGGAAAAAAACTATTTTTGTGAAAAAACTGCCAAAAAAGGTAATTTCAGATTTGTACTTAAATTAGTGTTTTCTCTCATTGCAGAAGAATAGTAGTTGGAAGAATAATAAAGAAGGAATGTAATTCAAAAAATCTTCTATGTTTTTTTTTCTCTCTTGTATTTTTGTTAATTGTTAAAGGAATTTTGGTTGCATCATCTGGTATCAGAGCAGGAAGATGGCTGGGAGAGGAAGAGGAAGAGGTAATAAATAGATGCATAGAGACATGAAAATACTCCAGAGGCAAGATGAACATCTTAAAAAAATACTTTCAAATAAAGGGCTAAGACAAAGAGAATATTATTCATATGATGAAGTAATCCATGGGAGAAGAGGTGAACACCATGCAGAGGTCAAAGAAGAGAAAAAGAAAATGAATGAACTATCTTTTGAGGAAAGGATTATCAGAGAATTAGAAGGAAGAAATGATGGCATAAAAGTTGACGTATCTAATTATGCAAGTAGTATTAAACCAGAGGAGCTCATAGATTGGCTAAACAACATGGGAAAGCTCTTTGAGTGGAAGCATATGACACAGGAGAAGAAAGTAAAATTTGTCTGTACAAAATTAAGAGGGCATGCAATGATTTGGTGGGATAACTTATAGAAGGAAAGAATCTAAAAGGGAAAGGAGAAAATAATAACCTATGAAAACATGGAGAAGAAACTGAGGGAGAAATTTCTACCTGTAGATTATACACAAACCCTCTTTCACAAATTTCAAAATCTAAAGCAAAATCTATCTACTGTAGAAGAGTACACAAATGAATTTTATGAATTATCCATTTGTGTGGATCCCAATGAAACTGATGAATAGATGGTTGCAAGGTATGTTAATGGCCTGAAGTTTTCTATATAAGATGAGTTGAGCGTGCATTGAGTCACTAGCATGAAAGAGGCATACCAGCTTGACTTAAAGGTAGAAGAAAAGAAAATTTGCCAATGTTTTTAGAGAAGTAGAGGAGTGAGAAGGGGTACATCATCACCATTGTGTGATGGTTCAAGTTAATGCTCAAGAATATTCATACCAAGGAATAGAGAGACAAGAAGAAAGCCGCCATACTCCATCAAATCAACAAAGAGGCAGGGGATTTCAACAAGGTCAAGGTTATGGTAGTAATAGAGGATGGGAAGGACAAAGAAGACGATACACTTGTTTTAGGTGTGGTGAAGAAGGTCATAGAGCATTTGAATTCTCTAATTATAACATGAAAGATATGAATCAAGAAAGACCATCTAGGATGAATATAGCTCAAGCTAAGAATGGAGCAGAACAAGAGGTATCACTAGATGTAGGAGAAAGTCTCATGATGAGGAGGAAAATGGTAATTCTATCAAAGGAGGAGGTGCAGGGAAAATTTCCTGATGATTCATGTCTTTGAACCAACATATTTCACACAAAATACACTTTAGGAGGAAGTGATGTAGGAGCATCTCAGGTTCTTAGCAATCATGTATCACCAAAAACAAGTTAGAGTTTTTAGATATGCCCAGTAGATTCTTTTAGGATCTCGATGATGTTTTCCCATTTCCACCGATGGAGCTTGGTTGCTACTCGGTTACTTCGTTCATCAAGTTGGCTTGGTTGTACACCGAGTTAATTTCTTGTCACTTGGTAATCTTTCTCACTGAGTGGTTTATTTTGGATTTATGTTGAGGCCGACCTGTGCATTGAATTTTGGTCACAGAGTTAATGGTTACATCAGTCATTGGGAAGCATGTGAACCTAGATCTGATCATTTCCTTCTCCAATGATGGATTTGGAGGTTGACTTGTATTTGGTTGCCTCTTATTTAAATTAAGTAGTGTGTTATAGTTTTAGGGAGTCTTGGAGGAGATAGAAGGGAGGTTCTGAAAGTTGAATCCTTGCATATTGGAGGATTGTTGTAATTGAATTCTGTTTATATTTGGTTGTAACTGGGAAGGGCTTAAAACTCGACATGTATGAGGTTATTGATGAATAATAAATGAAGTTTATGTATTCTCTCTCTCCCTTATTATGTTATTGCTTATGTGTGTGATGTTTCTATAAGGAGGTTTGTGATTTGGGTGTGTCTTTGGCCCTCAACCTATCCTCCCTTGCGTCAGGTGGTATTAGAGTGAGGTTTAGATTTGGATCTAAATTTGTGAATTTAGGTCGAGGGTCCTTCTTGTAAGCCCTAGTTGGTATTTTTTGTGGGGTGGAAGATTACGATCTGACCTGCAATTGTAGAGGGTTTCAAGATGGTTTGTGGGAGGTGAGATGTAGATCCAGGCTTGACAGATATGCTAAGACAAATTGCTGCTAGGTTAGAAGTTGTTGATACATCCCAACGTCGAGGAAGACATCTTGAGGATGTTAGTGATGAAGAAGTTGAAGATGAACAAGGTGAAGCAGAACCTACACCTGTGATGGATCAAGGTGAAGAAATAATTTTGAAGGAATTGACAAATTTGAAGTCTACACCACATTTTAATCCTCCTGAATACAGTGGTAGGCTGGATTCAGATGAGTTGATGGATTGGATAAAAAACATGGAAAAATATTTTGAATATAAAAATGTCCATGAGGAAAAGAAGGTGAAAATTGCTAGTACAAAATTGAAAAGTCATGCATCCTTATGGTGGGAGCATCTACAATTGGATAGAAAGAAAAAAGGCAAAGACAAAATTAAGGTATGGAATAAGATGGTGAATAAATTGAAAGGCAAGTTCTTACCTTGTGACTATCAGATTAACCTAGTTAGGAGAATACAAAGTTTGAGGTAGAAGATAGCTCGGTAAAAGACTATAGTGAGGAATTCTATAGATAAGACATCAGATATGGACATATTGAGAATGAGGTGGAAAGAATTTCTAGGTACCTGAATGGATTAAGAATTTCTATTCAAGAGGAAATCAGTTTGGTTAAGTTGCAAAGTATTGAAGAAGCTTATCAATTTTTTTTGAAAGATGAGGAGAAATTGAACAAAAGACATGAGAAAAGAAAAAGAGGAAAAGGTGTTAGATTCCCTAGAGGAAGAGGTAGATCTTATGATGAAAATAATAAATCTGATCAAGATAAAACAAATCAGGATAAGGGTAAGACCGAGTGGAAAGGTGAAAGTTCTTCTAGAGGAAGAGGCAATAACTACTGAGGTGGTTATAAAAGAGGTATATTATGAGGAACTTGGTACAATTGTGGAGAAGAAGGATATAGGTATTAAGTGCTAGTTTCTGGATTCAATTATATATTCCTTTTTTCCATCAATGTTTCAGATCATGCTACATGATCCATCATCAGGATGCTAGAGAGAAAAGAGACATGAAATGATGATGGATCATGTAGTATGATCCGAAATGTTGATGGAAAAAAAGAATACACAATTGAATCCAGAAACTAGCACTTAATATTATGGATTGTGGAAATCTAATGGATTTGAAGGATATAGGTCATTTGAGTGTACACATGCAAGAAAGAAGGTCGGTAATAGTAGAAATGCTTTGGTGCAAGAAGACTCATTGAATGAACTAGAAAAGGAAAAGAATTTGATGGTTAGAAGAGCACTATGGAGTGAAATTGATAAGGAAGATCTGGTAAGTAAAAGTTTGTTCAAGACCAAATGTAAAGTTTCTGATAAAGTGTGGAAGGTGTTGGCTCCTTTTCCCTCTTTTATAGATTTACAATTTGATTGACACACTAATGTCTCTGAATCTTTAAACCCACTCAAAATCAGACAAGAAAAAGGACCAATTAACAAGGACTGAGATATTAGTCCTCCTACACTTCGAGCCTTAATGCTCAAGTGGGTATACCTATGGATTCACTTCTTAAAGGAATCAATAAAACTTATTTGCATTATCAAAAACAAATATTGGGCATTAATGTCCTTGTCACATTGACTAAAATATTTTATCATTTATAAGTTGATTGATGATGAAGAACTACTTCCTAAGAATAGATCAGTGTCTCATTCTAGGGAATAGAGTCAAATACAACATACATTAATAGAAAATTTAACTCAAACACACCCAAAACCCAGAATAAGTTCTTTGTAGATTATTCCTCTCACTCTGACACTTAGACATCAAATTCTAACAAGGATTATGAACTCCCTAAAATTACTCCCAATAATTATCCCTCCCTTGAAAGGAACTCAAAAATAACTTCAAAATTTACTTTGTAAACCATACATTAAATTGCCTTGCAATATTAACATATAAGAATTCAAGACCATAACAAGAAGACATTCATAAATATGAGATGGAATTTTAGTATATTTTCATTAAAAAATTTAGTATCAGTACATTGACAATGGCAGAATGCCAGAACAAAATAGTAGATAAAACTTCTCTCTATTTAGTTGCTAATTTCACCATCCTCATACAAATACAACAACTAACTATATATAGCATTCACTAGCCCTCTTCAAATCCTGGAAGAAACATGATGCAACAAGATTCTAATCAATTAGGGAAAAATTAGGGTTTCCTAACTACAACCACTAGAAAACTATAGAAAAGACATGCCACCTAACTAGGACCAATCAGGTCCAATCCGATCTTCAATTCAGGAAAAAACCTAACTAGTATGCCACAAGGACGGGAAATATCACCATGAAAAACTTCCATTGTTTTTGGCTGCACAATAAATGGCATGATTGTTTCATCCACTTCTCCATGACATGGACACCTTTTCAGGCAAGCATTATTTCAAAATATTTCTGGGCGGTGAATAGGATCAGATCAAGTAGATTGGCTATCATTGCATTTAAGAACTAGTCCTTTACTATAGTTATTTCTATTAGGTCAGATTAGTTTTGAGAAAGAATCTGATATACATCAATTTTCACCTACCCCAACCCCTTTCAAGCCTACAACTTTGTCACTTATGATCACAAAATGAATTATATATGATTAAGTTTTTGAAACCTGACTTATTGGCTTTATTTTCTACTGAAAAACCCTAGTAGAATTTCAAAGTTTTAAAACACAATGGTTATCATCTAGGTTTAAAACACAGTCGTTGATCTCCATCTTTCCTGACACATTGTGCATTCACATAAATCGACAAAATAATCAACTAAGGATTTGAAATTTACTTTACACATCACCCTCCTCGACAACCAATAAAAAATGAGCAACTTAGCATTACCTGGCATCGAGGACCCACCATTTTATTTACTCATTGGGTTGGACACGTGGCGGCAGGGTGTGATCCCGCAAAGAATATCCATCATGCATCTTGAGATCAAGGCATCACACCCACCATTGGATCATAAAGATCAAACCATCCTTTACTCTCCATCCAAAGCTACTAACAAAGGTCCCACCACTGCCAGGTGTCAAAAGGTCTTGATCCTACGATCACTAACCCTCTTGCAAGTTCTCATCAAGGCATTATGCCCACCGTCAGATTAAATTTGATCTACATTACCTTTATCTTTAACCACAAGAAGTATTTAACCACTTGTCTTCTCGAGATCACGCGACAAGAAGCCATCTCAAGGTCTCTGAACTTTTGTCTTAATTAGGGTTTGATCATGAGAATGACCGACAAAGGAAAATCTCTTAATTTCTATACATTTATCTTGACAATGATTAGTTCTTGAGATCTAGTGACTAAGGCAGTCTTGTAATTGCCAAATGTTTTACTTAACTTAGTAAAGATCGTGAGATTCACCAACATCCCTTGATCTTGTCCAACATCAATGGTTGTTGCTTAATCATTGAATGCATCATGACTTAGTTGTTTCATTACAAGACTTAGAGATAAGACATTTCTTAACTACTCACCAAATCATTGGATGCTAGATACTTAACTGCCAACATTGTGAGATTTAGAGACAAGCCAAAATAGTTAAGCCCTTTACCCTTTCGCCAGATCTCCAGATGTTAAAGACTTAACATCAATCATTGTGAGATTAGGAGATAGCCCTAGTTGCCAAGTAGCAGAAAAAATAGAATCAGACGGTAGATATAAAACCCAACAGACTGGTCCCACTTGCCTTGATCCTTTTTTGTTGAAGCATCCAACGACCATCATGTTTTGCAATGCTTACTGACTAGGCCTGAAAGACCTAACACTACTGTTAGATTTCTCTTTTATTACATTTTTCAGACTTAGCACTACATACCTACTGAGACCAAAAGACTTAATAGTTTTAGTAAAACACTGGGACTTAGGAAAAATGAACATCATCGTGTAAATTAAAATTTGAAGACTTTGGCCCTGTTCAACAATGGAAAGACATATGACAAAAACCCAACTAAGTGGAGCGAAAAAGGTAACGAAGAAATAGACTTGAGGTAGGGTTTTATGGACTTAAATGGTTTTTTTATTGAAACCCTTGCATTGAAAAAACTCTATTTCTTCACCTTGACATAGGATATGGAAAACTTCTAACTTTGTGAGAATGAGGACCATTTTCAACAGATTATTTCCATGATAGGAAAATGGGCTAACAGTAGCTCTATCGGGGGATGATGGGTAACTTGTGCCCATGCAAGAACTTAGAATTTACTAGAAGACAAAACCACAAACTTGACAACAATAAAAACTGTAGAGAGCACTAGCAAAAACATATTTACAAAGGCCAAACCAGACATAAAGGAAACACACCACACCTTTACAAAATTTACAAAATGTACGGACCTAACTGTTAGAAATAGGGAATACTGAGGGGGGGGGGGGGGGGGGGTGAATCAGTATTCTGCAAACTTTTACTTTCACCCAATTATGGATATAACAAATTATCTTGATACATGCATAACATAGTAAACTAAAGAACATGCATAATAGTAAAGAAAAAGAACTTATAACACATGATTTGTTCTTGAGGAAACCCTGGCCAAGGGAAAACCCTGGTGGGGATGATACCCACAAAGATCCACTAATCAAAAGTATCTTGTTAAGGATGTTGACCCTGTTAGGAGCCTGTTACATATATATAGTGTCTCAGTCTTGATTAAGGGACTGTAGGCCTTGTTAGAAGCCTCAACCCTGCTAAGAATTGGTAGTACTGATTACAAATGATTACAAGATGAGCCCACTGCCCAAACAAGTAATGTACAATGATTAGTGATTAAAAAATAGAGTAAGGTAAATAACCTTATACTGCTTGCTTGTCTTTCACAACTTCGCATCAATGCCTTTTGTATATATGTTCACTATATCATCTATTTCATTACACTCTTTTTTTTGCATTCCATATGCCTTACATTTATACAAGTTATTAGGAATAATAAATTTTACAGTCATCTTTACAAAACATAAAGCTTTACATAAAATACATATTTACCCAAGGGTTAACATCTAGGATGTCATCCCTTTATATTATTAAGACATTATTTTGATAAAAAAAATAATCCCTTAACTCTTTACCAATTTTGTCTTCTTTCTCTGTCCAGTCAGCTTTAACACTATCTCTGGTAATACTACAATAACTTCTTTCGTACATGCCGTAGACTTGCACTCTCAAGTGAGTCTTCAATATGCATCATAGTATCTATGTTCAAGTGTGCAAGCACTGAACTTACTTCAATTGACGTCGCCAATCAAAACTATCTCGGGGTATACTAGAAAAATATTGCACACACTTAGACAATTTTGCTCTGCACTCTGTCATACTTGCTCTCTGTCATATGTGGTCTTCATGTACATCATATGTTTCCATAATGATAACATCTAGATATCTAACTCAGCTAAATTGCCAACAATCTCCCCCTTTTTCATTGGTGGCAATATATGAGAAAATTGGCTAAGTCACAAAACTCAAAATCTCAAAATTGTGGCCATAACAAAAATATATCTTCGCTGTCCTTATAACTCCATATATCTTATCTATATTCTATACCCCCCCTATGAATATAATTCCTTAACATATATATCATTTTTCTGCTATCATATCACTCCCCCTTTGACAACAATGACAAAAAGGTGTAAAAAACTGTGATCTCAATTTTTTTTTACCTTGATTAAAAATTGCAGAGCCGGTAGGCTTGCAACACAATTTGTAAAGTTCACTTTAATGTTCTCTATCTCCTTCTCCCATGCTTTCTTTAGTGTGTCTAAAACACTAAGGAGTGCAAATAGACCATAAGATGTGATCTCACATGCATGAAGGTTTGCAAAGTTGAACTTCTCATAAGATGTCTTGGATGAAAGACATTCTTCCAATTGTCCTTCAACTATGCCAATCTTTACTGAAATGTGCTCTCGAAGAAGAGTGAATCTTCTCAATTTCTTATCTTTTTCATCTTTAAGAATCCTTATTTCATCATACATTTTGCCGATTCTTTTCTCAACATAAAAAATTTCATATTAGGGTTGGCTAAAAGATTTACCTCTGATTGAATTTCTACCTCTTTAGCCTTAATCTTCTCAACCACTTCTGAAACATGATTTTTAGATTTTGTACACTGAATGTACAAAGTTTTACCTCTGTCCAAATTCCTTCTAAGTTCTTTTATACATACATCTAGATTATTAATATCATTTTTGATATTCTGACTTATATCATGAAACATTTTGGCCTCATAGGCTACCTGAACCTTCACTGTAGCTATAGTTGATAAGTTAGTGAACTCATTATCAAATGCTTTCATAACTTCTCTAGCTCTTTCCAGTGGGTCTGCCTCTGCTATCTGGCTAGTCACAACACTTTGTAACTTCTCTGTTATTTCTAGCAATGATCCTTCAAGACTTTTTACTTTCTTTTTCTTTCCAATTATCTTGTTTAGGGATGTGATCAACTCCATTTGATCATCATCATCAACTTCTTTCCCAAATCTTTCAAAAATCGATTCAATCTGTGGTTTCTTTGCTGCAATATCATGTGTAAGACTGATTTCCTCTCTGTTAGGTGCTTCTTTCTGTCCTTGAATCTCTATACTTGCTTGATTTTCTATTTTCTTTTCTTCTTCTTTCCTTGTTTCTTCCTTTCCTTCTTCAATTGATCTGTCTTGTTCTTCTAGAGCCGAATTGTCAACAATGTTCTCTAGGTTGCTAAAAGGATTATCATCACTGTCCAATGTGATCTTAGTTCCTTCCACATGCATTGATTCATCTTTAATGTTAATTGATGGTGGAGAGGGACTCTTCTGATGCTCAACTTCCTTAGCTTGTTCTGCTGCAACATATGTTGTCATTACCTTTACTATTGCTTGCTCAGTTTCTTTGTTTATCTCTTCATAGTTACCTCCCATTATCTGAATGGTTCTTCTTTTTGTTCTTAGATGAGTACCAAGTTCTTTCATAATTTCTTTAAAATGATCTTCATCTCTGACATCACATAGTTTCCTCACAAAATTTTCTCTGATTTTGTTATCTTCTTCAGTTGCTCTTTTTCTTGTTAACTAGCTTCTCAAATAGTTCATCAGGTATCTTTCCTTGGATTGTATCAAACTTCTTATCTGCTAGGATCATATGTCTCACAATTGCATTTTCCAAGTTCAATTCCTCTGAATAGTTGTAAAGATCATAATACTTGTTCATCTTTGAAAAATCTCCATCATGAATGATTTGATCATTTACTTTCTCAATTTTAGGCTTCCATTTCTTCTTCTTCACTTCTGTGTCTTCATCATCTTTTATCTCTACTATTTTCCTTTGTACTGGGGCAACTATTGTCTTTTGTCTCTTGCCTGGTCCAGTAGCTATTTCTTTTACTCTTTTTCCTAGTGGAGTGGTGGAAGATCTTGTAGACTTCCTTATTTCATGTTCCTCTTTCTCTACTTTTACCACATGCTGCAAATTTCTAGTCTCAACAGTTGATAGGGGTGGAACAGACAAAACTTCCTTTTGTCCAATATCTCTAAGTGTTTCTATTGTGTTCTTTGCAATCATAAATTCATGTTATGTCATCCTTGTGTCCTTCAGAATTTTCTTAATTGTACTTTCCACTCTCTTCTTTGACTATTTTTCTTCCTGAATATACTTTGCAGAGTTGAATTTCTCCTCATAAGTCCCAAATCTATTGCTATGTATATCCAACTTACATTTAAGCAATCTATTTACATATTCTTCTACTTTAACTTCAGAAATTTCATAGCCAAGAGGGTCTATGAACTCTACTCTAGGTTCAACTGCTTCAATGTAGGTAAAGTCAGTGTCAACCATAAAGCATATCTCATTTTTATACTTTTCAAGAATAGACTGAGGGATTCTTGATCTGTTCTTCATCAAGTTCTGAAATGTTTTGATCACTAAACCTGCACTCTCATTGACCTTGTCTATAAGGTGTCTCATAAATAATTTGTTGATTCTTTCCATTATGGTCTTGCCATCATTCCAATCATCTCCAATTGTAAATGGAAATCTTCTTATCAAATGGAAAAACATA
Source organism: Chamaecyparis obtusa (assembly GCA_027943335.1). NCBI lineage: Eukaryota > Viridiplantae > Streptophyta > Pinopsida > Cupressales > Cupressaceae > Chamaecyparis > Chamaecyparis obtusa. The sequence continues at coordinate 392,696 of BSBK01003256.1, forward strand.
TATGTAATCAATGATGAGAATCTAAACTGGGAATTCTTAGTCTTCTTAATCTTTTCTAGGTTCTCAAACAACTGAATTCTCAAGATTTCACACATATCTACTTGCACTTTATCAACACACATCAAATAGGATGCATGAATCATTCTAACTACCATGTCATCTTCTCTTGAATTAGCACAAAACTTAGCTGTTAGGACCTTGCATAAATACCTAACATCATCCTATTGTATCTTGCTAATCACTATGTCTTTGCCACTGTAAGATGATTTTGTGTTTTCCAATACAGTTTTCTTCACATTCTTTTCATTGAACGGTATGAATCCAGATTTAGACAAACTAGTTACTTAATGAATTAGGTCAACTGTGATTTCTATCACTCTGTCATCTAACCAAAACTTTCTATTATGTATTATGTTCAAAATTATCTTAGTGCATTCTTCATCATCAAATTTATACTGTAGTGAATACTTTATGATTTCATTATCCTTCAAATGTTCAAACCCTACTCTTAATGACATGTCCTGATTGTAAAGTTTCTCATTCTATTTAGTAAAATCACTATCACTGAGGGTTTCAAGTTTACATCCCAAATAGCTTCTAACATTCTCTAAATGTAAAACTCTGTCTGGTACGAATGACAATGCTAATTTAGGGTCTTCTTCCAAAGGTTCTACTGGTTCCCTTTTAATCTTAGGTCTAATTTTATCTCTTATACTGTGAACCAATGAAACATCTATATCTTCTGCAAATTCTCTATCTGACTGATATATTTGCTTAGTGAAATACCTTAATTATGCGATTTAGGGCTTTGCGTAGATCCGACACGAAATTCCTTCACCAAATCTTTACAAAATGCTCTCAATTACTGCTACTTTATCTCCTTAACACTTGCATTCACTTTAATGATCAAACAATACCGATCATAAGCTTTTAACCTTTCAATCTCACAAGATTCTGACATCGCATTCAATTCTTTTGCCTCTTCTTTCCAAAAAGTTGTTCCTGCTTACCTGTAAAACTTAAAACTTCTTGCAATCTTGCATAACATCATATTATCTTATGTGCTCTTAACCATAGCATCATTACATCATAAAATACCTTGCATTAACTGCACAAGATTCAATTCATCCTATACTAACTTCTACACTATCCTAAGTTCCTATTCTATTGCATTTTCACGAGTTTAGTACTTTGAGATGGGTTAGGAAGAGTTTCACTCTTACCATTAGATGCTTCACCTTTCTGATTACCTTTAGTGCTAAATGTGTCTCCTTGATCTGTGGCTTTAATAAACTTCACTTCTTCTGAATTACTACAACAACCTCCTTGACTGTTGCTTGCATTCTCATTTCTCCTTGCATGACTTCTAGGATTGGTCTTTCTCATATTGTTCATTCTGCAAAACCTTGCTGTATGACCAAATTTGTTGCATATCTAACTGTAGACACCGAAAAATCCTTCAGAAAATAAATTATTTTTGTTTTCTGAAAATCCTTGATGACATCATCATTTATTAATTAATTAATTATTTAATTAATTAATTTATTTTTATGGCATTAAATCCCTCTCTCTTAATTAAAAATCTTTAATTAAGGAATCTAGCCTAAAAATGTCATTTGGACATTATCCCTAATTTATTAATTATTTAATTAATAAATTGCCCAAAAACCTCAAAAATAAATTAATTTATTTTTAATTTATTTTTTATCCCAAACTTGGCCAATTTCTTCTAGACCACTAACCTCTTCCAAAATCTTCTAATCCCTTCTTAATTTCGATTAAAAGGCTAATCCCATCTTTTCTAACCCTAATCCCAAGGTTAAATATTTAATTAAGGTTAAATATTTAATTTCTATATTTATTGAAAATACTTTAATAAATATTCCTAAAACTTAAGCTTTTGGAATGAATAACTTTTATTCCATGAACCTAAGGAGAAATCTAGACTCTTCTAGAATCTTCTCAAATCCACCCTCTTCACCCATCCTAATCCTACCCTTAAACCTTTGTGCAATCCTAACCAAGCTTAAGACTTTCCTAAACCAAAGCAAAGTCTTCCCTTCCAAATATCTCAACCACAAAGCATTTATTGCTTCCCCAAAGTCTTCAAAGCCTCTTAAAGCCCATTCATTGCTCTTACAAGCATTTATTGGAGAGTTATGAGCTTGGAGCCCCCTTTGTTGACTCCTCTTTGCCCTTCCCTTCATCCACTCACCTTGTGACATGTGTCACCTCCTGATTGGCTGAGAACTAGCACAATCCATGTGCTTCCCTTTGAGTGAATCTTGGCCTCTCTTAAGGATTTCAATCCTGGCCATTCATTCCTCCTACCCCAAGCCTTTAGAAATCCTATAAATACCCTCACTCCCTAAGGCAAATCATCTCTCAACTCTCAAACTCAATAGCAAAGTTATAATGTCATTTTCATTCTAGCATAAGCATAAACTCATCTTTTTTAGATCATTTTCAAGCTTAAATCACATCTAAATTAGCTTAAATGGATTAACATAGATTCATTTCTTGTTTTAATCTTAGTTCTTTCATTTAGCTTTGCATATTTGTGTGATCTTGAGGCCTTTGAGGCAAAATAGGTTCCTCATACCTATTTTGTGTCATTTTGGGTCTTCTTGATCCTCAAATCATTTATCTTGCATGCTCCAAGTGCTTGAGTTTGCACACCCACATCCCTCTATATCTAAGCATATCAAACGGTGCATGGGCGCATCCGTTTTAGGCTTAAACTGAGGTGGCTTTGATTTTAGTTTGTTTACCATTAAATTTGATTTGATTATATGCTATGACGTTTGTTTGTCTTTGGCCTTCAAAACAAGTTTAGGTGCATGCTCAAATCCTAGTCTACACTAACAAACTAATCCATTGTTTCCATATCTTAGTCTAGTCTGGTTGATTTGTGATCTACAATTCTTGGCAATGTGTCCAACCTTGTTGCATCTATAACATACTACTACATTTCTTCTGTTCATATCTTCAGTAGGTTTCTTATCTGCATGGTTAGTATCTCTAAACATTCTACTACTATTATTATTCTCATTAAATTTAGGTTTCCTACATTCAATAGCTCTATGTCCAAAACCATGACAATTATAACAATAACCATTAAGAGGTTTAAATTTCTTACCTGTACAATCTTTCTTCATATGACCAAAAGTGTTACATGCAAAACATCTACCTTTAAATTCTCTCTTCATACCTTTAGGTGATTCTTCTTGCTTAGGTTGTTCTTCCTCTTTAGGTATATCCTCAGATTTGTTAGCTTCATCAGATTTCTTTTCTTCTATGTTTTCAGAAACTTTCAGATCTGGTTCCTTGCTTTCTTCACTTACCTTAGATGAGTTAAATCCAAGACCAGTTTTATCATAGAATGGCTTTTGATAAGACATTTGTTCATCAATCTTCTCACTAGTAGAATATAGTTTCTCAAGTTGTTGCTTAGACCAAGTCAATTCACCTTTCACAATTGTATTGTACTTTTCAAGTTCAACATACTGCAATTTGGTTTTTTCAAGTTTAGATGTCACTTTACAAAGTTTAGATTTCAGATCTTCATTCTCAGATTTTAGATTTTCATTCTCAGATTTCAGATTTGCTTCATTCTTGCTATTTCCATCTTTCAAACTCAACTTCAGATTCACTATCTTTAATTCATGCTTAAGGATATCATTTTCTTTTCCAAATTATCATCACAATCTTTAACTTGAATTGTAAATTCCTTTTCTATTTTTAGTTCTTCCAGCTTCTTTTTTAACTTCTCAATGAGGTTCTTTACATCATCATATTTTCCTTTCAGAGTATCTCTTTCTTTAGTAAGTATATCAATCTGTTCAAGAGCTTCTTCAAGATTCTTCTGTAGCTGATCCATATCCATAGAGATCTTACTCAAGCTGCTAGGATTTTTCTGAATGATTCTTTTCCGAGTAACTAAGCTCTGATACCAATTGTTAGAAATAGGGAATACTGAGAGGGGGGGGGGGGGGTGAATCAGTATTCTGCAAACTTTTACTTTTTCCCAATTATGGATATAACAGATTATCTTGATACATGCATAACATAGTAAACTAAAGAACATGCATAATAGTAAAGCAAAAGAGCTTATAACACATTATTTGTTCTTGAGGAAACCCTAGCCAAGGGAAAACCCCGATGGGGATGATACCCACAAAGATCCACTAATCAAAAGTATCCTATTAAGGATGTTGACCCTGTTAGGAGCCTGTTACATATATATAGTGCCTCAGTCCTGATTAAGGGACTGTAGGCCTTGTTAGAAGCCTCAACCCTACTAAGAGTTGGTAGTACTAATTACAAATGATTACAAGATGAGCCCACTACCCAAACAAGTAATGTAAAATGATTACTAATTACAAAATAGAGTAAGGTACATAACCTTATACTTCTTGATTGTCTTTCACAACTTGGCATCAATACCTTTAGCATATATGTTCACTATATCATCTATTTCATTACACTCTTTTTTTCACATTCCATATGCCTTACATTTACACAAGTTATTAGGAATAATAACTTTTACAGTCAGCTTTACAAAACATAAATCTTTACATAAAATACATATTTACCCAAGGTTTAACATCTAGGATGTTGTCCCTTTATATTATTAAGACATTATTTTGATAAACAAAATAATCCCTTAACTCTTTACCAATTCTGTCTTCTTTCTCTATCCAGTCAGCTTTAACACTGTCTCTGGTAATACTACAATAACTTCTTTGTACATGTCGTACAGACTTGTACTCTTAGGTGAGTCTTCAATGTGCATCATAGTATCTATGTTCAAGTGTGCAAGCACTAAACTTCAATCGACGTTGCCAATCAAAATTGTCTCGGGCTACACTAGAAAAATACTACACACACTTAGACAATTTTTCTCTGCGCTCTGTCATACTTGCTCTTTGTCATATGCAATCTTCATGTAGATCATATGTTGCCATAATGACAACATCTAGATATCTAACTCAGCCAAATTGCCAACACTAACTAATGCTCATGGAAATAAAAATACCTCTAACAAAAGTATCTCTTCAAGAGTTGTCCATGAACAGGGAATTCTTGAATGTCACCAGTGAGTTCTTTGACAATGTATGAATCTGGGCCCCACTTTTCATGAATCAGATATGGCCCTAACCAGATTGGATCAAATTTTCCATGTTTTCATTTGTCTTCCAATCTGGCATTCCAGAATAATGCCAAGTCATTTAGTTCAAATTTTCTCTCTACAATTTTCTTGTCATACAAGTTCTTGACTTGCAACTGCATCTTAGCATATTTTGAAGTTGATTCTCTCCTAGTTTCATCCAACTTGATCAAGTCTTCAATCCTCAACTTCATTTCATCATCTAAGTCCTTATCATATAGCTAGACAAACTTTTACATTTCTAATAAGTTGTTTTGAGGAATCCTTGCATGTATACCATATACCAAATCAAATGGTGCACATTCAATTGCCTTCTTAATAGTTACTCTGTCATCCCACATAGCAAACGATAATTTTGAATTCCATGCTTTCTTATTCTTTTAAAGGATCCTCTTGAGAATCTTTATCGTGCTTTTATTGGTTGATTATGCTTGTGCATTTCCTTGCGGATGATAGGGTGAAGAATATGACATTTGGATCCCTAAACCTTCATAGAATTCTTTGTACTCATTAGATCTTAAGAACATTAAATTGTCATAGAAAATCCTTTTAGGACAACCAAAGCTTGTAACAATATTATTCAATAAGAAATAAGTCACTACCTTACTAGTTGCATTCCTTGTGGGAATAGCCTTTACCCATTTTGTAAAATAGTTAGTGGCAACTAAGATCTAAGAATGTCCTCCACTAGACTTGTTTGGTATATCTCCAATAAAATCCATTCCCCATTGTTGGAAAGGGGCTTTCAATTCCACTAGCTTCAGTGGCACATTCCCTAAAAACTTTAGCTTGCCAAAAAATCCTTTACAAGCATCACACTTCCTCACCAGTCTTTTTGTATCTTTGAAAATTGTGGGCCACCAAAACCCTACTCTCAAAATCTTTTGAGCAGTAGTTTTACCCATGAAGTGTCCACCACATATCCCTTCATGCATTTCTTTTAGTAGTTTTTCAGCTTGACTTTCATCCACACATTTCAGCAAAATGCAATCCATATTTCTTCTCCATAATTTGGATCTGATGATAACATAATTTATTCTAGCTTTAGAGCTCTTTTCTTGCCATCATGCAGTCCTAATGGACACTTCATATTCCTTAAATAATAAATAACATCTTGATACTAGATATAATCATCCATATCACATGTGTAATCAATTTCAATATGATTTATCTAGTTTTCATCAAGATTAGACTGGGCTATCAACTTTGCCAATCATTGGCCTCTAACCAATTTGGTAATCTGGATATCAATGTTAAACTCTTGGATTCTATTTATCCATGTGCATCTCCTCCCAGATACTTCTTGTTGTGAAAAGATGTCCTTAACCACAACACTTGGTACAAAAGCAATCATTGTTGCTCCCATGAGATAACATCTAAAAGCTTTCACAACCTTTACAAGTGCATAAGCTTTCTTTTCATTAATATCATACTTTGGTTCAGCAGCTTGTAAAGACTTACTAAATAAAGCAATAGGCTATTCAAAACCCTCACTATTTTTCTGTAATAGGACTGTAGCAATAGTGTGAAAAGAAGCAAAAGAGAAAATATGCATTGGAGTACCATAGTCTGGTGCCTTAAGAATAGGTGCATCTTTGATTGCCTGTTTGATATTCTTGAAGGCATCATCAGGCTCACCATCCCATTTAATCTCAGATCCTTTCTTCAACATTTTTGATATAGGCCTACTAATCTCAATGAAATTTGTAACAAATCTCCTTAAGAAGTTCACTTGGCCAAATAAGGATTGGATTCCTTTTAATTTTTTTGGTTTCTAAATTTTGTCAATGGCCACTACCCTTTTTGGATCAATTCTTACTCATTGCTTTGCAACTAGGTGGCCAATTAATTTACCCTCAATCACACCAAATGCACATTTCCCAGGGTTCAGAGAAATACCATATTCCAGGGCTCTTACAAATATCTTCTCTAAATGTAAACAATGATCATCTTCTCTCTTGGAATATGTAGTCAAGTCATCTTGGTAAACCAAAATAAAATCATTTATAAACTTAGCAAATGCAAAATCCATTGCTCTTTGGAAAGTGGCACCAACATTTGTTAGACCAAATGGAATTCTCACATATACATAGATTCCCCAAGGTGTTGTAAAAGTTGTCTTGAACTATTCTAATTCTTTTACAATCACTTGATTGTAACCAAAGAAACCATCCATCATGGATATTAGGTCAGACCCAGTTACTCTTTGTAGCATTGCCTCCATGTTAGGCAAGCAATTGTTGTCCTTTAAAGATGAAATGTTTAAATTTTTGAAGTCTACACATAATCCGATATCTCCATTATTCTTTCTAATAGGAACTAAGTTTGACACCCAATAAGAACATCTGATAGGCTCTATGATTCTAGTATCTCTTAGCTTCATCAGTTCTTCTTGCATTTTAGGTGCTGGGTAGGATTGATTGGTCTCTGCTTTTGCCTAAAAGGTTTAGTATCTTTCTTCAAAGGAATGATATGTTGAAATAAATATTCTCTATAAACCTTTAGATCATCATATGATCATTCAAAAACATGCCTACATTTTCTTAATAACTCAATCAAAGCCTTTCTCACCTCTTGAGATATTTCTTTTCCAATGTACACCCTTTTAGGTATTTCTTGTGTACCAAGATTTATTTCATCTAGGTCCATCTAGCCTCTCTTATTAGTATCCATTTGGACTCTATCTTGACTATTAAACATAGTTTCTACAACAAGTCCCTTGGGAACCTTGTTAGTTTTGAGCTGCAAAACTTCATTTCCAAGAATAATTTCTTTTCCCTCTGCAGTCTCAACTAAAGCTGAACAGTCCAATTCCTAACCATAATACTTATCTTCACAGTTCATAAACCTCAAGATATCTTGGTCATCCTCAAAGACCTTCCAGTTCTCAACATTTTTTGGTACATTGGGTCTAATCTGAGTTTCAACTTTAGAGACACCTGTAAAAGTGATGTCACTAGGATTGATTACAATATTGGCTAACAAGTCAGCCATTTTATTGTTTGTCCTATCCTTCCATACAATATTGAATGCATCAAAACTTTCAATCATATCCTAGACTACATTCCTATATTGCTTCAATCTTTTGTTCTTAGAAGCATATACTAATCTCAATAGAGATACAACTAACTCAGAATCACCAACAACCTTTATATATTTGATTCCATGTTTGTGTGCCAACCTCAATCCTATTGAAAATGCTTCATATTCTACTATATTATTGGTACATAGGAAGATTAATGTGAAAGAGAACTTGTAAGTATTTCCATCAGGAGAAATGAGTAGAATACCTACTCCTGAACCATCTTTACAATTTGCACCATCAAAGTACATCACCCACAACTCACCTTTCTCAGATCTAGCATTTACTTCCACAATGATAGGAGGCAAGATAGGTTCTCTTTCAAGCATAGTGAATTCTTCTTTGAAAGCATTGATATTAGTATCTACAAAACATGTAATCTCATTATTAATATTTTTCTCAATCATGTGGGTAACTCTTGGCTCCCTTTCAACCTTAATAGATTGATCATCAATCTTGAAAGTTGCATAAGACAAGTCACATTGCAGACTTCCACCCATAGAAGCACTCCATTTCCTAGATAGTAGCATCCCATAATGAGGGGGAATTTCTACTACCAAGACACTCATAGTCAACTCCTTTTCTAGATAGGATTCTAGTTTGTAGGGCAGTGCATTAATAGTCCCAATGATAGGTACTTCTCTCTGATCCATTGCACAACATCTTCCATGAACAGTGTCAACCTTGAGGCCCAACCTTTCCATGATTTTAAAAGGTATAATAGTATTTTAGGTACCTAAATCAATCATGCAATTTTTTACTATCATTCCATTCACTATGATACTTAGGAAAAATGGATCTATGTTTTCTTGGCAAGGATTGACAAAGTTGTCCAAATACAGAGGTGGTATCTAAGATACCACTCCCTGAACTTCCATTTATTTATTGGCTTCATCTTGGGACTCATTGGTATTACAAGTAACATTGTTTTCATCAACGATATCTACCCATACTATAGTTCTATCCTTATGTTTAGGGATTCTTAATAATTCTGATAAGGGAAACTTAATAGTGATCTAAGACAACACTGACAACATATCAACATGAGCAAAAGAAGGAATTTCAATTTGCATTGCTCTAGTATCCTTCTACTTTTTAGATACATCAGCTATTGTTGTCACCTTCAGTTTCTCAGTTTTGGCCATTGTACTAGATGGATTATCAACCTTGTTTTGAATGTTTTTGTCATGAACAATAGGCATATTTACAATTCCAACTCCCTTCGGTTCCCACTTCTTACCTTTTACATTTTTTATTTTCACTATAGTCATTTTTTGGTTTATTTCCAACGTGTTCCTTGAAATTGGTATTCTTTATGAACATTCTTACATCTTTTCTAGCGGTATCATTTGTTTTCATGCTTCTAGTTTTCACTTGGGATATCATCTCTATAGTGATCCTAGCAATTTCCTCCTTTGAAGGTCTTCTTAAATTCACTTGCTCCATGAAAGAGTTCATGTTACATGTCTTTTCATCAATGTCTTCATCTTTATAAAAGACTTCTTGATGGAATAATACTCTATTGTGTCTTTTCAAACACATATCAGTTTATTCATCAGTGTCAAAGACATCTTGATGTCCCAAATATGAACCAATCAAATTACAACCAATGTCATCATTATTTTCTTCCCGATTTATTTCTTCAAAACCATCATCTTGGTATGCAACTATGGATTGTGCAACCACACATTGTATGTTGGAAAGTTGACTATACTAGTGTATATGACTTAATATAGTGTTGTCATTATGGAAACAAAGTCATATGATGTTTTGGAGTCAACGCTCATGATAAGAAGATCATAAATTGGCTAAGTGTTGAAGATTGGATAGTGTACAGAGTACCTGAAGGTCAGAGTGTCAACGCACATGCATATGAAATAATTATGGTATACACCCTAGAAATTAAGTTGGTAAGACCATATTCATGCTAAGTTTAAGAGTGCATGATCAAAAGACTCAGTATGAGGAAGATACAGAGAGTTTAAGTTGCACAGACAGTGAATGCTAGAGAAGAACAAAGCAAGCAACCGACTGTTGGTATTTTGGTTAGAGGTTGTATTATTATGTTGTAAAGGCTATGCACCTATTGTAATTAGGTTGTAGACATATAATTATGTTTGTGTGTAAACACACTTGAGCCAATTCAATTGGAAGCATTGTACGTAATTGGTTATAGGCCGACCTAGTTAATTGTTTTGATATGCACATATAAATATGAGATGCACCCTTTGTAATATGCATCAAAGTTGAAATAGAATTGAGATAAGTAGAGAAAAAGTGTGCAAAGATTTGTTAAGATGTATTAGAGCTTTGCAAGAGGTCAAAGCATTATCGCATCAAAGGAACTGATCTGACAAGCAGTGTCACAACACTAGTTCATCCAACAGATATAGTGTGTATCTAAGATCTGAAGGTTGTAGCCTTCATCACTTGAGCAATGAGCTCTAGGACAGTGTGTCCCCACCCATAACAAGGTTATTGTAAAAGACTCCTAATAGGGTCCGACTGTTGACAAGGTCACTGTACTAAATACATTGTAAAGGAACTCCTAACAGGGTTAAGGATCTTCTAACAAGTATCATAAAACACTAGTACAGATTATTAGTGGGTGTCAATTTCCACCGGGGTTTTTACCTATTTGGGTTTCCCCGTAGCCACATTGGTGTTATGTGTTGAGTTCATGTTTCTTATTTATGTTGATGTTCATCTCGGTACTTAAGCATTCAAGTTAAGTTTAAGAAGTAAAACACAAAGATTAAATTAAGTGAACACTAATTCACCCCCCCTCTCAGTGTTCCCATTCCTAATAATTGGTATCAGAGCTACGGTCCTTAGTGAAGAAGTTTAACCACTTGAGGAGATCATGGAAAAGATAGAAATGAAACATCTAAAAAGAAATCTTGAAGCTACTCTTGAAGACCTGGATAGATCTGAAAAAGAATTTGAAGAACTAAAAGAATAAGTCAGTGATGCTCAAGTAGTCATCAAAAGGCTAAGAAAAGATTTGAAAGAATGCTCTACCAATGATTTAGGGATAATGATCAAGAAGTTGAATGAAGAAAATTCATCCTTGAAAGAACAAATTGAAGAATTGGATGATAAGCTAACCAAAAATCAAGATGCCTATGATGAATAGATCAAAGATTATGCAATCAAGGATGGTGAATCCAATGAAGGACAGTCCAAACCTTGCAGCCAAAAGAATTATACAATGGATTACTCAAAAATGAAACACAAGGTAATTGTTTAACACTAATTCTCATTAACTTGCCCGACAGTAAGGCCTTCTAGGTTAGGGCCAATTACAATTAGAAAATAATTCTGCAAGATCCACAATTAGATCCAATACAATCTCAGCTAGTTCAGATCTAAAGACAATCAAAAGTTGATGGAAACCCTGAGGTAGATCTAAACTTGAGCTCGCAAGCCTCCAAGAAATCTCCTTGTCTCCAAGTATGCAAACCCCTAGCTTTGCTACAAACAACTATTAGATTACAACCTGATTTGCAAGAACATCAAGAACTTTTCCACAACTTCACTCTCAGGCTTTGCATCTAAATTCTAGATCTGCTAATTCTCCAAATCCTGAGCACTCTCCCCAAAATTCTCCCTAAACATCTACCCAAGTCCTCTTTAAATACTAATCATCAACGACAAGTCAGCTGGATGAAACCCTTAACTCCCCAAAACAAATAATTAAATGCCATACAAGTCGGCTTACAAATGTATACAAACATTTAATTCTGCATGTCAGCCCAAGACAATGGTTACCAACAATTAATTCACCAAGTTGGCTCAACAAATCACATAGAACTCCAGTCGATAAGTCTGAACTACTGAGCAACAGTAAAATTACCGAGCACACTAGGCATCACCGAGCACCAGTATCAACCGAGCACCGTAGGCATGACTAAGTAATAATTTCACCAAGTGCCAGAGACTACCAAGTTCCTTTAGTGACTAAGCTTCCTTCAATGACCGAGGCCATTGGTCTGTAAGGAAACTCAGGTGCAAAAATAACTTCCTACGCTAATCTCTATAGGAGAGTATTGTGCAAATTCTTATAAATCCTTACAATTTCAGATTCGTTAACTACTTTAACAAAGATATTGCAACCACATACAATGCATATAGAAAAATAGAGAATGACACAATGATATACCCTGGGGAAAACCTTTCGGTAAAAAACCCCAGCACTCCAAAACCTGCACAATGTATTATCTTCAACACAAAGATTACAATACACTTGCAATGCAAGTTCTTTTAGGAAATGAGAGACAAAGCCAACAAGACTTAAATTTTGTTATATTTCTCCCATAGGAGCAGCATGATATATATAGACTCCTCTGGACCCAAAAATAGGCACAACCACCAAGACCCATGCACAAAGCCACATGTACACAGTTGTTACATGCAATCCCAAGAATAGACATCCATCCCTAGAATAGACTATGACAGCTTGTCATAGAATCCACCAAAAATAACGGTCACAAGAGAAGTGTAAGAGAATCTGTCATACCAACCTATTTTTGGAATATTCTCTTACACACACCAACCACTTCTTCTTGGGTGCCCAAATAGGCCCAAGTCATAATATGCTCTTACACCTGTCATAGCACATTCCTTAAATAGTTCTTACGCATCATAGGAATCCGTCATGACCATTTCAGTCATGATCTCCTTACGCACAAGATGCCGACACATCAAGTGGAGTGACACATCAACATGCCAACTAGACATGTACACTCACACTTAATTACATTATTTGCAAAAAATACATTTACAAAACAAATAATAAGAATAGGAATTATCCAAGGTTGAGACACCTTATTCCTAACATTCTCCCACTTGTCGAACACCTTGTAAGAGCAACAGGAACATAACAGGAACTTTAACCGCTATAGGTCAAAAGGACCATAGACTCCGAACACCATCTGAACTTCTCAGTGCCCACTGGTTTCGTTAATGCATCTACAACATTCTTCACAGTATCTACCTTCTCCAAATTTACCTTTCCATCTTCCACCATATCTCTCACAAAGTGAAACTGCACATCAATGTGCTTCGTTCAGGCATGGAAAGTTGGATTCTTTGCAAGGCAAATAGCGCTCTGACTGTCACACCAAATAGTAATTTTTTCTACATCAACACCAACATCAGAACACAATATTCTAAGCCAAATGGCTTCTTTACAAGCATGAGTAGTAGCCATGTACTCAGCTTCTGTAGTGGACAAAGCAACCATAGGTTGTCGCTTACTCATCCAACTGATGGCACCACCAAACATAGTGAACACATAAGCACTGGTGGATCTCCTACTGTCAATATCACCTGCCCAATTTGAATCCACAAACCCATGAATACAAATTGAATGCAGAGATCCAGAAGAGTTACCATGATAACATATGGAGTAATATGATGTACCCCTCAAATATCTAAATACTCGCTTAACTGCATCCCAATGTACCCATCCAGGATTAGCCATAAATCGACTCAGGACTCCCACTGCTTGGGCAATGTCTGGTCTAGTACAGACCATAGCATACATAAGACTACCAACTGCACTAGCATAAGGTACTCTACTCATGTCCTCCACCTCACTAGGAGATTTTGGACAATCATCTACATATAACTTTGTTCCCACAGAAATAGGAACACATAGTGGTCTACAATCTGCCATGCTGAACCTGTCCAACACAGACTTCACATACTTACTCTGACTCAACCAAAGTTTTCTGTTAGACCTATCTCTACTGATTTCCATACCCAAGATGTACCTAGTTGCCCCAAGATCTTTCATCTCAAACTGTGCTGACAAATGAGATTTAAAATTAGAAATCATACCTTACCCTTCCCAAATAGCAACATATCATCAACATATAATGCAACAATAAGAAGGCGATCATTTTCAACTCTAAAATAAACATAATGATCTGATTTTGATCTTACAAATCCAATTGACAACACAAAGGCATCAAACTTAAGGTACCACATCCTAGGAGATTGCTTCAAACCATATAGAGATTTCTTTAATCTGCAAACTAAGGATTCTTTACCTTTAACAATGTAGTGCTCAGGCTGTGACATATAAATCTCTTCCTCCAAATCACCATGAAGGAAAGTTGTCTTCACATCCATCTATTCTATCTCTAAATCATATGATGCAGCAAGAGATAACAGAAATCTAATGGATGTCAACTTTGCAACAGGAGAGAATATTTCACCATAATCTATTCCCTCTACCTGTGAATACCCCTTTGCAACCAATCTAGCTTTATACCTTTCAACACTGCCATCTGCACATAATTTCTTCTTGAACACCCATTTACAGCCAACAGATTTTCTCCCTTTAGGCAAAGGTACAAGGTCCCAAGTTTTGTTTTTCTCCAATGAAGCCATCTCATCATCCATAGCCTCAATCTAGGAACCTGCATCTTCCATGCCCAAATCCTCTTTCACAGATCTAGGCTCATCAGTGTTAGTAATCAAAGCAAAGGCACAACTGGAATCTAACATAGAATAACCAAACCTTTCTGGTTGCTTTCTTTCTCTCATGGATCTCCTCAAGGGCTGAGGTTGAGGTTGTTCTTCCTCTTCTTCTGAACTATCAGAGCTGCTAGAGCTCTCCTCATCATTAGACCCAACATGGTCTCTCTATTCAGTCTTCTCAGGGGTGGGAGGCAACTGAACAACATCTTTTTCCTTTTCTTTTTCATCTGGTTGTAGCACAATAGGAGAAGATGTTAGCTCTTTGAAAATAACATTTCTACTATACAACACCTTACTAGTCACGTGATCCCAAAGCTTGTATCCTTTCACACCAGCACTATATCTGATGAAAATACATTTAACAACTTTGTTTTCCAACTTAGATCTTTTCTCCTTTGGAACATGTGCATAAGCTTCACAACCAAAAACACGAAGATGTCTAGTTGAAGGCTTCTTACCAAACCACACCTCCATGGGTGTCTTACCAACAAGGGCTGATGTAGGAGATCTGTTAACCAGATAGCAAGCAGTGGCCACAGCTTCGACCCAAAACCTTTGTTCTAAACTAGCTCCACTAAGCATACTCCTAGCCTTCTCCATCAGTGTCCTGTTCATTCTCTCTGCAACTCCATTTTGCTACAGGGTATAAGGAGTTGTCTTATGCCTCTCGATACCTTGTTCTTTACAGAATTGTTCAAACTCTGCTGAGAAAAAATCACCACCATTGTCAGTTCTCACACACTTAATCTTCTTACTAGTCTGATTCTCTACGAGAGCTTTAAATTCCTTGAACTAACTAAAGACTTGTGTCTTACTTTTAAGGAAATAAATCCACGTCCTTCTACTGTAATCATCTATGAAAGATACAAAAAAATACAGACTTGGAGATTGAAGGAACTTTTACAGGACCAAATACATCAGAATGAATAAGATCCAAAACATTAGAAGATTTGTGAGAACTAGAGTAAAACTGAACATGATTTTGTTTACCATAGACACAGTGTTCATAGAAGTCAAACTCGAGATTGCAATCATTTAACCCCTCAATGAGATTTTTATTTTTCAGGGTTCTAAGACCCTTTTCACCAATGTGGCCAAATCTCATATGCCACAACATTGTCTTTTCTGTAGGAAGCTTACCTTCCAAAGTATTTGCACTACCATCAGAACCAATAGCCACAGACTTCTTCACTACTTGTTCAGATGGTGAGGATGAAGAACTATTACATAGAGGAATACATGCATCTAGCTGAAATAATGTACCTCTCCTAGTACCCCTTGTAAGCACTATTGATCCTCTCAACATCTTGCATCCTTCTTTCGAAAAAACAACTTGCACACCTACATCATTCAACATACTTATAGATAATAGGTTTCGTGCCAAACCCAGAATGTGCATAACTCCATTGATTCCCTTTGCTCATCCATCAAAAAATTTAATAGTGACCCTTCCGCATCCAACTATCTTTAGGTGAGAATCATCACCCAAGTACACCTTTCCACCATCGAACTCTTCATATTTTGAGAACCAGTTTTGATGAGAGGTCATGTGAAAAGATGCACTCGAGTCAACCAACCACATATCATCAGATGCATGGGCTGCCAAAGCTACAATGAATGCATCACCATCTTCTTGAGATCTTTCTGAAGCTGAATCTGAACCTTTCTTCTTCTTCTTCGACTCTTTGCAGTCTTTACGGAAGTGCCCAGATTTATCACAGTTCCAACATTTTGCCTTGGACTTATTGGAAGTCTTTGACTTCCCATGAGATTTGGATCTACCCTTATTGTCAAACTTATTGTCATTTTTCTTCCCTCTTTCAGTGGATCTCCCACAAATAGCAAGGGCTTCTTTTTCTGAAATGAAAGCCTTTCTCCACATCTCCTCTCATAGCAGCAAAGACACCACATCATCCATTTTGAAGGTGACTAAAGTGCTTCCGAGAGCCATCACAAGATGGTCCCATGAATCCGGCAAAGAATACAAAAGTGTGTAGCAACGATCCTCCTCCTCTAACTTGACACCAGCTGATGTCAACTGTGCAGCCAGCAGATTAAATGCATTTAAATGATCCGTTAAGGATCCACCTTCCTCCATTCACAGAGAGTACAACTTCTTCCTTAGGAACAACTTGTTCACCAGAGATTTGGCCTGATACATGGCCGCAAGTCTTTCCCACAAAATATTTGTGATTTTCTCATCTAGATTATTCAGAAGGACTGCATCGGTTAAACAGAGTCTTATGAGACCCTTAGCTTTATGGTATTTGATATCCCAATCTACTTGAGCTATAGTTGCTAGTCTTGTAGCACTTGAAGTCGCTTCCCATAGGTCATGATCTTCCAACATGTCTTCCATCTTGAGTTTCCACAACTCGAAATTAGTGCCATTAAATTTCTCCACCTCCATTCTTCCATATGATGAACTTGCCATCTCAATCTGCAAATAAGATTCAGAATGCTCTGCAAAAAACTCCCACTCAACTTGAGATTAGCTCAAAAAACCCTACCCAACAACTAGGATCAACAGTTGATCAAGCTCTGATACCACTTGTAAGGAAACTCAGGTGCAGAAACAACTTCCTACGCTAATCTCTATGGGAGAGTATTGTGCAAATTCTTATAAATCCTTACAATTTCAGATTCGTTAACTACTTTAACAAAGATATTGCAACCACATACAATGCATACAGAAAAATAGAGAATGACACAATGATATACCCTGGGGAAAACCTTTCGGTAAAAAACCCCAGCACTCCAAAACCTGCACAATGTATTATCTTCAACACAAAGATTACAATACACTTGCAACACAAGTTCTTTCAGGAAATGAGAGACAAAGCCAACAAGACTTAAATTTTGTTATATTTCTCCCATAGGAGCAGCATCATATATATAGACTCCTCTGGACCCAAAAATAGGCACAACCACCAAGACCCATGCACAAAGCCACATGTACACAGGTGTTACATGCCATCCCAAGAATAGGCATCCATCCCTAGAATAGACTATGATAGATTGTCATAGAATCCACCAAAAATAACGGTCACAAGAGAAGTGTAAGAGAATCTGTCATACCAACCTATTTTTGGCATATTCTCTTACACACACCAACCACTTCTTCTTGGGCACCCAAATAGGCCCAAGTCATAAGATGCTCTTACACCTATCATAGCACATTCCTTAAATAGTTCTTATGCGTCATAGGAATCCGTCATGACCGTTTCAGTCATGATCTCCTTACGCACAAGCTGCTGACACATCAAGTGGAGTGACACATCAACATGCCAACTAGACATGTACACGCACACTTAATTACATTATTTGCAAAAAATACATTTACAAAACAAATAATAAAAATAGGAATTATCCAAGGTTGAGACACCTTATTCCAAGGTTAGGGCCAATTACAATCAAAAAATAATTCTTCAAGATCCACAATCAGATCCAATACAATCTCAGCTAGTTCAGATCTAAAGACAATCAAAAGTTGATGGAAACCCTGAGGTAGATCTAAACTTGAGCTCGCAAGCCTCCAAGAAATCTCCTTGTCTCCAAGTATGCAAACCCCTAGCTTTGCTACAAACAACTATTAGATTACAACCTGATTTACAAGAACATTAAGAACTTTTCTACAACTTCGCTCTCAGGCTTTGCATCTAAATTCTAGATCTGCTAAGTCTTCAAATCTTGAGCTCTCTCCCCAAAATTCTCCCTAAACATCTACCCAAGTCCTCTTTAAATACTAATCATCAGCCACAAGTCAGCTGGATGAAACCCTTAACTCCCCAAAAATAATAATTAAATGCCATACAAGTCAGCTTACAAATGTATACAAACATTTAATTTTGCATGTTAGCCCAAGACAATGGTTACCAACAATTAATTCACCAATTTGGCTCAACAAATCACACAAAACTCCAGTTGGTAAGTTTGAACTACTGAGCAATAGTAAAATTACTGAGCACACTAGGCATCGCCTAGCACCAGTATCAACCGAGCACTGTAGGTATGAATAAGCAATAATTTCACCAAGCGCCAGAGACTACCAAGTTCCTTTAGTGACTAAGCTTCCTTCAATGACCGAGGCCATCGGTCAAGGCTACAACTGAGAAAAACTGGCCAAAACACAAACACTCCATGTAGTTTACTGAGGACACAAAATGCCCCTACCCTAACCTTGGATGCCCCTGCATTAGACACCCCAGGTTCCAAAAGATGTTCATATGTGAGAAGAACATCTTCCAGGATTCAACACATAAATCCTGAACTGGTTCTTCACATACAAGTCCCCCACCCTTTCGACTTGCAAATTCTTCCACTTCAATTTCCTCTATCTCTTCAAGTCTTTTCTGGACAATGTACAGGTCAGTTCTTCATACTGATCATTCATTTTCTCTGGATCCACAATCTCAACTTGGCTACCAATACTCAGGCTTCTCCTATTGAGCATTGTATCCATGAAAGGCATCAATGAAAACTTCTTGTCATTCTTCTCAATAATAAACACATTTCTTACATAGTCATAGACAGTTCTGCAATCATATTGCCAAGGTCTACCAAGCAATATATCACAAATATTCATCTTCACAATGTCACAAAGCACAAGATCCTTGTACTGGCCAATCTGAACATCAATGAAGCATTGTTCTCTAACTTCCAAAGCATGAACATCTTGCAACCAGCCAAGCCTATAAGGACAAGGATGTTTCATTCTACTCAAACCAAGTTTCTAAACTAGGTCCTCAACAACAAGGTTATCAGTGCTACCACTATCAATAATAACACCATAGAGTTTACCTTCAGTCTTGCATCAAGTCCTAAACAAGTTACTCCTCTAACAAGGTTCATCCTTCATACCTAGCAATGTTCGCCGAAGCAGCAAGTTCTCTGATTCAGGTTCATTCTGAATGTTCTCATTCATCATAGCGGTTCGTCAGTCAACCTTCTTCTGTGTACACTCAAAAGAATAGTGTCCTTCCTCTCCATAGTTATAGCAAGTACCTTTAAAGATAACTCTACTTGTCTTCTTCTTTGGTTCTACAGGTTTTTGTTCTTCTTTTGTATCAGTCATTTTCTCTTTTACCGAGTGATCAATCTTTTCTTTCCCTTGGGAGTTGTTAGGCTGTTTCCTCTTCAACTTATCTTCTGCCTTTAGAGCATACTGATAAGCATCTTCAATAGAATCAATCTTCAGCATACCAAGCTCATCCTGGATATTGAATCTTAGACCATTGACATACATAGCTACCTTTTCCTTACCAAGCTCTCGGTGTCCAGACCAAATAGTAAGTTTGTAGAATTCCTTGGTGTAATCTTCAATAGACAAATCCTTCTACTTCAGATTCTACAACTTCTTAAATAAGTCAAACTCATAGTTAGCTGGTATGAACTTAGCTTTCAACTTAGTCACCATCAATCTCCACCAATTGATCTTTGTTTCACCTTCATCTTCTCTATCTCTTTGTAGTTCTTTCCACCAAAGAGTAGCATGTCCTTTCAACTTTGTCTATGCTAATCTCACCCAAAGAGGATCTTCAATTTCTTCCAGCTCAAAGAAATCTTCAAGTTCACCAATCCAATCAATTATATTGTTGGGCTTCAAAGTACCAGAGAAAGTAGAAACTTCCATTCGGTAATTACTAAACCGAGCAGTAGGCCTAGGCAACTGAGTAGTTTTGTCTTCACTAGATCTGTTCCTCCGGTCATCACCACTAGATCTAGTAGTTTCAAATTCTTTAGCAGCTTCATAGCCATCATCATTACCAACATTTCGAGGTATACCAACAACAGTTCTCATGATCTCAGCGACCATATCATTCTTCATCAATTCCAACTCAGATCTGAAATCTGATTTCACCTTCTCTGTGATCTAGAATTCAACAATATCACAAAGATCTAAAATAAATCTAGGGTCCAATCTTCTTAGAGGCATCCTTAAATATAAAAGAAACCCTCTGTAACAAACCCTCACCGACCACCTTGTGATAATTTCCAAGTTGCAACAAGTCAGATTTCAACCTGCAACCTTGTGAACAACTAGGGCACAATTTCACAAGTTCAGTGCTTTAGATTTGTAATCTAGATTGCACACAATCTCTACTCAAACAAGATCAACTTCACAAGATCATCCTTGCTAGGTCAAGCTTCTGCCTCAATAAGATCAACTTTCACTCCAACAGGAACAAAAATTTTCTCTGATACCACCTTATGTAGTCAAGGATGGTGGATCCAATGAAGGATAGTCCAAACCTTGTAGCCAAAAGAATTATACAGTGGATTACTCAATAATGCAACAAAAGGTAATTATTTAACACTGATTCTTATTAACATGCCCAACTGTAAGGCCTTTTGGGTTAGGGCCAATTACAATTAGAAAACAATTATGCAAGATCCACAATCAGATCCAATACAATCTTAGCTCGTTCAGCTCTAAAGACAATCAAAAGTTGATGGAAACCCTGAGGTAGATCTAAACTTGAGCTCGCAAGCCTCCAAGAAATCTCCTTGTCTCCAAGTATGCAAACCCCTAGCTCTACTACAAACAACTATTAGATTACAACCTGATCTGCAAGAACATCAAGAACTTTTCCACAACTTCGCTCTTAGGCTTCGCATTTGAATTCCAGATCTGCTAAGTCTCCAAATTCTGAGCTCTCTCCCCAAAATTCCCCCTAAACATCTACCCAAGTCCTCCTTAAATACTAATCATTAGCCACAAGTTGGCTAGATGAAACCCTTAACTCCCCAAAAAAATAATTAAATGCCATACAAGTTGGCTTACAAATGTATACAAACATTTAATTCTACATGTCGGCCCAAGACAATGGTTACCAATAATTAATTCACCAAGTTGGCTCAACAAATCACATAGAACTCTAGCCGGTAAGTTTGAACTACCGAGCAACAATAAAATTATCGAGCATACCAGGCATCGCCGAGCACCAGTATCGACCAAGCACCGTAGGCATGATCAAGCAACAATTTCACCAAGCGCCAGAGACTACCGAGTTGCTTCAGTGACCGAGCTTCCTTTAATGACCGAGGCCATCAGTCAAGGCTGCAATTGAGAAAAACCGGCCAAAACACAAACACTCCATGCAGTTTACCAAGGACATAGAATGTCCTTGCCTTAACCTTGGATGCCCCTACATCAAAAGAGAACCTTCAACTGAATGAAGAATTGAGGCAAGAAAACATGAAAATTTTGGAGCTAAGAAATAATAAAGAAATCTTGGAATCTGGATTAAAAGAGGCAAAGAATCACATTGATAAATTGCACACCAGTTCTAATTTGATAGAATCTCAGTTATATGCAAGAAGACTTAAAGGAGATACTAGCTGCATTAGATACAATGAAGCACAAAACCAGATTGATAACATGTGAGCAAGGATGAAAGAACCAAAAGACTCTATTGATACTAAGAAGATAGAAGATCAGACTAAAGATAATGATGAACCACCTAAGGATGAGCGCAAGCCACTAGACCACACTTGTTATGCATGTAAGAAGAATGGACATATAACAAGGAACTATAAAGAGGTAAGACCTTTTAATGGTCACTATTATTCATGCAATAGATTTGGTCATAAAGCTATGAATTGTAAGACAAGTCAGAAGAACAAGACTCAACATAATTAGAGAAAACAAAATCAGCCAAATGTAAGGAGTTCTAAGAATGCTACATGTTAGATATGTAACTATAATGGTCACTCAGCTAGACAATGTAAAATGGTAACCTATGTCAATGTGTCAAGGAATTTAAGGCCTCCAGTTATTTGTCATTCATGTAATAAGGCTAGACACATCTCAAAGTTCTATAGATCAAGGATGCAAAGTCAGGAAAGCCCTAAAAAACCAGAAGAATCAATACTAGATACCAAAGGAGAAGTCAAGTTTGTGAAAGCTTCAGAAGATGTGAGCATGATTTGGTCAGAGGTGAAGAAGGATAAGGTTGATGAGCATGTATTGGATGCATCCATAATGGATGCACTCTCTACATCTAGATGAATGGCCCTCAGGGTCATAGGGGAGCTAATTTAGCTCTAGACCCCTACGTGGCCGGTATACTCACCCTCAGAGTATGCGCTTTTGGATTTAACCTTTTGAGAATAATAGAGGTTGTGTGCAAGAGCGCACTTCCTGATTGATAGCTGAATGAAAGTTGGAAATTTTTAATGGAAGTCTAGTTTACACAGCAAGCATTAATGGTGAAATTTTTACTTTAAAGTACACAAAAGCTTTTAGATCTCTCATTACATTCGAATTCAGAGTGATTGGAGAGCACAAGAGCCCTAGCATTTGATTGTGAAGCATTGCAGATTGATTCACCAGTGATTAGCAGTGCATTTGATTGGTTGTGGAAGTCCTAATCTGTCGTGTCGATTTAGAAGTCTTTGAGATCATTTGGAAAGTGATATACAAGTAAGTAATGGCTACTCCCATTGTATTTGATGTGGCAGAGAAGAAGAGATATGTGTTTTAGAGGCATCCATTCAAATCCACACTAGATGACCTAGAAGGTGAATTCTCTCACACTCCCATGGGTGTTATGCATGTGGAAGATATTAGGGCATACATATATTGTAAGAAGGAACTAGTAGGTTTGGATAGAATAAGAGTGCACATGGAGACAATGATGAAACCTGATAAAACCTTCATGGATGAGTATGTGCAGTTGGAAAATCATCCTATAGTGGAACATGCTATGACATATGAGTTCTATGAGTCAAAATGGATCAAGATCCTACTCAACAAGATCCATGATGACCTATTTTGGATAGGTGAAGTACCGGTTATGATAACAGGAGATCTAATTCATGAGATGACAAGACTCTCAAGGATAGGCACTATTCTTCCAGCAGGCAAGGATGTCAGAAAACTTGTAGAATAGGCTTGCAAATCAAAAAGTGATAGGCACAAAATGACAATAGAGTCTATATAGGAGAAATACATCAAATTGATGTCCATGATACTGGAATACAGGTTCCAACACACTAGTAGAGTAAACAGTGTGTCAGTAGCCACCATTCTAGCAGTAATAAGGTTGGTAAGAGAGAATGGAGAGTTTAATCTGTGGGAGAT
Organism: Chamaecyparis obtusa; assembly: GCA_027943335.1. Classification (NCBI taxonomy): domain Eukaryota; kingdom Viridiplantae; phylum Streptophyta; class Pinopsida; order Cupressales; family Cupressaceae; genus Chamaecyparis; species Chamaecyparis obtusa. Next base: position 416,522 of record BSBK01003256.1, read on the forward strand.
CTTGTGCACACAACTAATAGACAACATAAGAGCCATCAAGCATGACAAGACCAAGATATTCAGGTTTGGGTCTTTAATAATCTATATGTACTTCCATATTCTTGGAAAGGTGTTTGATTTGTATCTAGACAAATCTATTCCCACTATGCCACATATATCCTTTAAGGAATCTACAGAAAGTACCCTTAAGGATTACATGGAATTGGAGTTGAAAACATTCATAGTGAGAATGTAGATGAGGTATAGGATACCTAAAAAGATAGTTGAAAAATACAAGGATAGTATTTGTTTCATGGTAGAGACTGATACAACATGCATAGAGGCTGTTGAACCAAGAACAAAGTGGATTCATCCACTGGGATATGAAGTTGAAGAGAATATTCTAGAAGCTTATGCTCAAGGTCTATTGTCAGCACCTAAGGACCTCAATGAACCTAGATGGGGGACTTATGAAGAGAAAACAAGAGAAGTAGATGCTGTATTGAACAATGCAGCAACAAAAAGAAAACTTGCCAAGATTACTTCAGAGATTTTGAAAATTCATGGAGTATCTCAAGTAGACCTAGACAAAGAAGGGCAAGAGAAGATTGCTTTGGAAATAGAGAGCACAACTGCAACAAATATAGAATCTGATGATCCAAAGATGAAGAAGGTGAAAATTGAGAAATCAGATGATTAGAAGGGTAAAATTGATGTTACCCCTCCTGCACCCAAGGAAACTATTGATCTTACTGCTCCTCTAGAGTATAAGAAAATGGAAAAGAGGAAGAAAGAGAAAGGAACAAGTCATCCATCCTCACGTACCACAAGGAGTCAGAAGAAGAATACACAAGCACCACCTCAAGTAAGTTTTAGACCTAGTCTAAAAGTACTCAATTCAAGAATAGTACCAAAAGGAAAGATAGAACATATAGAAAATTTTTATGACAAGTACAATGAGATAGATAAGTTTGAGATCCACAACATGATTATCAAGTACATGCTTAATTTTAAAAAGATAGTATTAGAGTTGAAGACAGTAATTCTAGATAATGTATGGAATATCTTAGATTTCTTGAAAAGGAAGGCTATAGAAGAGGATTTGAGAATAAGGGAGAAGATCCTAGATGAGAGCCTACCAGTATGTTCTCTAGAGGAGAAGACATTATTGTTGGATCTAGTAAAGCCACATCTTAGAAAAAAATCAAGGACTTTGCACATTATGGACAAGAACTATGATCTTGTTGCAAAGGAAACTGAGAAAGCATTTGAGACAGTTTTCCTAAACAGGCACATGTTCCCTCTACTACACCCACAAAAAAAGTTCCCAAAAAGGTTGAAAAAGAGTCACAGACCATAAATGTACCATCTAAAGGTCCACAAGATTTAGCGCATATAGTTGATCCACCCACAGAGGCAGAGAAGCCTGCACCTATAACAAAAGTTCAAAAGAATGACACAATTTTTATTGACAATGTAGAGATAGCTATGGAGGCCTCCGACATTGACTTGGATAAGTTTGAAGAGGCTTTTGTGAGTATTAAGGAGGCTAAGACTCTATGTGGTAACACCCCTCCCAATTAGCAAGAATTTTTGATTGAGGATATAATAGAGGAAGAAGGAGAAAAAGAAAAAGAAGAAGAAAAGAAAGAAGAAGAAAAGGAAGCAGAAAAAGAGAAAGGAGATGAGAGTATGAAAAAAAATGAGCCATTTGTTGAGATGTAGATCAGTGTTAAGCATGAAGTCATGGATAGTACAAATATCACTCCACTACCCTCCGCAACATTATTGTCAAGTTTGACACCTGACACAACTAGTTTGGATTCATGGGGAGAAGAAGACTTGATCAAGATCAGTGTCTTAGATATGGAGAAGGCCAAGGAGAAATAGGTAATGAGGAATCCCCTCTTTGTAGAATTAGTAAATATCCTGAACAACTTGTTACCAGCAGATAAGAAAGTGTCCAAGGTACACTTTGTTGATGATGTAAGTGTAATTATTTCACATTTCAAGAGTAATTTCTCTAACTTGGAAGAATCAACATCATTAGTTGTAGAGGATAAGTATATGAAGAAATGACTAAATGATTTGGTCAGTAACTTCTCACTAGACCTTAGTTCACTCAAAGTTGGACAAGCAACTTTGAAAGAGTTTGTAGCAAAAGGAAGGAAAATTATTACTGACTGCATGAATCAAGATAAGTTGACAACCGATCACTACAAGAAGATTCAAGAAGTAGAGGCCATCATTGAAAATGTGAGGAAGTCAGTAGAAGATCCCTCTATTGATGTAAACATGTATATCAGGGATAGATTGAGAAAATTGAGAAGGCAGAAAAGGAGATGTCAAAGATAAGGGTTAGGCAGACTCAGCTTAGAAATGCTCTTGCACCCTCCCTAGATGTGTTGAATCAGATTATCAAGGAGATCAATGCCACCATGGTGACATATGATCAAGGTCCTAGTTCAGATTTGGAGAAGATGGAGAAACTACAATATGCCTTATGCACCCATCTCCAAACAATCAATGCATTGATTACATTTTGGAAGCAAGAGATCCAAAATTTATAGATTGCATACCCGAATTTACTTTTAGTGTAAGTACTTGTACAGATTTAGTTTTGTAACACCTTTGTCATTAATTTAAATAGAGGAGTATGTATAGAATATGGAGCTATAGCTATGTGAAGAAAATGAATAGTAAGAAGATATAAGATAGAGTATGATTAAGTGATTTTTATATTAAGGGATAGTTAGTAACTTTGCCATATTCCTTGTTGCCATCAATGACAAAGGGGGAGATTGTTGGAAAGTTGACTATACTAGTGTATATGACTTAATATAGTGTTTTCATTATGGAAACAAAGTCATATGATGTTTTGGAGTCAGCGCTCATGATAAGAAGATTAGAAATTGGCTAAGTGTTGAAGATTGGACAGTGTACAGAGTACCTGAAGGTCAAAGCGTCAGCACACTACATACAACAAAATTATGGTATGTTCCCAAAAATTAAGTTGGTAAGACCATATTTATGATAATTTTAAGAGCACATGATCAGAAGACTCAGTATGAGGAGATACATAGAGTTTAAGTTGCACAGACAGTGAATGCCAGAGAAGAACATAGCAAGCAACTGATTGTTAGTATTTTGGTTAGCGGTTATATTATTATGTTATAAAGGCTATGCACCTATTGTAATTAGGTTGTAGACATATAATTATGTTTGTTTGTAAACATGCTTGAGCCAATTCAATTGGAAGCATTGTAGGTAATTAGTTATAGGCCGACCTAGTTAATTGTTTTAATATGCACATATAAATATGAGATGCATCCTTTGTAATATGCATTAGAGTTGAAATAGAATTGAGATAAGTAGAGCAGAAGTGTGCGAAGAGTTGTTAAGATGTATTAGAGCTTTGCAAGAGGTCAAAGCATCAACACATCAAAGGAACTGATCTAACAAGCAGTGTCAGAACACTAGTTCATCCAGTAGATATAGTGTGTATATGAGATCTGAAGGTTGTAGCCTTCATCACTTGAGCAGTGAGCTCTAGGATAGTGTGTCCCCACCCCTAACAAGGTTACTGTAAAAGACTCCTAATAGGGTTTGACCCTTGACAAGGTCACTGTACTAAATACATTGTAAAGAAACTCCTAACAGGGTTAAGGATCTTCTAACAAGGATCATAAAACACTAGTATAGATTATTAGTGGGTGTCAATTCCCACCGGGGTTTTTACCTATTTGGGTTTCCCCGTAACCACATTGGTGTTATGTGTTGAGTTCATGTTTCTTATTTATGTTGATGTTCATCTTAGTACTTAAGCATTCAAGTTAAGTTTAATAAGTAAAGAAAAAAGATTAAATTAAGTGAACACTGATTCACCCCCCCCCCCCCCCCCCCTCTCAGTGTTCCCATTCCTAATAATGTCTTGTAGAATGAGGTGACTGGTAGGTCATACACCATGGTCTATCTTCTACAACATTTATAGAATTTTTTTGTAAGAGATCAAGGATGAATTTTTCATTATTTCCTTTTACAGTTGGGACAATAGGTTTTCCATCCTTCCATTGGGTGTTATAAGGGTAATTCTGTAGCCTATTCTGCCTATTGCAATTATTGTTGAAATGGGGCTTTTCTACAGCTGAAATCCTATCATTTCTATTTTTGGGTGCTTTCAAGTCCCTCAGTGCATTTAGCACTTTATCCAACTTCTCTTCTTCTTGCCTCTTATTTCCAATAATATTTTCATTATCCTTCTTATAGTTCTTGTTTCCAAACAACTTAGGATCATCTCTTTTCCCACCCAATTTACCAAATATCTTCATATTATTCTCAATATTCACAACAAACCTAAAGGCATCTCTGAGAGTTATTGGTTCTTTATCTCTTAGTATTTATCCAGTCTTTCCATCAAAGGCATTGAAGTATGTTATCAGACAGACATTGTCATCTAACCTCATAACTTGAAACAATTTGTGCATACCCTTTTGAAACCTCATGTTAAACTTAGCTGCAGATTCATTCTGATTCTTCCTTATGTTGTTAAATTCATTTAGCATGAAACTAGCATTAGGCCCATCACCAAATTGTTCCTTGAAGCATTTTTCAAAAGCATCACATGTATCAATACAACAATCAGGGAGTCTTTTAAACATCTCTAGCATCTTCTACTAAAGATTGAACAAATAGTTTCATGACTACATCCTCATGTTGTATTTCATAGTCAGTTAACATATCTACAAACAACCTAAGGTGTTCTTCACAACTAATGACATTATTACCAGAAAATTTGGTTACCTTATCTCTTATCTCAGTTGGAATAGCATTAGGGTAGCCTGGTATCCCATCAAAACTAATTTTTATATACCCATCTAATTGCACAGGTCTTCTTTGAAAACTTAATCCTATATTCCCACTAGGACCAGCATTTAAAGCTATACCCCCACCTACTTGTACATTTGACTGTTGCTTAGGTTAAACATTTAACTTAGTAGATGAAGTAGAAGGAAAATTATGAGCATCAACATTACCAAGTGGAGCAGCATTAGAAGTTGCAGATGGCATACCTATTTCAGGTGTAGATGGTCCAAGGGTGTTTGCAGATGAAGCCTTCAAGAACTAGATCTTCCTTCTTGTTTTTTCAATGGATGCTTCAACTTCAGCCTTCTCTAATTCCTTTTCTAGGTCATCTCTTTCCTTCTTTCTCTTTTCCATCTCTATGTCAAAAATTGAAACAGGTGGTGGGATTTCTAGTCTAGCCACATGCTCATTTATTTTAATCCCAACCATCTTTTTCTTCCCATTATTGTTATCAATAGCAGCAGGTTTAGCACTTTCATTTGCACTTTTCTCTTTAGAATAAGAATCATAACTTTGTAATTGTCTAATCATAGGGCCCTCTTGTTCAAACTCATGGTCTTGCTATAGGTGTTCTTTCTCACTTCTCAAGACAACAAGGTCACCAAAAAGATAAGGCTGCAAAGATTTAGGAACATAAGCAAATATTTTGTTTCTCTCCTTTATTTCATTAATCTCTCTAAGTAGACACTCTCTTTCCATTAAAGCATTTATATTCTTAGCCTCTCTTTCTTTTTGTAACCTCTTGTATATTGCATCTTTCTCTGCTAATTATAATCTCAATGCACCCAAATTAGTTGGGTTTATTATAACATCTTCAGAGCTTGATGATACATCCATATCAGTGATATTTTGATATGGGAAATGGACCCCTCTTGGTCCATTGGTTTCCTTTCTATATTATTTCAATTTTGATGCATACTTGTCACATACTCCTTATTTCCTCCCTTTACATTTTGATTTGCATGCAGTATAACCTTATCTTGAAATAATACCTCTGGGGTATCATAGAAATTGTCTCCATAGATACCACTATCAGACTTTGAACTTTTATACAGTGATCCATCTTTATTAGCAGATGTACATGTACTACCCCATCTTCAACATTATTTTGTTCCCTTACAGGTGCACTGGTGGAATCTCCACCTTTTCTAAGCCAAATTTTCTTTCCTAACCTAAGTAACTCTTCTAGAGTAACCTCTTGGTGTCTTTTGACAAAGGCTCTTATATTTTTTCTTCTATCCATAGTTTGTATTTTGTAAACACACTAGTTCTAACCCTTTGAGTCACCACCCATGTTTTAATGGGAACTCTTAATGGACAAACCTTGTGAATCTAAAGAGAATCTCAAACGGAATAGGAGAAACATGGGGACCCAAAAAGAAATGAAATGCACTGAACTAATTTTTTTTAACTTAGCTAGAGACCTCTAAGAATTTTATAAACCTAATGGTTCTCAAAATGTTCTAATACTTTGTACTATCACACTCCACAATGAAGTTGCCATTTTGTTGGCTCCTTTTTCATCTTTTGCAGATTTATAATTTGATTGACAAACTAATGTCTCCGACTCTTTAAAACCACTCCAAATCAGACAAGAAAAATGACCAATTAACAAGGACTGAGATATTAGTCTTCCTACACTTCAAGCCTTAATGCTCAGGTGGGTATACCTATGGATTCACTTCTTAAAGGAATCAGTTAAACTTATTTGCATTATCCAACATAAATATTAGGAATTAATGTCCTTATCACATTGACAAAAAGATTTGTCATTTATAAGTTGATTGATGATGAAGAATTTCTTCCTAAGAACAGATCAATGTCTCATTCTAGGGCATAGAGTCAAATACAACATACATTAAAAGAAAATGTAACTCAAACACACTCATAACCCATAATAAGTTCTTTGCAGATTATTCCTCTCACTCTCACACTTAGACATCAAATTCTAACAAGGATTATGAACTCTCTAAAATTACCCCTAATAATTACCCCTCCCTTGAAAGGAACTCAAAAATAACTTCAAAATTTACTTTGTAAACCATACATTAAATTGCCTTGCAATATTAACAGATAAGAATTCAAGACCATAACAAGAAGACATTCACAAATATGAGATGGAATTCTAGTATATTTTCATTAAAATTTTTAGTATCAGTACATTGACAATGAAAGAATGCCAGAACAAAATAGTAGGTAAAAATTCTCTCTATTTAGTTGCTAATTTCACCATCCTTATACAAATACAACAACTAACTATATATAGCATTCACTAGCCCTCTTGGAATCTTGGAAGAAACAAGATGCAACAAGCTTCTAATCATTTAGGGCAAAATTAGGGTTTCCAACAACTACAACAACCAGAAAACTGTAGAAAAGACATGCCACCTAACTAGGAGCAATTAGGTCACAATCTAATCTTCAATTCAAGCAAAAACCTAACTGGTACACCACAAGGATAAGAAATATCACCATAAAAAAATTCCATTGTTTTCGACTGCACAATAAATGACATGATTGTTTCATCCACTTCTCCACGACATGGAAACCTTTCCAAGAAAGCATTATTTCAAAATCTTTCTAGGTGGTGAATAGGATCAGATCAAGTAGATTGTTCATCATTGCATTTAAGAACCAGTACTTTGCTATAGTTATTTCTGTTAGGTCAAATCAATTTTGAGAAAGAATATGATCTACATCAATTTTCACCTACCCTAACCCCTTTTAAGCCTGCAACTTTGTCACCTATGATCACAAAATGAATCAGATATGATTAAGTTTTTGAAACCTGACTTACTGGCTTTATTTTCTATTAAAAAAACCTAGCAAAATTTCAAAGTTTTAAAACACAACGGTTATCATCCAGGTTTAAAACACAGTGGTTGATCTCCATCTTTCCCAGCACATCATGTGGTTCACATAAATTGACAAAATAATCAACTAAGGGTTTTAAATTTACTTTACACATCACCCTCCTTGAGAACCAATAAAAAATGAGAAACTTAACATTACTTGGCTCCGAGGACCCACCATTTTATTTACTCATCAGGTTGGACATGTGGCGGTAGGTTGTGATCCCATAAAGAATATCCATCATGCAACTTGAGATCAAGGCATCACGCCCGTCGTTGGATCATCAAGATCAAACCATCCTTTACTCTCCATCCAAAGCCATTGACCAAGGTCCCACCACTACCAGGTGTCAAAAGGTTGTGATCCCATGATCACTAACCCTCTTGCAAGTTCTCATCAAGGCATTGCACCCATTGTTAGATTAAATCTGATCTGCATTACTTTTATCTTTAACCACATCAAGTCTTTAACCAATCATCTTCTGGAGATCACACGATAACAAGCCATCTCAGGGTCTCCAAACTTTTGTCTTAATCAGGGTTTGATCATGAGAGTGAGTGACAAAGGAAAATCTCTTAATTGCTAAGCATTTGTCTTGACCAGGATTAGTTCTTGAGATCCAATGACTAAGGTAGTCTCATAATCACCAGATTTTCACTTAACTTAGCAAAGATCATGACATTCAATGACAACCCTCGATCTTGTCCTCCATCAATAGTTGTCTCTTAATTTCTTAATGCATCATGACTTAGTTGTTTCATTACAAGACTTGGAGACAACACATTTCTTAACCACTCACCAAATCGGTGGATGCTAGATACTTAACTGCCAACATCATGAGATTTAGAGATAAGTCAAAACATTTAAGACCTTTACCCTTTCGCCAAATCTCTAGATGTTAAAGACTTAATATCAATCATTGCAAGATTAGGAGATAGCCCTAATCACCAAGTTGTGGAAAAAATAGAATTAGATGGTAGATATAAAACCTAACAGACTGGTCCCACTTACCTTGATCCTTTTTTGCTGAAGCATCCAACAACTGTCAGGTTTTGCACTGCTTGCCGACTAGGCCTGAAAGACCTAACACTACTATCATATTTCTCTTTTCTTACATCTGTCAGACTTAGCACTGCATACCTATTGAGCCCAACAGACTTAACAGTTTTAATAAAACACTGTGACTTAGGAAAAATGAACATCATCGGGTAAATGAAAATTTGAAGACTTTGACCATGCCCGATGATGGAAAGACATATGACAAAAACCTGACTAAGTGGTGCAAAAAAGGTAATGAAGAAATATACTTGAGGTAGGGTTTTATGGACTTAAATGAATTTTTTATTGAAACCCTTACATTGACAAAACTCTATTTCTTCACCTTGACATAGGATATGGAAAACTTCTAACTTTGCGGGAATGAGGACCATTTTCAATAGATTATTTCCATGATAGGAAAATGGGCTAACAAAAGGTAATCATTAACAGTGAAAGCTCGAAGAATCTGGCATCTGAGGAAATGGTTGAAAATTTGCAGTTGGAAATGTTGAAACACCCTAAAACCTATCAAATTTTATGGATCAAGGATGAGCATACACTATTGGTAAGTGAACAATGTTATGTGAATTTTAAAATTGGAAAGTACTATGATAAAGTATTATGTGATATCATGCCTATGAATTGTTGTCACATTTTGTTGGGTAGAGCTTGGAAATATGATAGACATGCTATATATGATGGAAGATTCCATAAATATAGTATTTGGGCTGATGGGAGAAGACAAATCTTGTTGCCTTTGATTGAAGAATCTTTTGGTAATGTTTGTACATCTGTGAAAGTTTATTTGATGGAAGGAAGAAAGTTTATTAAGGATTTAAAGAAGAATGATGTATGTTTTGCTATGATTCCTAACAAACTGAGTGAGAAAATAGTAGATAATATCCTTGAAGAGGTTGATAAGATACTCACCGAGTACAAAGAAATCATTTTTGATAATGTACTTGATGGTTTACCACTAAAAAGAAGCATTGATCATTGTATAGATTTGATTCCTGGAGCTAGTTTACCGAATAAAGCACCACATTGGTTAACACCTACCGAGAATGAGGAACTCAAATAACAAATCAAAGAATTGTTATAGAAAGGATTGATTCAAGAAAGTTTGAGTTTGTGTGCAGTACCAGTTGTATTGGCACTTAAGAAGAATGGAGAATTACGAATGTGTATTGATTCCAGAGGAATCAACAAGATAAAAGTGAAATATAGGTTTCCTATATCGAGAATGGATGACATAATGGTTAGCTTGAGTGGAGAAAAGTATTTTACCAAAATTCATTTAAAAAGTGGATATCATCAGATAAGAATTAGAGAAAGTGATGAATTGAAGACTGCTTTCAAAATAAGAGAAGGTTTGTATGAGTGGTTGGTTATGTCTTTTGGTTTAACTAATGCACCGAGTACTTTTATGAGATTGATGAATGAGGTTTTGAAGAAATTCTTGGGTAAATTTGTGATTGTATACCTAGATGACATTCTGATATTTAGTAAGACCAGAGAAGAACATTTGTTTCACATTAAACAGGTATTGCAGAGATTGAAAGAAGAAAAGTTTCTGATTAATTTGAAAAAGTGTTCCTTCATGAAAGAAGAGATTGTATATTTGGGATTTATGATTTCAGTTGATAGTTTGAAAATGGATCCTGAGAAGGTTGAAGCTATTTTGAATTGGCCTAAACCTAAAAATTCTAGTGAGGTAAGATCATTTCATGGTTTAGAAAGTTTTCACTGAAATTTCATCAGGAATTTCAGTTCAATTTTTAATGCTATGAATGAGACTATGAGAGGAGATAAAAGAGAATTCAAGTGGACACATGGAGCTGATAAAAGTTTTGAGACTTTGAAGCAGAAGGTTGTTGAATTACCTGTGTTAACTTTACCTAATTTCAATAAGGTATTTCAAGTTAAACATGATGCAAGTGGTAATGCAATAGTGTTAGAGATTTGCCAACAAACCAGTGTTGACTGTATGTTTGTCATTGATGACAACATATGGTAAGTAGCATGCATTGAAGTCTTATGTAGAGAGCATTGAGCATATGTTTCTTAGATATGTTATCAACATGATATCATATATGTAGAGGTTGATTCTGAGTACAAAAAGTTGTGTAGTTTGTTTCAATAGTATTCCTGACAATGTTACAGGCAGAGTTTTGTATGTGATTTTCAGTATGGTTATGATGGAGCCTTGCACATTTATATTTGTGTTTTCAACATGCTTGTGGATCTATGTTCATGGATATAGAGTTATTTGTGTATTACAAGTTGAGTTATGATGTTTCTATTTGTCAGTTATAGTTTCCCGAGTTTATCTGATGGAGCTAACATTGTTTATATTATTTTAGTAGTTGTGCCTATCATTTTGATATGTGTGTTTAGTTTTGTGTTTGGTGATGAGTTAATAATGTTTGGTTAAAAGAACATAACATATTTCATCATGAGATTAGAGTTTCAATTAATTTGGTGGAGCTGACTGTGTGAAGCGACGCATCTACTCATATTGAGTTGTGCGGTCCTATTTGTGTTGCATGCTTGGTTTAGCCATTGGAGATGTTACTGAGGAGTTGTTTCTCTATTATGATTTCAAGGAAGTTCTAATAGGCTGGCTTGAGTATATCATTTGGAGAAAGATACTTATAGCCAGTCAATTGTGATTACTAAGTGTGATTGTGATAGCAGAGCAGAAGATGCGAATGTACTAAGACAGTCAATCATCAATTGAAGATCTATGTGAAGAAGAAGAGAGTATAAGCTATTCATTGGAATTGATCAAGATAGTAGGTCTACTTTCTAGCTCACCAAGATATATATATAGTGTGTATCTATTATGCAGAAGGTTGCAACCTTCACCATTTGAGCAGTGTGCTCCCAGATAGTGTGTCCTCACCTTTAACAAGGTTAATTATAAAATACTCCTAACAAGGTCCGACCCTTGACCAGGTCACTGTACTTCATGCATTGTAAAGATCAACTCCTAATAGGGTTGCAAGATCTTCTAACAGGGATCATTATACTCTAGTGCAGTTTATAGTGGGTGCTAATTCCCACTGGGTTTTTTACCTATTTGGGTTTCCCCGTAACCAAAATTGCGGTGTTGTGTTAAGTGTTATCTCATTGTGTATGTGCTTAATGTTATTCTGTACTTAATTGGATAAAGAATTTAATCTTTTAGTGTTAGGAATGAATTCTGAAGCCTTTGGTAGTCATTCTATAGTAGTGGTTGTTGCATTCATGACTATGATTGTCATTGATGTCAACACAGTGATATTCTAGAGTTTAGCAGAGAAGCAGGCACAGTTTTGTTTTGCGCACATGTTATATTGCAAATTGAGTTATGTGTAGTTGATGGTATGTTATTTGGTGTGTTATTATCCTATGGTTAAGAGCACAAAAAGAAATTCATTTATTCATGAAAGTTATAAGCATTTTGGTGGAAGTAGTATTCTGGCAGTGTTCTTGAGTAGCGGTTTTTGGTAATCGGAGGATATCTCCTAACCGGGATGGAATCTGATTATGTGTAGTTAAAGGGAAGTTTGAGAATCATTATTGGTGATGTGGTTCATAGTGAAAACTTTGAGGTCACACGATTGGAAAGTTATTGTATCTGGAAGCCGATAGTTTTATGTAATTTTGATGTAGCGTGTTGAAATCATTATTTTGTATTTGCATGCTGACTCATTTGTAATTATTTGAGTGTGGTATAAAGGAAGGAATGTTTTTCTTGTTGTAAGATGGGATTGTAATAGTTGCGATACCAAATTATGAAAGTTGTGATGCAAATATATGAATGAGGTGAACAATAGAGCTAATTCAGTGATGAAGGAAGACTTGCGAAGTACATAGATTTGAATTTGTGATCTTGTGTAGTAGAGAGTGCATTTTTGGCACAGTGTGAAGGAGGTAACATATTTCATATTATTCTATTGAATAATCCTAAGATCTGTTGGATAGTGAGTTCAAAGATCTTGCCTTGAAGCTCTTTAGGCAGTGGGTCCTTCTATCTTCCATAACTCCTAACAGGGTTAGAATCTTTTAACAGGGATTCAAAATCTCCTAACAGAGATTCATATGTACTGAATGTATTTCATAAGACTCCTAATAGGGTCCATCCTCTAATAAGGAACTTTCATTTTAGTGCATCATTTTGTGGGCATCATTCCCACTAGGGTTTACTCTTTGATCAAGAGGTTCCTTAGTTAACATATCTTGTGTTATTGTGTCATTGTGTATGATTATCTTTCTATGGTTGGTTACTACATTGATTATATGGTTTAATGCTGTTGAAGTTGATATTGAAGTTGATAATTGGTTTAATTATCAGATAACTGATTCACCCCCCCTCTTAGTTATCTTGGGGATCTTTGCTTTCTAACAATTGGTATCAGAGCGACAGGTCCTTGAAAGAGAAGTTTAACAACTTAAGGAGATCTATGGCTAATTTCAAGAAAGAAAGCCCTAAGTTTGATGGAGTAAATTTTGACAACTAGAAAGAAAAGATGAAGACACATCTCTTATGTTTAGGACTAGGTTATTGGTTGATTACAAAGAATGAGAGAACTATAATTGAAGAAGAAAATCTTGAATCAAGTTCTAAAGATGAGGTAGATCTATTCATGTGTAACATACTTGCAAGAGAAGCACTTTTATTAGCACTTCCAGAGAATGAATACAGTCAGGTAAAAGGTTTAACTAGATCTTATGATATTTGGAAAGCTTTACGTTCTACTTTTGAAGGTGATGAACATGCAAAGAAAGGTAGGTTACATAATTGGATTTGTGCATTTGAAGACATAAGAATGATGGAAGATGAATCTGTTAGAGGCTATATTGGTAGGATGTCAGAAATTGTTGCAGGAATAAAGTCTTGTGGAGGTGAAAAGGCAGAGAATGAAGTAATATGGAAGATTCTGAGAACATTGACACTGGTATTTAGGTAGACTACACAAATGATTGAACAAGTGATACCTTGTACACCAAACTTTTCAAGAGAGACTCTTCTTGGAAGATTGGAAGCAGCAGAGATGAATTTTAGATTATCAGGAGAACTACCTAGAGTGGAGACAACATTCAGTGCTCTTAGCATCAGACCTACTTTGTCTAGAAGTACAAGTGTGAATGGAGATTATGCCAGTAGTAGCAGATCCAAATCTAATGAAGATAAGAAGATTGAAGAAGGTATTGCCTTGCTTGTGAAAAGAGAACCAGATGGTAAGAAAATTTTTAAATGTTGGACATGTCAAGAATATGGTCATTTTGCATCTAAGTGTCCTAAGAGAGTTAAGAAGTATAGAAATAATTTTAAGCCTAGAAGACCTAAATAATGTTATTATGCAAATGATGAAGAAATTGAAGCAGGAATTGAAAGACATTTGAGTGACAGTGATAATGATAACTTTGATGACATAGGATTTGTAGCAATTAAGGAAGAAAATTCTGAATCTAATGTTAAGGAAGAGAAATCCTTAGTTTCCCAAGTTGAAAAGAAAGCTGATTGGATTATAGACAGTGGTTGTTCACATCATATGATTGGTGATAAAGGAAAGTTCATAAAGTTTAACAATTATGATGGAGGATTTGTTAGAGTTGGTAACAATGCACCTTGTTTGATTAAAGGTATAGGATCTATTACTCTTGATGGAAAGACTAATACTGATGAAGTTTACTTTGTTGATGGATTGAAACATAATATTTTGAGTGTTGGACAGTTAGTTGATAAGGGATATCAAGTTTTGTCTACTGAAGAAACTTGTGTGATTAAGGATAAAGATGGAAATCTGATTGGAACAGGATCTAGAACCAGAGGTAATGTATTTCAGTTGAACCCTATTGAGATGACATGTTTGATGACTAAGATTGATGATAGTTGGTTATGGCATAGAAGGTTCTATCATATAAACTTTGATAATATTGTGAAAGTAAGTTCTAAACTTGTAGTAAGAGATTTACCTAAGATTATGAAGCCTACTAACATGATTTGCAAGGAATGTGTGATGGCTAAGCAGAAAAGGAGTTTATTTCCTAGCAAGAAGTTCACATCTACAAAAAAATTGGAGATTGTTCATACAGACTTGAGTGGTCCTACTAGGACTAGAGGATTCTATGGAGAAAGGTATTTTATGATTCTTGTTGATGATTTTACAAGAATGATGTGGATTGCATTTTTGAAAGAAAAATCTAAATCATTTGATAAGTTTAAGGTCATGAAGAATAAAGTTGAGAATGCATTAGGAATGAGGATTAAATGTTTGAGATCTGATAGAGGTGGAGAATTTACATCTAAAGAGTTTAACACTTTTTGTGAAGTAAATGGTATTAAGAGACAATTTTCAGCCCCTAGAACACTTGAACAAAATAATATTGTAGAAAGAAGGAACAGATCAGTGACTGAAGTAGCTAGAGCTATGTTGTTTGAAGGTGATTTGGCAAAGACATTTTGGAGAGAAGCAGTGAATACAATAGTATATAGAATGAACAAAGTACAAATTAGAGTAGACACAAACAATACACCTTATGAATTATGGTTTGGACATGCACCCTCAGTTAAGTATTTTAGAATTTTTGGAAGAAAATGTTATATTAAGAGAGATGATGATATAGGAAAGTTTGATCCTAGAAGTGATGAAGGAATTTTTCTTGGATATTCTTTGAAAAGAAAAGCATATAGATGTTACAATAAGAGAACTAAGACTATTGTTGAAAGTGCAAATGTAAAAGTTGATGAGAAGTTTAAAATTCAGGCTTGATTATGAATCTGATGAAGGAACTAACCCTTAGCCTAATATTGAAGCTACTAAACAATTTTTTGAGACTGACAGTGAATTGTTGTTCATGAAAGTCATGTTGAAGAAAATAGAGAAGAATCTAGAGAAGAATCTACAGTTGAAGAAAGATCAGTGACTATGACACCTAACAGGTATATATCAAGACATCATCCTGTTGAACAAGTGATTGGAAGTTTGGACAGAGGAGTTATGACTAGAAAGAAGGTACGTTTATGTTTGAATTCTCAAATTGAACCTAAGTCTACTAATGAAGCTTGTAAAGATGAACATTGTATTAAAGCTATGAAAGAAGAATTGGATCAGATTGAAAAGAACAAGACATGGGAATTGGTCCCTAGACCTAAAGATAAAAATGTGATTGGAACTAAATGGGTATTCAGGAACAAGATGAATGAACAAGGATAAGTAATTAGAAACAAAGCAAGATTGGTATGTAAGGGATACTCACAACAAGAAGGAATTGAATATGAAGAGACTTTTGCCCCTGTGGCAAGACTTGAAACAGTAAGAATGTTTTTGGCTTATGTAGCATTTAAGAAATTCAAAGTGTATCAGATGGATGTGAAGTCAGCATTTCTGAATGATGAATTAGAAGAAGAAGTCTACATTGAGCAGCCTAAAGGTTTTCCTTTGACTCAAGAAGGAGACATGGCATGTAAACTAAAGAAAGCATTGTATGGACTAAAGCAAGCACCTAGAACTTGGTATGCTAGATTAGATAAGTATTTGTTAAAGTTGGGATTTACAAAAGGAACAATTGATAGTAATTTGTATACAAAAGAAATTGAGAATGGATTGTTAGTTTTGGTTATTTTTGTTGATGATATTATTTTTGGAGGAGAAGATGAAGCTAGTGAAAAATTTGCTGATGAAATGAAGACAGAATTTGAAATGAGTATGATTGGAGAAATGAAATACTTTTTGGGATTACAGATAACACAAAACAAAGATGGTATCTTTGTAAGTCAGACAAAGTACTTGGATGATTTGTTGAAAAGATTTGGTATGGAGAATTGTAAACCAGTTGGAACACCTATGGTTACAGGACATAAACTGTCTAGTAAAGATGAAACACCAGTAGTTGAGCAGAAGAAATACAGATCCATGATTGGTGGATTGCAGTACTTGACACACACTAGACCAGATATACAACATTCAGTTGGAATGGTAGCAAGATTTCAAGCTGAACCTAGAGAGTCACATTATGCAGCAGTAAAGAGGATATTGAGATATCTTAGAGGCACAATGGACTATGGATTGTGGTATGAAACTTTTGATGATTTTACCCTATTTGCATATAATGATGCTGATTGGGGAGGAAACAATTGTCTGAAGAAAATTGCTACTCAAATTATGTATTGTCTTTGATGTCACACAATGTCATAATCCGCAGCAATCAGTACCTACCAAGCTCAGTCGGTCTACCTGGCAGCAAAATTAGTGCTTACCGAGTTCACTCGGTTATTAAAGAAAAATTAGCATTTACCGAGTTCAGTCGGTCGTCAAAGAAAATTCAGTGTTTACCGAGTTCAGTCAGTTGTTGAAGAAAAGTTAGCATCTACCGAGTTCAGTTGGTTATCAAAGAAAAAGGATTATCAGTGTTTACCAAGATCCCTCGGTCTCCGAAAGATTGTAGAAAGTTATGGTCACCGAGCACTGTCGGCCCTTGAAGGATCTTTGCAAATAAAGTTTGCTTAATTCAGCTGACTGTTATACTAAGTAATGTCGATTTGACAAATCTAAAATCAAATAAATAAAAGGTCAAATGTGAAAAATAAACAAGAATTATAGCAGAAGATATATAGAAGAAAGACAGGAAAGGTGTGTGCGAAATTGTGAAGGATGACCAGATATCCTTGAGGAGCAGTAGAGATATATTCGATCAGGAAGGATCACACTTATGCAGAATAGAGATCTATAATCAGCAAGGCAGTTGCATTATTATACAGGTCATTTTCATTGTTACCTTTTTATCATTGTAATAGTGAATTCTAAATCTCTTAACCGAGTTGGTTTAACAACCATATTGTAAATCCTCTAACAAGGTGACAATTCCATTGAATTGTTTTCAAGACCTCTTACCAGGCCACTCCTAGCAGGGTGATTAAATCCTCTAACAAGGTCACACCTAACAGTGTGTTTTGTAACCTTTTACCGGGTTGGCTTCTAACCGGGCATCACTTCAGAAAAGTGAAAATCAGTATCTAGATACATTGGTGGTTTTTCCCATATTGGGTTTCCACGTTAAATCTTGTGTCTCTTGTGTTCTTAATGGTTATCTTAATCATATACAAGTTCTGATGAATATCTAAAGATAAATTTACTAATACTTTTTGCATCTACAAAGTTACTGCAATCTATTTACCGAGTGTTAAACAGATAATATTCATTAAGATATCCTAAGGGATCTGGAAAGAAATAATTGTTAAGTGTTTTATGGTTGACTGATTCACCCCCCCTCTCAGTCACTTCATCCATATTCCATCAATTGGTATCAGAGCTTTTGGTGCTTGCAGGAAGGGTTTCAAGGACCTAAGCTAAAGATCAGGATGTCTTACAAGAGGGAAATTCCAAAGCTCAATAGAGATAACTTTTTAGCATGGCAAGGTCTCATGTGACTTCATCTGGCTTCCATTGGTGATTCAGGATGCAAATACATTGATGAAGAATACACAGTTCCTACTGGCGCATTAACTGTTGAAGACATTGCAGAGAAAAAGACTCATAACACCATGATTATAGACATTGCCTCTACTCTCAGCTATGAAGAATTTGATGATATTAAAGAATGCACTACTGCATATGAAATGTGGATCACACTGAAGAAAATATATGGTGGTGATGCAAATGTGAAAAGAGCCAAAGCAGAAAGCCTAAGAGGACAGTTTGACAAGATGAATATGAAAGAAGATGAAAACATTGCAAAATATGTTGAAAGAATCAAAGCAAGTGTAAGTGCAATTAGAACTTCTGGAGGAACAATCTCTGATGAAATTGTTATAAGAAAAGTACTCAGAACATTACTCCCTATCTATGCAATAAGAGTATCAGCTATTCAAGAAAGAAGATGTGAAACAAACCACAATATAACTTTGGATGCTTTAGTTGAAAGATTGACAGCCTTTGAATTAGACAACTATGACAACTATGTTCCAAATTCCAAAAATATTGAGTCATCATTTGAGGCCAAAGTTTCACTAAGGAAGAACAAGAAAATTAAAGAAGTTCATTCAGAAAGTGAAGATGTATCAGAAGAAAGTTCTGATAGTGATCTTGAAATTGTAGAAGCATTACTTGCAAAGAAGTACTCTAAAGGGAAAGGTAAATATAAAGGTAAAACTCTTTTAATCTATTTTTCATGTGAAGAAATTGGACATATTGCAGCTAGGTGCCCAAACAAGCAGGCCAAGGAAGAGAAGAGAGGTCACAAGTACTATGGCAAAAAGAATTTCAAATCATTCAAGGATAAAGGTAAGAAAACATGTTTTATGGCTAAAGATTCTGATGATAGTGAAGAAGAAATTGTCTTTATTGCTATAAAAGATGAATTTGATGATGATGAAGATAAGATGGCACTTATTTCTCATATAAGCAAAGATGATATATGGATAATAGACAGTGGATGTTCACATCACATGACTGGTGACAAGACAAAATTTGAATACCTAGAAGATTGTGATAGTGGCAATGTAAGATTTGGAAACAATGAACCTTGTTGTATAAAAGGAAAAGGAAGAATCTCATTAACCAAAGAACTCATATGTGATAATGCTTATTGGGTTGAAGGACTAAAACATAATCTTCTAAGTGTAGCACAGCTAATCAACACTGGTTTCAAGGTTGAATTCATGAATGGTCAAGCAAGACTGCTGGATGAAAAAGGAAAACTCATTGGATCAGGCAAACAAACAAAAGGTAACTTATTTTATCTTGATCTCAGTGAATATTCATGTTTTATTGCTCAAATTGAAGAAAGTTGGCTATGGCACAAAAGGTTATGTCATGTGAATTTTGATAACATGATGAAAATAAGCAAATTCAAGAAGGTAAGAGGCATTCCTACTTTGAAGAAACCTGATACTGGTCTATGTAAGAATTGTCAGATTGGCAAAATGAGTAAGACTAGTTTTAAGAGTAAGAACTATCAGTCTAAAGAGATTTTGGAAATTGTGCATACTGATTTATGTGGACCTATTGGAATACAAAGCTATACTAGAGATAAATTCTTTATTCTTTTCATTGATGATTATTCTAGAATGATGACTGTTATGTATTTAAGAGAAAAGTCAGAAGCATTTGAAAAATTCAAATGGTACTTGGCAAGAGTGGAAAAGGAAACAGGGAAAATATTGAAATGCTTAAGATCAGACAGAGGTGGTGAATTCATCTCCCATGATTTTAACAACTTTTGCATTGAAAGAGGAATCAAAAGATAGGTATCAGCTCCTAGAACTCCTGAGCATAATGGAATAGCAGAAAGAAGAAATAGATCTATTATGGATTGTGCAAGGACTCTAATGATAGAAAAGAACATCACTATAAAGTACTGGAAGGAAGCTATCAGCACTACAGTTCATACCTTGAACCGAGTACAATTGAAGAAAGACACATTCAAAACTCCTTATGAGTTATGGTATGGCTATAAACCCAATGTAAGTTACATGAAAGTATTTGGTAGCAAGTGTTATATCCTAAAAGAATCCAGAAGAAATAAATTTGATGTGAAAAGTGATGAAGGAATATTCCTAGGATATTCTAGCAAAAGTAAGGCATACAAATGTCTGAATTTGTCTACTCACAAAGTCATAGAAAGTATACATGTAAAATTTGATGAGTTTGCAGAAAAGACTGAAGAAGAAAGAAAAAGGGAACCTGAAAACTACAGAAGATTCATTTACATTGAACTTGAAATATTGGCAGACACAACTATCAATGAGGAAACTATATCTACCGAGCCGAGCACAGTAACCGAGTCACAGGAAGAAGTTCAAACCGAGTCTCAGCCTGAAGTTACCGAGAAAATATCTACCGAGCCCGAGCAACCTGAAGAAGAGATCCTAGAAGACAACAACATGAATCATTCAAAAAGCAAGGAACCTACACTAGCCAAATATGTCAGAAGACATCATACACCAGATCAAATTATTGGAAATAAATCAGATGGTACTATGACAAGAAGCAAGCTAAAAGGTACATGTCTGCTTACTGATTTTGAACCTAGAAATATCAAAGATGCATTGGAAAATGAAAGTTGGATTGAAGCAATGAATAAAGAATTAGAACAAATACAAAAGAACAAAACATGGACTCTTGTACCTAGACCTAAAGATAAAAATGTAATTGGAACAAAATGGGTATTCAGGAATAAGCTGAATGAAGATGGTCAAGTATCTAGAAACAAAGCTAGATTGGTATGTAAAGGTTATTCTCAAGAAGAAGGTATAGATTATGGTGAAACTTTTTCTCCTGTTGCAAGATTAGAAGGTGTAAGAACTCTACTTGCTTATGCAGCACAAAAGATTTAAGGTATATCAGATGGATATAAAATCTGCATTTCTCAATGGAATTCTTGATGAAGAAGTCTACATTGAACAACCTGAAGGTTTTGTTGATCCAGATAAAAAGGACATGGTTTGCAGGTTACACAAAGCATTGTATGGATTGAAACAAGCTCCTAGAGCATGGTATGAAAGACTCCATAACTATCTAATTCAGATCAATTTCAAAAGAGCCAATGATAATAGCAATCTGTATATTAAAGAAGGACCGGATGACAAAATTGTATTGGCAGAAATATTTGTAGATGATACTATATTTACAGGGAATGAGGATCAGTGCAAAAAATTTTCAGAGCAAATGAACAAAGAATTTGAAATGTCTATGTTTGGTTTAATAAAATTCTTTGTTGGTCTTCAAATTCAGCAAAGCAATAATGGTATATACATTACTCAATCTAAATACATCAAAGAAATACTTAAGAAGTTTGGTATGGAAGATTCAAAACCAGTTGGTACACCCATGTGTACTGGACTGAAACTTACCAAAAATGATGATTCAAAAGAAGTAGATCAGACCTTATACCGATCTATGATTGGAAAATTGTAGTATGTAGTACATACAAGACCTGATATTGCATTAGCAGTCGGTATAGTGGCAAGATTCTCAGTAAAACCTAAGGAAAATCATATGATGGCAATCAAAAGAATCTTAAGATACTTAAGAGGAACTGAAGAATATGGTTTGTGGTATAAATTTGGAGGCAATCTAGACTTAAAAGTGTTTACTAATGCTGATTGGGCAGGGAACATTGATGACAAAAAAAGTACAAGTGGTGGAGTATTTTTTCTTGGAAAAAGACTGGTATCTTGGACCAGTAAAAAGCAAAATTGCACATCTCAATCCACAGCTGAAGCAGAATATGTTGCTGCTGCAGTAAATTGTTCAAATATCGTTTGGTTTAAACAGTTATTACAAGGTATGAAGGTTGAAATCAAAGAATCAGTTGTTATATTTTGTGACAATACTAGTGCAATAAACATTTCAAAGAATCCAGTAATGCATTCCAAAACCAAGCACATTGCTATTAAATATCACTTTGTCAGAGAATTGGTGCAGGACAAGGAAATCAGATTAGAATATATTCATACAAAAGAGCAGATTACAGACATTTTCACCAAACCATTACCTAAGGATGCATTTGTGTATCTAAGAGGTAAGTTAGGGGTCATTCCCCTATCAGAGGCTCACTAAATACAGTTTTAGTGATGCATCAACCAGAACATGATTGAAAATCAACATGTTGATGCAGGATATTCAAGGAATCATTGCATATGAATCAATACTTGAGGTACATTAGTTTACACCGGTAATATGTGAATTGTCTTTGGCATGTGTTGTCAAAGAGGGAGTGTTTGCTATGTCTTTGCTATTACTTCAAGAAATTTTCATAGTCAGAAGGAAGAGTTTTTAAGAAAAAGGAAGTTTTCTGATAGAGGGAGATTTGAATCTGAACCGAGCTAATTCTTTCAAATTTCTTATGCTATGACATATTGTGTTGCCATCAATGCCAAAGAGGGAGATTGTTAGAAACAATTGTCTGAAGAAAATTGCTACTCAAATTATGTATTGTCTTTGATGTCACACAATGTCATAATCCGTAGCAATCAGTACCTACTGAGCTCAGTCGGTCTGCCTGGCAGCAAAATTAGTGCTTACCGAGTTCACTCGGTTATCAAAGAAAAATCAGCATTTACCGAGTTCAGTCGGTCGTCAAAGAAAATTCAGTGTTTACCGAGTTCAGTCGGTTGTCGAAGAAAAGTTAGCATCTACCGAGTTCAGTCGGTTATCGAAGAAAAAGGATTATCAGTGTTTACCGAGTTCCCTCGGTCTCTGAAAGATTGTAGAAAGTTATGGTCACCAAGCACTGTCGGCCCTTGAAGGATCTTTGCAAATAAAGTTTGCTTAATTCAGCCGACTGTTATACTAAGTAATGTCAATTTGACAAATCTAAAATCATATAAATAAAAGGTCAAATGTGAAAAATAAACAAGAATTATAGCAGAAGATATATAGAAGAAAGACAGGAAAGGTGTGTGTGAAATTGTGAAGGATGACCAGATATCCTTGAGGAGCAACAGAGATATATTCGATCAGGAAGGATCACACTTATGCAGAACAGAGATCTATAATCAGCAAGGCAGTTGCATTATTATACAGGTCATTTTCATTGTTACCTTTTTATCATTGTAACAGTGAATTCTAAATCTCTTAACCGAGTTGGTTTAACAACCATATTGTAAATCCTCTAACAAGGTGACAATTCCATTGAATTGTTTTCAAAACCTCTTACCAGGCCACTCCTAGCAGGGTGATTAAATCCTCTAACAATGTCACACCTAACAGTGTGTTTTGTAACCTTTTACCGGGTTGGCTTCTAACCGGGCATCACTTCAGAAAAGTGAAAATCAGTATCTAGATACATTGGTGGTTTTTCCCATATTGGGTTTCCATGTTAAATCTTGTGTCTCTTGTGTTCTTAATGGTTATCTTAATCATATACAAGTGCTGATGAATATCTAAAGATAAATTTACTAATACTTTTTGCATCTACAAAGTTACTGCAATTTATTTACCGAGTGTTAAACAGATAATATTCATTAAGATATCCTAAGGGATCTGGAAAGAAATAATTGTTAAGTGTTTTATGGTTGACTGATTCACCCCCCCTCTCAGTCACTTCATCCATATTCCATCACTTGACACACACTAGACCAGATATACAACATTCAGTTGGAATGGTAGCAAGATTTCAAGCTGAACCTAGAGAGTCACATTATGCAACAGTAAAGAGGATATTGAGATATCTTAGAGGCACAATGGACTATGGATTGTGGTATGAAACTTTTGATGATTTTACCCTATTTGCATATAATGATGCTGATTAGGGAGGCAACATTGATGATAAGAAAAGCACCAGTGGTGGAGCCTTTTTTCTTGGAGGAAGATTAGTTTCTTGGTTGAGAAAAAAGCAAAATTGTATCTCACAGAGTACAGCAGAAGCAGAGTATGTAGCAGCAACAAACAATTGTAACTAGATAATTTGGATGAAGCAAATGTTGAAGGATATTGGAATTAAGTTTGATGAGCCTATTGTTATACATTGTGATAATACAAGTATAGTTAGTATGTCAAGAAATCTAGTTTTAAATTCTAAGACAAAGCATATAGAGATCAAGTATCATGTTTTAAGAGAGAAAGTTGTAGATAAAGAAGTCAGATTGGAGTACATTAGCACAAAGGAGCATATAGTAGACATATTTACAAAGCCCTTGCCAAATGATACATTTGAGTATCTAAGAGGTATGCTTGGGGTTATACCCCAACCTACTTTTGAGTAATGATGCAGTTGGTTGCATCTGTCTAGTGGAATATGGCCCTATCTATTTTCTAGATTGGATGTTGGTACTTCCTCTATGGGGGAGTATGTGTATCTAAGCTGAGTCATTGAGGACTCTTGTGAATGTATTTTCTGAACAGTGTCTTTTGACATTGAGCTATTATTTGACATAGTGATGGAATTTCTATCATTGATGTCAATGGGGGAGAGAATCATGAAAAACATTGAGGAACTACATTGAGAGAGAAGATTGAATAGGAAAATGAAGCAAGATTTGATTGATGAAGAGTAGCAGAGTAGTTGAGCAGCAGTGATTGGATTTTTGGAACATTGGATTTTTTCATCTATGTTGCCATCAATTCCAATGGGGGAGATTGTTAGGAATGAATGCTAAAGCCTTTGGCAATCATTCTATAGCAGTGGTTGTTGCATTCATGACTATGATTGTCATTGATGTCAACACAGTGATATTTTGGAGTTTAGCAGAGAAGCAGGCACAATTTTGTTTTGTGCACATGTTATATTGCAAATTGAGTTATGTGCAGTTGATGGTATGTTCTTTGGTGTGTTATTAACCTATGGTTAAGAGCACAAAAATAAATTCATTTATTCATGAAAGTTATAAGCATTTTGGTGGAAGCAATATTCTGGCAGTGTTCCTGAGTAGCAGTTTTTGGTAATCGGAGGATATCTCCTAACCGGGATGGAATCTGATTCTGCATAGTTAAAGGGAAGTTTGAGACTCATTGGTGGTGACATGGTTCATAGTGCAAACTTTGAGGTCACACGATTGGAAAGTTATTGTATTTGGAAGCTGATAGTTTTATGTAATTTTGATGTAGCTTGTTGAAATCATTATTTTGTATTTGCATGCCGACTCATTTGTAATTATTTGAGTGTGGTATAAAGGAAGGAATGTTTTCCTTGTTTTAAGATGGGATTGTAATAGTTGTGATATCAAATTGTGAAAGTTTTGATGCGAATATATGCATGAGGTGAAGAATAGAGCTAATTTAGTGATGAAGGAAGACTTGCAAAGTACATAGATCTAAATTTGTGATCTTGTGTAGTAGAGAGTGCAGTTTTGGCACAGTGTGAAGAAGGTAACATATTTCATATTATTCTATTGAATAATCCTAAGATCTATTGGACAATGAGTTCAGAGATCTTGCCTTGAAGCTGTTTGGGCAGTGGGTCCTTCTGTCTTCCATAACTCCTAACAGGGTTAGAATCTTTTAACAGGGATTCAAAATCTCCTAACAAAGATTCATATGTACTGAATGTATTTCATAAGACTCCTAACAAGGTCCATCCTCTAACAAGGAACTTTAATTTTAGTGCATCATTTTATGGGCATCATTCCCACCGGGGTTTACTCTTTGATCAAGAGGTTCCCTAGTTAACATATCTTGTGTTATTGTGTCATTGTGTATGATTATATTTCTATGGTTGGTTAATGCATTGATTATATGGTTTAATGCCGTTGAAGTTGATATTGAAGTTGATAATTGGTTTAATTATCATATAACTGATTCACCCCCCCCTCTTAGTTATCTTGGGGATCTTTGCTTTCTAACATGTAGATAACTGATTCACCCCCCCTCTCAATTATCTCTTGGGACTATTCCTAACAAATAGGAGCTTTTTTGAGTCAAGAAGATAAACCTGTTGCTTTCTTAAGTGAGAAATTGAATGATGCAAAAAGGAAATATTTTGTATATGATCAAGAGTTCTATGATATTGTTCAAGCCCTAAAGAAATGGAGATTATTTGATACCAAGTGAATTTGTGTTGTATACTGATCATAAGGCTTTACAATATTTGGGTCGTAAGATTAAATTGAATCAGAGACATATGAAATGGGTTGAGTATTTGTAGAGTTATACATTTGTAATAAAACATAAGAGTGGAGTCACGAACTTAATTGCTAATGCATTGAGTAGAAGAAGATCTTTGATGACTGAAATGTGAATTGAAGTTTGTGGTTTTGATGACATGAAAGATTTGTATGAAACTGACCCTAATTTTTCTGAGCCATGGAGAAAGTGCAGAGCACCTATTCAAGATCAATCGAGTACTAAGTGGGAAGAATATTTAATTCAAGAAGGTATGTTGTTTAAAGGTATTCAGTTGTGTATACCGAGAGGATCAATGAGAACTAATTTGATAAAGGAAAAATATAGTAGTGTTTTGGCTGGACATTTTGGCATTGACAAAATATTGAATTTTCTTAAGGAGAAATACTTTTGGCCACAATTGTATAAGGA
Organism: Chamaecyparis obtusa; assembly: GCA_027943335.1. NCBI lineage: Eukaryota > Viridiplantae > Streptophyta > Pinopsida > Cupressales > Cupressaceae > Chamaecyparis > Chamaecyparis obtusa. The sequence continues at coordinate 443,218 of BSBK01003256.1, forward strand.
TGTTAAAAAATTTATGAAAAATTGTGGAGTTTTTCAAGTTGCAAAGGGAGTAAATCAAAATAATGGATTGTATACACCAATTTTTGTTCCCGAGAAGCCTTGGATTGATATTAGTATGGATTTTGTTCTTGGCTTACCCAAGAAAGTAAGAGGTAATGATTCTATATTTTTTTGTTGTGGATAGATTTTCTAAAATGACACATTTCATACCCTGTAGAAAAACATTAGATGCAGTGCATATAGAAGATCATTTCTTTAAGGAAATTATCAAATTGCATGGATTACCAAGGAGTATCATATCTAATCAAGACAGTAATTTTGTTGGATACTTTTGGAAGACTCTTTGAAAAAGTTGGGTACCGAGTTGAGGTATAGTTCTAAATTTCACCCATAGACTGATGGACAAACATAGGTTGTAAATAGAAGTTTGGGTAATCTTTTGAGATGCTTAGTTGGAGATAAACTAAGTAATTGAGATTCTATGTTGGCACAAGCAGAGTTTTCATACAATAATTTAGTGAATAGGAGTAGTGGAAAAACACCTTTTGAGATTGTTAATGGCATACAACTAAGAGGTATATCATATTTGAAGGACATTGCTAGTGAAGAAAAGAGAAGTGTTGAAGGAGAAGAATTTTCTAATTTCATGAAGACATTACATGAGGAAGTAAAACTTAAGTTGGAACATAGTAATTAGAAATATAAGGACAAAGAAAATAGATCAAGAAGACATAAGAATTTTGCAGTAGGGGATGAAGTAATGGTACATTTGAAGAAGGGTAGATTTCCTGTTGGAACCTATGGAAAATTAAAAAATGAAGAAATTTGGTCCCTGCAAGATATTAAGGAAGTTTGACAGTGGAAATGCTTATGAGATTGAGTTACTTGATGACATGGATATATCACCTATATAAAACATTGCAAACTTGTATGAATATCATGAACCTAATGAAGAACTGACAGTACCAAATGATTATCCTAAGAAGCAGACATAAGAAGTTGAGTAGATTTCAGAACAAAGAGTTGGAAGAAGTGCAAGAGGAAAGGAGTACATGGAGTACCTTGTAAAATGGAAGAACATACCAATTAAAGGCCGATCATGGATTACACAATCTAAGTTGGATTCATCTCAGGTTGTATTTTCTACATGATTAAGAGAATCATCTCAAAACAGCCCCAAGTGTTTGATGCAGGATCATCTTAGGTTCTTGGCAATCCTGTATCACTAAAAATAAGTTAGAGTTGTTAGATATTCTTAGTAGATACTTTTGGGGTCTCGATGATGTTTTCATGTTTCTACCGATGGAGATCAGTTGCTACTTGGTTACTTCATTCACTGAGTTGGCTTAGTTTTTTCACTGAGTTAATTTCTTGTCACTCGGTAATCTTGCTCATCGAGTGGTTTATTTTGGATTTCTATTGAGGCCGACTTGTGCATTGAATTTTGGTCTCGAAGTTAATGGTTACATCAATCATTGGGAAGCATGTGGACCTAGATCTGATTGTTTCCTTCTCTAATGATGGATCTGAAGGTTGACTTGTTTTTGGTTGCCTCTTGTATAAATAAAGTACTGTGTTATAGTTTTAGGGAGTCTTGGAAGAGATAAAAGGGAGGTTCTGAAAGTTGAATCCTCACATGTTGAAGGAATTTTGTAATTAAACTATGCTTATATTTGGTCATAACTGGGAAGGCCTTACAACCCAACATGTATGAAGTTATTGATGAATAATAAATGAAGTCTTTGCATTCTCTCTCTCCCTGCTTGTGTTATTATTTCTGCGTGTGATGTTTCTATAAGGAGGTTGGTGATTTGGGTGTGCCTTTGGTCCTTAACTCATCCTCCCTTGCATCAGGAAGGTATGTCAATTAATTGTTGATGGAGTTAGTTGTGAGAACATCGTTTCTACAAAAATGGTAGATAAACTAAATTTTCAGTGTGAAAAACATCCTCACCCCTACCATATTGCATGGTTCAAAAAGGGTACTAAAGTTACAGTAGATAAGAGGTGTCTTATTAAATTTCCCATAAGAAAAGTCTATTAAATTTGCCATGTTTTTTTAGGAAGACCTTGGCAGTATGAAATACAAGTTATTCATGATGTGGGTAAAAATACATACACCTTTTGGAAGGATGGATCTAAAGTAATCTTGTCGCCTCTCAAGGATGGTGGAAAGTGTGAGAGTATGTTGTCTGAAAAAGGACTTGTCAAATAGCTGAAGGTAACATGGTGTTGTTATGCATTGGTAGTGCAAAAGGGAGAAGAGGAAGATTTGTCAATACCATTGAAGGCAATCGATATATTGCAAGATTTTGTTGATGTCATTTTAGCAAAAGTACCTGATGATCTTCCACCAAAATGAGACAGCCCATGTCATGCAGAACACCTCCACCAGTTCTAGGAAGAAGTAAGACAAAAGTTACAGAAAAGTCATGAGAGGTGCAAAGCTCAATTTACAACAAGAAGTTGCATGATAAAGAAAATTGGTCCAAATAAAAATTTCAAGAAAATCAATAACAATGCTTATGAGACAATACCAAGAAGGAAAAAGGAAAAGATTGCACAGGTTTTAGATAAGAATACTGTTAATAATCTCCAAGGTGAATATAATAGATATCTGGTACAATGGGAAGGATTAGATCCAGACAAGAAGCATGCATTAAAAAATAACTTGCAGGAGTTGCGTTCTTTTCAACTAGAGGAGAATAATGTAGGAGCTTTTAGTGATTTTTTAAGGTTTTAGTGTTTTTCAAGTTTTTTAGAAAAACAAAATTAATAACTTAAAAATATTATTTCCAATTTTGAAGGTTATTTAACAGTTCATCTTATCTTATTTTTAGGAATTTTCATAAAAAAAATCAGCTTTTTTTGAATTGTTTTAAAAATTACCAAAAAATGTAATTTCATATTTGTACTTAAATTAGTTTTTTCTCTCATTGTAGCAGAAGAGTAGTTGGAAGAATAATAAAGAAGGATTGTAATTTTGAAAATCTTCTGTGTTTTTTTTCTCTTGGATTTTTTGTTAATTGTTAAAGAGATTTTGGTTGCATCAATCCACATATCACATGTGAGCTCAACTCAAGCATGGATGGTGCCAAATAAAAGGAAAACAACTCCTATTAAGGCAATAATAGGATGATAAATCAACTCCAAATACACTCAAGGCAAGAAACCAAGTAAAATTCAATAAAGGCACAAATGCTAAACTACTCAATCGACCACTATGCCAAGAGCTTAGATTTCAATGGAATCCAACATGCCTCTCATGAGAATGAGAGAGAAGCTCACACACCAAAATTCTAAGTTCCAATAAGGTATGAAAATTGTCATTTTAAAATTGAAAGGGCACATTCAAATCATGATAGAAGAATATCTAGAATGTCCTATAAACATTTTGATTCTACAATCCTTCTATATGTAATACAGACTACTAACTTCAACAACTCAATCCTTCCAAAAATGGTGACTGACAGGTTCTAGATGGCACACAAAATGATGCACCCACAAAATGTCCAAAAATCAAACTCAATGAAAAGCTACAAAATTAAAACCCATTTGCCCTTAGGAACTGAAAAAAACACTTCTACAATAAAATTCTAAATTTAGACACTCACAAAAATTTGGGCAATATAACACTACTAAAACCCCAACTCTTAAAATGAAAACACATACATATTCTTAAAAACCTAATTGGGTAATTAAATTAAGCAAGATTGTAGGGGAATACTAATTCTCAACACACTCAAATATTGCAACAAATTTTATTCAAAACAATGGAGTAAAATAAGAGATTCAAGATTCCCTACCTCTCAAAAGTTGAGAAAAAACAAAACGAAGAGAGAAATTCCAAGGCTCGATGAAATTGGATGAGACTTTCAAAAAAGTGGAGCAATTCTGGAATGTATCTAATAAGCCAATCCTCACAAAAATCTAGGAATAAAATCAAACCCAACAAGCATAAACGTGATTTTCTAAAGCAATTTGGAGCAAAATCCAAATTCTCACAAAAGGGAAAAGTGAGAAGTGAAAAGAACTCACTTTTCCCAAGTAAAGGCACTTTTCAAAAAATGGCTTTTAAAATAAGTCACTTAAATAATTTAAGTGAACTATTGACATTTCCCTAAAGTCAAATAAACCAATTCCAATAAAATGGAATTCAACTATGGCAAATTAGCCGATAAATAAAAATATTAAATCACCAAACACATTAAAATAATCATTTTAATTAAATATCTTCTGCAACAACTACGTAGGTCTAAATGCATAGACATGATCATGGGTCTAACACAATATGCATATAAAATTTTCATTTACCAATACACACTAGAGGGATAATAAATTAATTACGGATACACTATCCATATAGGGATGATATTGGCTAAACATGAAAGGCTGGTGAAAGTGTTTCCCATGTCACTATCAGGGATATAGACACACTCAAATATTACAACTCAAGCATAATGTGTCTAGCACCTGCTCATTGAAACACACAAATATCAATTGCAGCTTCTCACAATATGAATAGTCAAAGCACATAATATAATAATAAAATGCCTAATGGAACACTGACGCTCTAGTGATGCAATCAGACATTAACAATGTCGTAGCACTTGTCATTCCATTTTATACTCCTCAATGTACATATAATATAAATAAATATTTCATTTAAGTTAAACATTTTTTTAAAATATATGAACCATTACATTACCATTTATGACAATATGAGCATATATCAATGAACGTCAATAACTGAAATATCAATAGTCCTGAATATAAAATGCACCAGATGTCATCATAAGTCACCATGTCACATCGCATGGATAATCATGGGGTGACAATTTCAAGATACAATATAATAATCCTCAATCCATGTAACATCTAAACATGATAAAAATCGCAATAAGGTAACCATTGGCACATACCTTAGTGAAACCATCAAACTACATCATAACCACAATAGTTATTTTAGTATGAACACAAGAATAAAGTGAATTGGGTGTAACTCACAATGCCAGTATAGAATCATAACATGAGAATAATCACCAAGGTACATAAAGGAATCAGACTCAGATCAAATCACCAAGAGTACAATGAATCATCAAAACTTAGAATAAAAACCTTAGAAGGTCTAGCATCACAAATCACGCATGCAACAAGCCACAAGATAATGGTTCTCACAATCAAGCATAAGATCATCTCATAAAGTTCCACATAAGCACTTACACACATAATATTGAAGCTACATCCATCGGTATGTTATGAAGAAGGAAAATAGGAGAGGCACTACATATGACCTCAAGATTAGAGTTTTTGTGTCCTAACCATTGATCAAATTTTTAAACTCATGGATAAATTTTTGCACTTGCATAGGAGGGAATCTTAAGACCTCATCTTCATCATAGTGGGAAGATTTTTTTCTCAATAATAGGATTAATTTCATTGGTAGGCATGTTGGTCTCATCACGATTCCTAGGAAAATGGAAGACTCAAGATCAAAGGAACCCATAAGTCTACAACTTCTCCTTTTCGGAATGCTATAGGTAGGACTCAAGGTAATAAAACTCATACACTAGAGAATGAAAGAAAGATATATATAATAAAAATATAGAGTTTGAAAGAGATATACAATTCAACTAAGTAAGATAGAAAATTTAATGAAAAGAACGTCTAAACATCAAATATAGAAAGATCTAATGTAAAATATGCAATGTAGATCTAGATATGAAAAGAGGATCTAACTACCAAAATTATAAGCATGTAAGAAGGGTTGGGTTCACCAAAAATATACATTAGGTGAACCTATATATCTAAATTCATACAATGTACCAAAGATTCAATGTAAATAGTGATTAATGAAATGCATACAAAGTAGACCTAGATACAAAATTAGAATTGGAAATGTTTTGAGTTAGGTTCACAAAAAATGTTCATTAACAAAATGGTGAAGTGATGTATAGATAGGGTGAATAAATCCTCATTTTCATGAATTGCACATTTCAGAAGGAAGATACTTCACTAGGTTCAAGAGGAAACTCAAATACTAAGTGAGATAGTAATCATTCACTAATATATGTGATTATGGAAATAGAAATGATAAAATTAGGTGAATTAGATAGTTAATTAAGAAAGTTACTAAAAAATTGGTAAAAACATATTATTACAAACAAATAGTAAGTTGAAATGCATAGAACCATAAATCAAAAAGAAAATATGACCTATGGCTTGAATATGGGCTCAAAATGTAGGGTACATGTCAGTAATGGAAACATGTACCTGAGACATGATGACAATGGTGACTTGTCCTTGGCATTTTTGACTGATTTTTTTACAAATCATCTAGTTTTTCTTGATTTATCCATATCTTCTCCAACAACTTTGTAACTTGTTCCTACACATAGGAAAATAGAGAAAGGGTTGTCTAAAGGGGTTTTCCTTGGTCAAACCCCAGTTTAGAAATCAAACTTAGAAATGAAATGAAATGAAATTACATAAAGGAAATTATGTGTAATGGATTAAATTTTACACTCTTGTGTAAATATCATTTTGCATTACTCCTACCTTAGTATAAGACCCAAATTCCACATAATCTCCATCATCCATTGCACTAGCCAAATCAACACCCACTCTAAAATTCTAGCAATGTGGCTTGGATGGCTTAGGACATGTGCGCACCATAGAGATATTCATGCGGGCCACAGAGATATCCATGCGAAACACTAGCATCTACAAATATTCAGATGTGTAAGTTACTATTGGAGCATTATGAACTACCAACCTACATTTGTAACACCTAAATAATGGACTCACCTACACAAGATTTGGCATGCATGCATTATAACCCTTCATTTGACATTCATTTGAATCTCTCTTGAATTATTTAAGGCTATTTATTCACTCTCTCTTCATTCTCTTGATCTCCTTAGAAATATTCTATGCACATTTAATTACAAGTTTTCAAGCTCATACCATTTTTCAAAGTCTTCAAGCTCTTGCCATTGCACTCAAATTGGCTCTATCACCTTTATCGGTCTCTTAGTTTGATGAGAGAAATGTATTTTCTTTTATCTATTTCATTCTTTTTGGCATATCATATTCTTCATCTACTTCTTGTATTGTTGTTTATTTCCTTTGTCCATACAATTATCTATCATCATTTATTGTGTCTATTTGGTTGTTGTGGAGGTGGAAACACCAAAGAAGGGACTTGGTTGAGGAAAATCTCCAAACAAACACCCAAAAATTTTCCATGTTTTTATGTGTGCAAATCACTTGGAGAGATGACTTCAACGTATCACTTCATCAATTGATGAATCGGGGCCTCTTTTATCCTTTCTTTGTTATTTTCAACACATTGTAGCATATCTATTATTTTGTTACTTTATCATTTTTGTTTTACATACTAGGTTATTATTCTATCACTTTGATTTGATTTTTGTCACCATCCTATGTACCCTATATGTACTAGACACTAGCATGCCACACTGGTGTCCTATCTATGCGTTGTAGTCCTAGACTCAAGCTATTGTTTGAGGCGATGAGCTCACAGAGTTCAATATTTATCCTTCATAGTCAGTTTTTTTATTTCCAATCATTTAAACATTTTTATTAGTTCATGTATTTAAATTATAATTATTTATTTTCATTTGGTAATTAGTCTTCATTAAACACTCACATTTAAAATCTCAAGAGCATACAAGAAAATATCCTAAAACATCCACATTTGATCTCCTTATCTTTGCGTTCTAGTATAAGTGAGGTGGTGTAAGGGAAGGGTTCATCCCTTGAGACTTTACCTAGACTCTAAATTCTAGGTTAGTGCACTTTTTCCTTCTCCACAGTATGTAAAAAGGTAAATTATTGATTCAACTTGCATAAACACTCATGGACAAATGTATAAATTTCTCATACCCATGAAGATGATTGAATGTACTTGGAATCCAAAGAGTTAAACTTGGAGTGTGATATATAATAAAGGATGACATAAAAGATGCGTAGATCTCTGAATGCCACTCTTATATCTTGAATGTATATATGCTTTATTTAACCACTTACAAAGAAGGACAGAGAAGGTGGATGGAAGAATGGATCTTCTTGATTGATTGTGAATTCCTCTACTTGGCCATCATGAGAGAGAAAGTTGATTTAATTGGAGAAGATTTCATTTTAATTGAATGATATTTCAATAATTTGAGAATTGGAGATCTTGATCTTGGATGCTTGCCTTCTTGAAACCAATTCCTCAATTTCTCTTGATTTCTTGAAAACCTTGATAGAAAATGCTTTCACTTGATAATGGATACTAAAATTAGGAGAGATAAGGTGTTTTTATACTAATTCCATCATTTCAAGATTAAAAATGATCCAGTACAACCACAAAATCAAATCTCCTGCTAATACCTTGATATCAAGCTCCAGACCAAATTTGGGCCCTGATCCTTAGGGACATGTTTCCATTGGTGACATGTCCTAGGGATATGTCATCATTAGTGACATGCACCTTGGAGAATGGGAAAAAATTTGAATGGGAGGTTTGAATAGGTGAAAATATGTTGGGGGAAGAAGAGCATGTTGTTGAGATCAAGAATAGAAGGATTTGAGACCTTAGAATCACCAAAATGGGGTTTAATAGGTCCTGATAAAGCATCCAATCATGGATGCCAACTTTTTAGGATGTTACAATTTCAAATAGTCTTCTATTTCATATTGAATCCTACGCCACTCCTCAAGATATCAAATTATAGGAGCTTTTTGGGGGTATTAATGAGTTTTGTGCACTTTTTCTTGGGTCATATTTCACATCTATAGCACCAAACTCCTCTCCCATTGAATTTTTTTTCAAGAAATGATCAAATCATCTTTATAGGGTTGTTTCAAGGACAAGGGTAAAAAAGAGAATGCCTATTTTATTCTAGAAAACCTTCTAGGACCCTTTCAACTTTTTTCTTCTGGATATTGTATCTCACTATGGATTCCTTGTGTCCTTCCCACATTATATCTTTATTTTAGGTGTCTTTTAACCACTTTATATGGGAACATACCAATTAAACACAATTTAATTCACTTTTTGGTTCCATATCACAAGCCTTGGTTTCTTAATTAGTCATCTACAAGAAAATAGAAGATATAGATGCATAGAGATTCACAATCTACTTAGATAGCTTCAAATTCCTATTCAAATGATTTAGATTCTCCCTCCTCTTCCGAGGGTTCTTCATCTAGGAAAGATAAGCCTAAGTGTTCTTATTTCATCATTATAGGACATTATCAATATTGTATTTATGCAAAGAAAATTAATGAGATGAAAGATCTTATTTATAAGAACCATATGAAACCAACTTCATCTACTTTATTCTCTTATACCACTTTAGGAAATTCACATTTTGCATCAAATATAAAGGAATGTGGTGAGGAAAAGGTGAAGCTTCATGCTCTTTTTCATTGACACACCTTTAGTCTAATAATCATCTTCTTGATTCAATAGCCTCTCATCATATGGCTTCATCTATGATTATGTTTTCTTCATACGATCATTTACACTTTACCACACATAATCATGGGTAATAAAACTTATATGAGTGTTTATGATAAAGTTTCTATTTTTGTTTATTATGACACATTCAATGATGTACTTTATGTTCCTTCATTATTGGCTAATATTCTATCCACGTGTTTGATTATTCAAAGTGAGTAGAGTAATATAGTAGATTTCACACCAAATTCAATGCTTACCAAATACTTTCACAATAAAGAACTTATTATAATAAAATTTACCAATCATGCATCTCACTTGTATGAGTTCTCCCATTTTGGTCCCATCAAACATAAAGTTTCATCGAGATCCAACCTCTCATACATCTAGAGAAGATTAGGTATCTAATGAGAGATTTGGTCACTTGAACCTATGCATTTTTTAGTCATCCACCATGGTTCCTAATAATTTTTTTGTACCTCCTCCTCCACCTCCTACTTATTCAAAGATCCACTTAGTTCAATAGGTTGACAATTTCCTTCAAGTTGTAGTAGTGTGGGATGAGTACTTTCCAAATATTATAGATCTATTTGATACATCACACTTTGAACATTAGGGATGTGATTGAGGATGAAAAAAGAGTTGTAGAATAAGAAAGAAGACAAATGAATACTATACTTGATGAGATAGATAGGAAAATCATGAGGTTGACACAAGCATACTATAACTTGACAGATCAACTTGTTATGGAAAATCAAGATGTTGCTAGGAAAGTCGGTGAGATTGCAGAATTGAGATCTGAGAATGAACATTTGAAAAATGATCTGAAATATGAGAGAGATTCTAATGAAATATTGAAAATAAATGAAGAAGCATGGAAGTTTCTAATGACAACTGAGAAATCAAAGGCAACCTAATGACACCTCTAGACTCAATTTCAATGCAAATAGTACTACCGAGAAGGGTGAGTCCTCCAAACAAGTAACCAATTGAGACAAAGCTACTAACCCAAAAAAGCCTAACAAGCCCACATGTTACTATTGTGGGAAAACATAACATACATCTAATGTTAGGAATGGGAACACTGAGAGGGGGGGGGGGTGAATCAATGTTCACTGTATTTTATCTTTTTACTTTATTCTTTAAACTGAACTTGAATACTTAAATACTGAAATGAACATCAACATAAGCATGAAACATGAAGTCAAAACATAACACCAATATTATTACAGGGAAACCCAAATAGGTAAAAACCTCGGTGGGAATTGACACCCACTAATATTATGTACTAGTGTTTTATGATCCTTGTTAGAAGATCCTTAACCCTGTTAGGAGTTGCTTTATAATATGTTTAGTACAGTGACCTTGTCAAGGGTCAGACCCTATTAGGAGTCTTTTACAATAAACCTATTAGGGGTGTGGAATCACTATCCTAGAGCTCACTTCTCAAGTGGAGAAGGCTACAACCTTCTGATCTCAGATACACACTATATTTGCTGGATGAACTGTCATTGTGACACTGCTTGTTTGATCAGTTCCTTTGATGTGTTAATGCTTTGACCTCTTACAAAGTTCTAATACAACTTATCAACTCTTTGCACACTTATAATCTTCTTATTTCAACTCTATATCAACTCTCATACTTAATTACAATGACACATCTATTATTTATATGCACATACAAAATAATTAACTAGGCCGACCCTTTAATTGATTACATATAATGCTTCCAATTGAATTGGCTGAAGCGTGTTTAAAAAAAAAAACATAATTACATGTCAAAAACCTAATTACAATAGGAACATATCCTTTACAACATAATAATATAACCACAAACCAAAATACCAAGAGTTGGCTGCTTGCTTTGTTCTTCTCTGGCATTCATTGTTTGTGCAACTTGAACGCTTTGTATCTTCCTCATACTGAATCTTCTGATCATGCGCTCTTAGACTTACCATGAATATGATCTTACCAACTTAAATTCTAGGGTGCATACCATAATTTTTTTGTATGCATGTGCGCTGATGCCCTAATCTTCAGGTACTCTGTACACTGTCTAGTCTTCAACACTTAGTCAATTTTAGATCTTCTCATCAAGTGCGCTGACTCAAAAACACTATGTGACTTTTTTTCCATAATGAAAACACTATGTAAATTCATATACACTAGTGTAGTCAACTTTCCAACAATCTCCCCCTTTGTCATTGATGACAACAAAGGAATATGGCACAGTTACTAACTGTTCTCTTATACAAAAAACTTTTGTTATACTCTATCTTATATCTCCCATATATTATTTACTGTACATCTTCTTTATATATCTATAAATCTAGATTATATACATACTCCCCCTTTTACATTAATGAAAAAGGTGCTTCAAAACTGTATCTACAAATACTTACAGTGAGAGAACATCCGGATATGCTATCTGTAAGTTTTGGATCTCTTTCTTCCAAAATGTAATCAATGAATTAAGAATCTGGAGATGGGTGCATAATGCATACTGTAGCTTCTCCATCTTCTCCAAGTCTAAACTAGGACCTTGATCATATGTCACCATGGTGGCATTAATCTCCTTGATATTATGATTAAGTATATCTAGTGAGGGCGCAAGAGCATTTCTAAGCTAAGTTTGCCTAGCCCTTATTTTTGACATCTCTTTTTTTTGCCTTCTCAATCTTGTCAATTTGTCCTTGATATACATTATTGCACATAGGATGGGTCTTTCACTAATTTCTTTACTTGCTCAATCATAGCTTTTGCCTCTTGTATCTTCTTGAAATGGTCATCAATTAACTTGTCCTGATCCATATAGTCAGCAATAATCTTTCTGCCACTTGCTACAAACTCCTTAAAAGATGCTTGTCCAATATTCAGTGAGCTTAGGTCAAGTGTAAAGTTACTGAAAAACTCACTGAGCCTCTTCTTCATGTACTTCTCTTCTACAACTTGAGATGCAAATTCTTCCAACTTGGCAAAATTAGTCTTAAAGGCTGTGAGGATGTTGCTAACATCATCAACTATATTGAACTTAGATACTTTCTTATCTGAAGGTATCAGGTTGTTCAATATGTTCACTGAATCAACAAATAGGGGATTCCTCATTACCTATTTCTCCTTGGCCTTCTCCATAGCTAAGACACTGATCTTGATCAGGTCTTCTTCTCCCCATGAATCCAAGTTGGTTGTGCCAGGTGTCAAACTTGACAACAATGAAGTTGAGTGTATTGGAGTGATAGGAGTACTATCCATTACTTCCTGTTTGAATCTTATTGCCATTTCAATAGATGACTTATCTATTGGTTTATTTTCTTTTGTCTCTACTTCTCCTTTTTGTTTTACTACTTCCTTTTCTTTTTCTTCTTCTTTCTTTTTTGTTACATCCTCAATCAGTACTTCTTGTTGACTGGGATGAGTGTTGCTACATAGATTTTTAGCCTCTTAAGTGCTTACAAAGGATTCTTAAAACTTGTCCAAATTATTATTTGAGGCCGCCATTACAATCTCAACATTGTCAATAAAAATTATTTCATCCTTGTGTGCTTCTGACATGGGTGTATACTTCTCTGCCTCTATGGATGCATCAACTGCATGCGCTGAATCCCGTGGACTTGTAGATGGTACATTTATGGTCTCTGACTCTTTTGCAACCTTTTTGGGTACTTGAGCTATGGGCATAGTAGTTGGATACATGTGTCTGTTCATGAAGACCTTCTCAAATGCTTTCTATGTTTCCTTAGCCACCAATTCATAGTTTTTGTCCATTATATGCAGGGTCCTTGACTTGGTTCTAAGATGTGGCTTCACTAGATCTAACAATAACTTCTTTTATTCTAGTGAGCATACTGGGAGGGTTTCATCTAAGGTCTTTCCCCTTATCCTTAGGTCCTCTTCAATGGCCTATTTTTTTATGGAATTCTAGGATGTTCCACACATTATCTGGAATCACAGTTTTCAATTCTAGGACTGTCTTTTTGAACTTCAGCATATGTTTGACAATCATTCCATGAATTTTTGACTTGTCAATTTGACTATATTTTTCATAGAACTTCCCTACTTGATCTATCCTACCTTCATCAATGATCCTTGTACTCAACACATTTAGACTGGGTTTGAAGCTTACTTCTGGGGCTGCTTGAGTATTCTTCCTATTCCTTGTTACTCACGAGGATGGATGACCAGTGCTAATCTCTTTCTTCCTCTTAGGCATTGCCCTATACTCAGGAGGAGGAGTAAGGTCAATGGTTTCCTTGGGTGTAGAAGGGGTATCATCTATTATATCCTTCAGATCATCATATTTCTCAATTTTTGCCTTCTTCATCTTTGGGTCATCAGATTCTGTCTTCGCTACAGCTACGCTCTCTAATTCCAAAGAAACCTTCTCTTGCCTTGCTTTGTCTAGGTCTTCTTGAAACACTTCATGAATTCTCAAAATCTCTGAAGTAACCTTGGCAACTTTTCTTTTTGTTGCTACGCTGTTCAGTACAACATCTACTTCTCTTGTTTTCTCTTCATAAGTCCCCATCTAGGTTCATTGGGGTCCTTAGGTGCTGACAAAAGAACTTGAGGATAAGCCTCTAGAATAGGCTCTTCAACTTCATATCCTAGTGGATGAATCCACTTTATTCTTGGTTCAACAACCTCCATGCATGTTGTATCAGTTTCCACCATGAAACAAATTATGTCCTTGTATTTCTCAACAATACTTTTTGGAATCCTATATCTCATCTGCATTTTGACCCTAAATGTCTTCAATTCTAGAGTCATGTAATCCTTAAGGGTACTTTCTGTGGATGCCTTAAAGGATATTTGAGGCATAGTGGGAATAGATTTGTCTAGATATAAATCAGACACCTTTCCAAGAATATGGAAGTACATGTAGATTATTAGAGACCCAAACCTGAATATCTTGGTCTTGTCATGCTTCATGGCTCTTATGTTGTGTATCAGCTATGCACGCAAGATCTCACACAGATTGAACTCTCCATTCTCTCTTACCAACCTTATTGTTGCTAGAATGGTGGCTGCTGACACACTATTCACTCTGTTGGTGTGCTGGAACTTGTATCCTAGTATCATGGACATCAATTTGATGTCTTTCTCCTCTATAGGCTCAACTGTCATTCCACACCTATCACTTCTTGATTTTCAAGCCTATTCTACAAGTTTTCTGGTGTCCTTACCTACTAGAAGAATGATGCCTATCCTTGAGAGTCCTATCATCTCATGAATTAGGTCTCTTGTTATCTTAACTGACACTTCACCTATCTAAAATAGGTCATCATGGATCCTGTTAAGTAGAATTTTGATCCATTCCGACTTGTAGAACTCATATGCCATAGCATATTCTACTATAGGATGATTATCCAACTGCACATACTCATCCATGAAGGTTTTGTCAGGTTTCATCATTGTTTCCATGTGCACTTTTATTCTATCTAGACCTACTGGTTCCTTCTTGCAATATATGTATGCCCTAATGTCGTCCACATGCATAACACCCATGGGAGTGCGGAAGAATGCACCTTTGAGGTCGTCTTGTGTGGATTTAAATAGATGCCTCTTAAACACATATCTCTTCTTCTCTACCACATCAAATACAATGGGAGTAGCCATTACTTACTTGTATATTGCTTTCCAAATGATCTTTAAAGACTTCTAAATCAATGCGACGAAGTAGGGTTTCCGCAACTGATCAAATGCACTGCTAATCATTGATGAATCAATATGCAATCCTTCACAATCAAATTCAAGGGCTCTTCTGCTCTCCAATCACTCTGAGTTTGAATGCAATGAGAGATCTACAAACTTTTGTGTACTTTAAAGTAGGAATTCTACCATTAATGCTTGCCACGTAAACCAGGCTATCACTGAAAATTTCTAACTTTCATTTTGCAAGCAATCAACTCGTGCGCTCTTGCACATAGAATCTTCTAGTCTCCAAAAGGTTAAGTCCAAAGACACATACTTTGATAGTGAGTCACTACAACATTTGGGGTTGAATTTCGATGCCAATTTGTGATGCCACTATAATTTGTGTATGTTTTTTGTGTTTTTTTTTGCAAGTGCCCCCGACAGTGTCGTAATAGCGATGATATTGTTGTAATTGCAACACCCATTTGGTTATAAACAAAAAAAAATAAAAAGGAAGTGTCATTTGTAATTTTTGAATTCGAAGAGCTACCACGAAGATGACACTGCATTTCTGCATGGCACGAAGAGGGCATCTGAGTTTGGTGTGTGCGAAGAGGCCGACACCATTTGGGAAGAGGGCACTGGCACTTGAGGTAGGCATTCGAGCTTTGTCTTCTCATTAACTCAATTTCAGTGGCATTGTTTACATCTTAGCATTGTTTACATCTTAATTAGCATTTGGAATACTCAATGACCCATGAGCTTTGAGAGCTAGGGCATTTGCTATTAACTTCAAGGCATTGTGTGAAGTGTTTGATATCTCTTTATTTGTTTTGCTATTGATATTCACTATGTGGTACTCCCTATTTGTGATCATTTTATGAGGAAATGTCTTGATGGCTCGTGAGCTGCAAGCTAGGGCATCATACATTGTTTATGAGCTCACTGTTTAATACTTGCATTGTTTACATCTTATCATTTGGAATGCCTAATGACCTATGAGCTTTGAGAGCTAGGGCATCACTTCTATTACCTTCAAGGCATTGTGTGAAGTGTTTGATCTCTCTTTATTTGTTTTGCTATTGATATTCACTATGTGGTACTCCCCACTTATGATCATTTCATGAGGAGATGTCTTGATGGCTCACGAGCTACAAGCTAGGGCATCATACATTATTCATGAGATCACTGTTTAATACTGGCATTGTTTACATCTTTTCATTTGGAATGCTTGATGACCTGCTAGCTTTGAGAGCTAGGGCATCATTTCTATTACCTTCAAGGCATTGTGTGAAGTGTTTGATATATCTTTATTTGTTTTGCTATTGATATTCACTATGTGGTACTCCCCGTTTATGATCATTTCATGAGGAAATGTCTTGATGGCTCGCAGGCTGCAAGCTAGGGCATCATACATTGTTCATGAGCTCACTGTTTAATACTGGCATTGTTCTTGAGCTCACTATTTAATATCTAGCATCATGCAAACATACATTAATACACTTGCTATTTTGAATTTGAGCTCAGGCATCATGCAATGTTATTGCTGTCATTGCATTCTTTCTACTTTTGTGCACCATATATTGTTTTATATACTGTTTATTTCATTGAGACCGTGAGCTTGGCATTTGTAATGTATTTTCTATTATTGGATCAATGCTACCATGTTGTTGAGTCTGTGTATGGCTTGACTATGCACATGCATAATTTTAGATGAGGATCAGTAATATGGTGCCAAGCATTACTTAGATCCTTTAGATCTAACCCCATATTTTCCTTCCTTGTAGGTTTTGGATCATACAAGAGCATACTAGATTGAACCCTGGGTCAACACTTCATTACTTTAGGTAATATCTGGTACCTTCATTATTTATGTTTATCCACTTATGTATGTTTTCATTCATTCATATTCTTCTGAAAGGTGGCTATTAGTGACCATATAGGACCATTCTTGATGTTTTTGGGTCATTTGATGAAAAGATGTAAATAGGGACATCAATAATAAAATAGGGATATCTTCATAGGGATATATTAAGATTAATATCATAAGTAAAAACATTACATAGTGGCATTCAGATTAATTACAATGTGAATTCACATGCCTTTAATTATGATACACTTTTGAAATTATCACTCATTGGTCATTTGACAATTCAAGATATAAGTATTAGAATATAAACTATTGCAAAAGGAAGAAACCCATATGTATCTATCATCATTTAATACAAAATATAAAAGTATCCCACAGACACACAGTTACTATTATAACAACCATCCTCTAATCCCATGGTGTACTAGTCTCAAGGTAAGAACAATTTACTTAAGCCATCATATAAGTATCATCCTAAAGTTTAAATAGACATTGAATATGGATATACAACACTGAGCCATAATAAATTACAGAGTTTCACTGCAATTTCTATGTCCACTTACAATCATCCTACTACTTACATTGCAATTTCTATGTCCACTTACAATAATAAATTATAGAGTTTCACTATAATTTCTATGTCCACTACCATTAAAATTGACGCAAGGTAGGGATGCAAGAGGGGCCAAAGGATGGAGCACCTTAATGATCCAAGCCTGCAACACACATTCAAAAGCAACCAACAATAAGAGTGGGAGAGAGAATGCAAGATATTTCATATATTATCATCAATTTGAACCATACATGCCAGGCTGTAAGGACTTCCCGGTGAGGGCCAGATATTATAATAAATTATAGAAGTCCTCCAACATGCGAGGATCTGTCACAAATCTCCAATCTAATGTCTCCTATCTTCTATCAAATTGACTCCTAAAATTACCACCAAACATCTACATTTATACAAGAAGCTACCAAGCTGAGTCAGCCTTTAGATCCATAATTATTAGAGGCAATGGTCAAATCTAGGACCACATGCTTCCCAATGATGGATTCCAACATTAATTCTGCAATCTAATATAAATGCACAAGTCAGCCACAATAGGAAACAAAACTAGACCCATCAGTAAGCAAGATAATTGAGCAGCAGATAGGCAATACCGAGCGCCAGTGAAATAACCGACTGTCTAGGAGAGAACCGACCACACTCGATAACCAAAGGAAACCAACCAACTACCGACCAACTTGGTCAAAGTAGAAACTAAGCAACATAGACAAACTCCAAATTGTTTTTGGTGACATAGGATTGCCAAGGACCCAAGATGCTCCTGCATCAGACACCTGCAGTTATTTTGAAATGATTCTCCAAATCATTTGGTAGGTCTGGTCTGAGTTGCATCCAAATCAGATTGTGAAATCCAAGAACTATCTTCCATCGGTCTATTCTTCCACTTAACTAGATATTCCATGTACTATTTTCCTCTTGTACTTTTGCCAACTCTTTCCTTCAAAATCTGTTCAACTTCATCATTCTACTTCTTAGGATATTCTGTTGATACTGTTACTTCTTCATCAGGTTTATGATACTCATACAAATCAACAATGTTGAAAATCAATGATATGTCCATGTCATTAGGTAACTCAATCTCATATGCATTTCCACTGTCAAATTTCTTCAGAATCTTGCAAGGTCCAAATTTCTTCATCTTCAGCTTTCCATATGTTCCAACAGGAAATCGACCTTTCTTCAAATGAACCATCACTTCATCACCAACATCAAAATTCTTATTTCTCCTTGATCTATCAGCTCTATCTTTGTATTTTTGATTACTATCTTCCAGCTTCAGCTTCACATCTTCATGCAATGTCTTCATGTATTTAGAAAAATTTACTCCTTCGGCACTTTTCTTATTCTCATCAGCAATGTCTCTCAAATCAAATATTCCTCTCAGTTGTGTGCCATTCACAATCTCAAATGGTGTCTTTCCAATACTCCTATTCATTGATTTATTATATGCAAACTCTTCTTGTGCTAACACAGAATCCCAATTACTCAGTGTGTCTCCAACTAAACATCTCAAAAGATTTCCCAAACTTCTGTTCACAACTTTAGTTACTCCATCGGTTTGTGGGTGAAATGTAGAACTATATTTCAAATCAGTGCCAAATTTCTTCCAAAGTGTTTTCCAAAAATATCCAATAAATTTACTATCTCAGTTAGAGATAATACTCCTCTGTAATTCGTGCAATCTAATAATTTCCTTAAAGAAAATATCTTCTACATGTATTGCATTTGATGTCTTTCTACAAGGTATAAAATGTGCCATCTTAGAAAATCTATCCACAACAACAAATATTGAATCATTACCTCTTACTGTCTTCGGTAAGCCAAGAACAAAGTCCATACTAATGTCAATCCAAGGTTTCTCAGGAACATCAATCGATGTATACAATCCAGTATTCTGACTTGCTCCTTTTGCAACTTGACAAATTCCACAACTTTTCACAAATTTCTGAACATCTTTATACAACTACGGCCAATAGTACTTCTCCTTAAGAAAATTCCATGTTTTATCAATACCAAAATGTCCAGCCAGAGCACTACTATGTTTCTCCTTTATCAAATTAGTTCTCATTACTCCTCTCGATATACACAACTCAATACCTTTAAACAACATACCTTCCTGAATAAAATATTCATCCCATTTAGTATCTTGTTGATCTTGAATAGGTGCTCTGCACTTTCTCCATGGCTCAAAAAAATCAGGGTCATTTTCATACAAACCTCTCATCTCATCAAAACCAAGAACTTCAATTTTCATCTCGATCATCAAAGATCTTCTTCTACTTAATGCATCAGCAACTCGGTTAGTGACTCCACTTTTATGCTTTATCGCAAATGTATGACTCTACAAATACTCAACCCATTTCATATGTCTCTGATTCAACTTATTTTGACTACCCAAATATTGTAAAGCCTTATGATCAGTATACAACACAAATTCACTCAATATCAAATAATGTCTCCATTTCTTCAGTGCTTAAACAATAGCATAGAATTCTTGATCATACACAAAATTTTTCCTTGTAGAATCATTCAAATTTTCACTAAAGAAAGTAATAGGTTTACCTTCTTGACTCAACACAACTCTAATTGCACTTCCACTTGCCTCACATTCTACTTGAAATACTTTACTAAAATCAGGTAATGCCAAAATAGGTAATTCAACAACCTTCTACTTCAAGGTCTCAAAACTTCTGTTAGCTCCATGTGTCCACTTGAATTCTATTTTGTCTCCTCTCATAGTCTCAGTCATAGCATTACAAATTGAATTGAAATTCCTTATGAACTTTAGGTAAAAACTTGCCAAACCATGAAAAGATCTTACCTCGCTAGCATTCATAGGTGTAGGCCAATTCAAAATAGCTTCAACCTTTTTAGGATCCATCTTCAAATCATCAGCTGAAATAACAAATCCCAAATACACAATCTCTTCTTTCATGAATGAACACTTTTTTCAGATTTATCAACAACTTTTCCTCTTTCAATCTCTGCAAAACTTGTCTAACATGTAACAAATGTTATTCTCTAGTCTTACTGAATATCATAATATCATCAAGATATACAATCACAAATTTACCCAAGAATTTCTTCAAAACTTCATTCATCAACCTCATAAAAGTACTCGGTGCATTAGTTAAACCAAAAGGCATAACCAACCACTCATACAAACCTTCTTTTGTCTTGAAAGAAGTCTTCCATTCACCACCTTCTCTGATTCTAATATGATGATATCCACTTTTCAAATCAATCTTTGTGAAATACTTTGCTCCAGTCAAACTGTCCATTATATCATCTATTCTCAGTATAGGAAACCTATACTTCACTATTATCTTGTTGATTGCTCTAGAATCAGTACACATTCTCCATTCTCCATTCTTCTTTGGTGCCAATACAATAGGTACTACACAAGGACTCAAACTTTCTTTGATCAAACCTTTCTCTAGCAACTCTTGAATCTGTCAGTTCAATTCCTGATTCTCAGTAGGTGTCAACTGATGAGGTGCCTTATTCAGTAAACTAGCTCTAGGGATTAGATCCATACAATGACCAATGCTTCTTTTATGTGGAAAACCATCAGGTACATTATCAAAAATGATATCACTATGCTCGGTGAGTAGCTTATCAATCTCCTCTGGGACATTATCCTCTATTTTCTTACTTGGCTTATTAGGAATCACAACAAAACATACATCATTCCTCTTCAAAGAATTAACAAATTTTCTTCCTTCCATCAAACAAACTTTCACAGATGTGCAAACATTACTAACAGGTTCTTCCATCAATGGTAACAAGATTTATTTCTTTCCATCAGCCACAATAGTATACTTATGCAATCTCCCATCATATATAGCATGTCTATCATATTGCCAAGATCTACCCAACAAAATATGACAACAATCCATAGGCATGATATCACATAACACCTTATCATAGTATTTTCCAATCTTCAAATTCACATAACATTGTTCACTTACCAGGAGTGTATGCTCACCTTTGATCCATGAAATTTGATAGGGCTTCGGATGTACCAACCTTTCCAATTGTAGTTTTGTGACCATCTCTTTAGATGCCAGGTTCTCTGAGCTACCACTATCAATGATTACCTTCCAAACTTTGTCAGAAACTCTACATCTAGTCTTGAACAAACTTTTCCTTACCGGATCTTCCTTCTTGCTTTCATTCCACAGTGCTCTCCTTAACATCAAGTTATTTTCTTTCTCAGGTTCATTCAGTGACTCTTCTTGTACCAAAGCATTTCTATTGCTACCAGCCTTCTTACTAGCCTATGTACATTCAGAAGATCTATGTCCTTCCTCTCCATAGTTATAACAAGTTCCTCAAAAATTTCCTCTGCTATAACCACCTCGGTAGTTACTACCTCTGCCTCTAGAACTTTCACCTTTCCACTTGGTCTTGCCTTTGTCTAGATTCATCTTTTCTAGTTCAGATCTACCAATTTCACCATTAGATCTATCTCTTCCTCTAGGGAATATACCACCTTGACCTCTCTGTCTCTGTTCATTTCTTTTGTTCAATTTCTCCTTGGCTTTCAAAGAAAATTGATAAGCCTCTTCAATGTTCTCCAATTTGACCATACTAATTTCCTCTTCGATGGAAACCCTCAAACCATTCAGGTATTTGCTGATTCTTTCCACATCATCTTCATCATGTCTAGATCTGATATCTAATCTATAGAATTCCTTTGTATACTCTTTTACCGAGCTATCTTTCTATCTCAAACTTTGCATTCACCAAACTAGGTTAATATGATAATCATAGGGTAAGAACTTTCCTTTCAATTTATTGACCATTTTACTCCATACCTTGATTTTGTCTTTTCCTTTCCTTTTCTGATCCAGTTGTAGATGTTCCCACCATAAGGATGCATGAATTTTTAACTTTGTGCTTGGAATCTTTACCTTCTTATCCTTAGGGATATTTTCATATTCAAAATATTTTTCCATCTCGGTGATCTAGTCCACCAATTCATCAGAATCTAGCTTTCCACCATACTCAGGGGGATTGAAATGTGGTGTTGACTTCAGACTTGTCAAAGCCTTCAAAAATATTTCTTCACCTTGATCCATAATAGGAGTAGGTTCTGCATTCGCCTGTTCTTCTTCAATTTCATCATCACTAACATCTTCAAGATGTTTGCCTCTTCTTTGGGCTATTTCCACTGCCTCTAACCTAGCAGCAATCTGTCTTAGAATATCTGCCAATCCTGGATCTACATCTCGCTTCCCATGAACCATGTTGACAACCCTCTTTAATTGCAGGTCAGATCACAATTTGGTACCCCACAATAATTCGACTAGGGCTTCAAGAGGAACCTGCAAACCTAGATCCACAGGCCTAGATCAGGATCTAACCTCATTCTGATACCACCTGACGCAAGGTAAGGATGCAAGAGGGGCCAAAGGATGGTTCACCCTAATGATCCAAGCCTGAAACACACATTCAAAAGTAACCAACAACAAGAGTGAGAGAGAATGCAAGATCTTTCATATATTATCATCAATTTGAACCATACATGCCGGGCTGTAAGGCTTTCTCGGTTAGGGCCAGATATTACAATGAATTACAAAAGTCCTCCAACATATGAGGATCTGTCACAAATCTCCAATCTAATGTCTCCTATCTTCTATCAAAACTGACTCCTAAAACTACCACCAAACATGTACATTTATACAAGAAGCTACCGAGCTGAGTCGACCTTTAAATCCATAATTAACGGAAGTAATGGTCAAATTTGGGACCACATGCTTCCTAATGATGGATTCTAGCATTAAATCCATGATCCAATATAAATGCACAAGTCGGCCACAATAGGAAACAAAACTAGACCCGTCGATAAGCAAGATAACTAAGTAGCAGACAGGCAATACCGAGTGCTAGTGAAATAACTGACCGCCCAGGAGAGAACCGACCACACTTGATAACCAAAGGAAACTGACCAACTACCGACCAACTCGGTCAAAGTAGAAACTGAGCAACATAGACAAACTCCAAATTGTTTTTGGTGACATAGGATTGCCAAGGACCCAAGATGCTCCTACATCAAAAATATATCACTCCTCTTGTTATATAGGCATCCTTCTCATTAAGTGTTTCCATTAAAATATATCACTCTTGTTATATAATGTATATGCATACTTTTTTAAAATACCATACTTGTTGCTCTTAAATATTATTACCATTTCACTCAAATTTACATGACATGAAAACCAAGCCCAAAATGTATACATATGTGTAAGTATAGGAGAAGCTGGATTCTGCAACTATTGAAAAAAAAAAAACTATACCAATAGCAGCTTATGAGAAAATATACTTGTGCTTACCACACCATACCTCAACATCATAATGCTTATCATTTTCAAGCTTGAGTGAAGCTCTGTACCACACACAGTTCATAGATTTGTATGCAATGCTGATTTAGACTGGAGGTAAACTACATGTGTCATGTAAACAACATGGTTGAATGCAATCTCTTTTGCACATTTTCAAGAGTTTTCCCACCAATACAAGTGTACATAACGCATTGAACATAATCTACGAACAGTGTGTAGTATGAAGTCTTGCTGAAGCTTGAAATATATCCACTCCTCATGTTATTGTCAAAATTAAATTCAAATATTTCTCAAAACATTTATTCTTGTAGAATTAAGATATCCTTATCTCAACAATAAAATAATCTTCCATAATAGCTTTTGAATCACATTAGCACACACCCATGTTTTGTAGCACAGTTCATTTTAGAAGTGTATGGCTGATGTGAAGTGTGAAGTGTTTGATCTCTCTTTATTTGTTTTGGTGTTGATATTCACTATGTGGTACTCCCTGTTTATGATAATTTCATGAGGAAATGTCTTGATGGATCGCGGACTGCAAGCTAGGGCATCATGCATTGTTTATGAGCTCACTATTTGAGCAACTCATGTCCCTATTTGATTGGCCAGTGCTCTGTTTGTTATATTGAGTTTACATCATATATTTAGTCTTAATAAATATCTTATAAAATAACATAAAACTAACCCAAAATACTTTGTCTTAATAATATCTTAATAAAACAATATATTTAGTCTCAATAAAATCTTATAAAATAACATATATTGTGTGAAGTGTTTTATCTCTCTTTATTTTTTTTGCTGTTGATATTCACTAGCTATGTGGTACTCCCTGTTTATGATCATTTCATGAGGAAATGTCTTGATGGCTCATGGGATGCAAGCTAGGGCATCATACATTTTTCATGAGCTCACTATTTAATACTGACATTGTTTACATCTTTTCATTTGGAATGCTTGATGACCCGCGAGCTTTGAGAGCTAGGGCATCGTTGCTATTACCTTCAAGGCATTGTGTGAAGTGTTTGATCTCTCTTTATTTATTTTGCTGTTGATATTCACTATGTGGTACTCCCCGTTTATGATCATTTCATGAGGAAATGTCTTGATGGTTCATGGGCTGCAAGCTAGGGCATCATGCATTGTTTATGAGCTCACTATTTGAGCACTGGCCAATCAAATAGGGACATGAGGTGCTCAAATAGTGAGCTCATAATGACATAAATAATGCATGATGCCCTAGCAAAATAACAAAACAAATAAAGAGAGATCAAACACTTCACACAATATATGTTGTTCTATAAGATTTTATTAAGACTAAATATATTGTTTTATTAAGATTTTATTAAGACAAAGTATTTTGGGTTAGTTTTATGTTGTTTTATAAGATTTTATTAAGACTAAATATATGATGTAAACTCATAATTATACTTGATATATATATATATATATATATATATATATATATATATATATATATATATATATATATATATATATATATATATATATATATATATATATATATATATATATATATATATATATATACTTCAAAGGAGGAATTATGAAATATAGTTGTAGGTAGTTATCTCTTCTATAATGATGGAGGAGTGAAAGGTAATGATCAATGAGGTTGCTGCTATTAGATCATACATTAATACACTTATTATTTTGAATTTGAGCTCGGGCATCATGCAATGTTATTGTTGTCATCACATGTTTGCTGCTATTGTGCACCATATATTATTTTATACACTGTTTATTTCATTGAGACTGTAATGTATTTTTTGTTATTGGATTGATGTCACCATGTTGTTGAGGCTGTAGATGCATTGAATCACCACTGCCATTCTATTTTGATAGCAGCAATATAAAAAATAGAGCACCATCCAATCAAATAGGGACATTAGTATAGATGATGCGGATTTGTGTACCTCTTTGTTTTGATGTAGCTTACTCATTGCATGCAATGGGACCTCCTTGCGGCTGCCAACCATGTTGTGATGTTATGATCTTTACTTGAAATCACAATAGTGACTCACCAGGTGTTCATGTAGACATAAATGAAGCAATTTACTCTCTACAACATTCTTCTGAGTGCACATGTCCTGTAGCATGGTTTTTCTTTCAGAAGTGTATGGCTTGACTATGCACATGTATAATTGTAGATGAGGATCAGTAATAGGATGCCATTCATTGCTTAGATATTTTTTATCTAACCCCCATCTCTCTTTTCTATGTAGGTTCTAGATCACACAGGGGCACACTAGATTCATACCCGGGTCAAAAATTCATCACTTTAGGCAATGTTTGGCACCCTTATTATTTATGTTCATCCTCTTATGTATGCATGTACTCTTGCATTTTCTTTTGAAAGTTATTTTCCTTGTATAGTATATACAAGTTATTTTTTATATATATATACATGTAATCTTTAGATGCAATTTTTTTTTTCTCTTTACATGTATCTTTGTATGAAATGAACACAAATTTAACAAGATCATCTAATAATGCAAACTAGGGTACTTGATGTTACATAGACCTTGCTATAACTTTGTCTTAGGCCCTCCTAGAATCAAAGAGGCTAATCTCCTAGCCTTAAGGGTGCTATCATAGTCCCCTTCTAAGAAGTTTCAATCTCCTCCTTTCTCCATTCAGTCTATGACACCAAGAATATGATAAAGTTCACTGTTCTAGGAACCTCTCTGTCCCTTCTAAAAAGTTTTGTCTATTCTCTAGCCTAAAAAGGCTACTAGGTTTAGTAGGCCTAATTGACCTTTTTCTGCTAATAACTCCAAAATTCTCTAAGCAAAGCATCCAACTAATTATGGATTCGAATACCCTTTTGGGAGGGCTTTAAGATTCTCTCAGCCTCCTTTTCCCATACTGTCCGCACAGGGCCTGCTAAAAATGGGGCTATAAATGAGGGTTTGGTAACTCATTGTCTGTAATAGTGAGAGTTTAGTATTTTCCCTTGTATCCAAAATCCCCCGAGCTCTCTCTACATTGGAGATGCTTGATCATGCATCTGACCTCCCCTCCACATCATTTGAACCAGGCTTTGAGCACCCTCAATCACTCCATCTGCTCTGCAATAGCACACTGACCCCTAAACAAACACTGATAGCTTGCCTAGGGCATTAGTTTATAGATACATCCTAAAATTTCTAGGGCCCCTCCTTTGCACAACATATATTATAGGGAGTCTAGACACAAATCCCATAGACCCGTATAGATTGTACGGTGGGAGAGTGCTCTAGCACTCCATTATTCAAAGCTTTGTCAGTAGTAACCCGAGATAAGCCAAAATAAAGAAAACTATGAAGACTAAATTAAAACTGAAATGAAATGCTAAATAACTATCCTAGGAATTCAAAAACATTAACAATCATCACATGCAAACATTACAGTCAGATATTCAATCCATTTCTTATCTCTGTCAACACAAAAATGTATATCTCTATCAAAGGAAAACTAGTTACACAGTCTAACTGCAACCAAAAGTTTTCTCTCCATACTACACTCTTCCCTACACCTTGAATTATGGTTTTCAAAGCTTAAATAGCTCCCTCCTTAGTGTTATGGCCCATGGATTGGGCTAGCTATCTCTTGAGCTAGTTACATGATTTTGCAAGAAAAACTGTCATGACAACTTTCAAAGTTGTCAAGCAACTTTTGGTGGATAGACAAATGACCTACACACACCTCAAAAGCACTCAATCCATGATTAAGGGTCATAAAGGCCATTTTCAAACCTCTAAAACATTAAAGAGGCCATTTGTTCAACTTTAGAACACTGTCCCATGACAGGCAACCTAGCAAAGTTGGCTAAGACTACTGCAACCAGGCTCCAAAAGACACACCAAGGACTCAAAAGAACAAAGAAGAAAAAACACTAGCAAGCACACCTATAGAGACCAAATAGGCTTTGTTAGCCCATTTTCATGTCATAGCTAAATCCATTAGAAAATGGTCTATTTCTGCAAAAAATTTCATGGCTCTAGCATTTTTCTTCTGGTCTCTGCAGTTATTTTTAGGTCTCTGGCCTTAAACCCTTGGTAAAATTTCAAAATTCATAAACTAGCCGTTACTTTGAAAAACCCTAACTTGCCTTAGCCCTATTCTAATTTCACATAACCTTTTCCTATCACTTAATGTCCAAATAACCCATGTGCTAAAATGTTATATCCCTTCACATGTTGATCAGTTAGGTTTCACGCTGGGGTCCCCCTTTAATATTTCCTAAGTTCCTAAGTCTCCTGGCATAAATTTTCTTATGTTTCAACCCTTTGAAAACTTGTGGTTGTTGCATGTTTGCAAGGAATCTTTTTCCCCTTTGCGAACATGTGACAAGCGGACATCTGTCATCAGCGGGGCCCAATAGCTTGTAGACTCTTTAAAATTTGTGGTTTTCGTATGTTCACAAGGAATCTTTCTTCCCCTTGCAAACATGCAACAAGGCACCACCTGTCTCGGCAGGCTCATCTTCAAGGTCTGCAGTGAGTTAAAGTACTGCAAGATCTAGTGGCTTTCGTTATACCACTAAGGTAAAGTGATCGTTGTTTAGCTTGGTGGTGTAGCAAAAACCGTTTGATGCAATGGTAGATGATAGACTTGTGGGTCCTTAGGGTGATGAGGTGGTTTGCACAGTCAACGGCTTCTGATTGGTTGACATAGGTTTTGATGTGGCGTGTGTCAGAGGTTTGAAGAATGAAGAAAAAGTTAGAGGTCCGCCTGCCAATTTTTGCAACGTGGCAGCTTGTGATTCACTACAAAGGCTTATGCAGTAGGGTGGGGTCAAGTTGTCAGTCACTTGAAGATCTTGTGGTCATCACATGATCTCAAGGAATATTCTTCCCCTTTGTGATCATGCGACGACCATCGATGTAGCATCTGACCAAAAGGTTGTCAGTGGGTCTGTTGGTGTTTGAAAATGCTTACGCCACTTAGGGCTGCCAATATGCCTTGAGACTGATGTTAGGAGTGGTTAGTTCCAAGTATGAGAGCTCTGCAAGACAACTGGACCAACTATAGGGTCTTAATATGCCCTCTTCTACTTCTGGCTCTGCAAAACCAAGGTGGGTGCACCTAATCCAGACAAAATTCAAACTCACTACACACCTTATACTTCTAGATTTATATAGCAGATCATAGTAAAGGATTACTAAATACTAACCAGGTATTCATTGAATCAACTCTACTATACATGATAAAATAGCCTTGTGAAGGGTATTACTGGTGATTGATATTCAAAGATGCAGGAAATAGCCAAAGACCATCAAGCATTGGACTCAACTGAATGTACTTTTTCTTGATCAGTGCCATTATCCATTGGGCAGCACATCAAATGCAAGTATAGAGACATGAACCAACTACTGTCAAAGACTCACAGCCATAAATACAACTATTCTAGCCCATCCACTACTTATAAGATCCTTCTGTAGATGAATCTAATGAATCTATACCCTATCCAAAGTATTTTTCACTTGATCCTAGATCAAGAAATAAAGACTAGAACATATACAGAGGCAACCCAATGTAATGGACTAGAAAATCCAAAACTCATAAGATTGACACCAAGGAGAGACTTGAAAGCATGAGACTAGTTATATTAAGTATGATGAGACATGTACATGTCTATACCAGAAATGAGACTACAACTTCAATAACTTGCAAAAGATGCAAAGAAGTTCTATTTAGCTTCCTACAATGTGACAGAGTTTTTTATATCCCTGGAACTGACAAAATTCAGAACCCTTTGGAATTGATAAAATTCAGAACCCTTGTTCTATCAAAAACTTGCAATATATACCACCAGTCATCTTGGAAACCCAAAATAGGTTGCAATAAGCTACAGATGACTGGGGTCAAAGTTTCACCCACCTAACCAACTGGAACATAGCCACAAATTAATGCAGGGGTAGGAAACCAAGCAATCTAGAGAGAGAAAATCTCAAACAGATCTGCAATCATGAAAATCTGCGAGCTCAGTACAGGACACCAGGGATAGCCATGAAAACTAGTCAAATCAACCACCTACAAATAGCTTCTTGAGCTCAAAAAAAAACTCCACCAGGTACAAAACAACCTCTACAATCGACCACAGAGCCCCTGGACCACACTGCAACAACAAGTGCCACCAAACCAAGTTGAAAACTGCCGCTAAAGCCATAAATTTAGGTACCTTTGATCATTGCAGATCCTCACGAAAATCAAATTTGAAATCAAATGGTCACCATGCATTTCACGGGCTTTATGTTCCTTAACTGTTTGCCCTTAGTCGTGCAATCGCGCAGTCATCAACTTAACTACCATAGGAAAATGGGTTTCATCTTATGCTTGGTCACATGATCATAAGGCACCAAACTAACCCTTGCGATCATGCGACCATAATCTCTTAACCACAAAATAGTTGATCACAGACCTAAACATCTCAGCAACGCTGGTACCATGGACCCACCTTTACCACAATAGTGCAATCACACCATTGTCGCATGATCACATAGCCTGGAAATGGGCTATGCAAACATGCGACAAGTCGCACCCCTTTACCATGTTGCAACCACCACTGCTGAGGGTTAACACAAAATGTCAGTCACATGATCATTAACTACCCTGTCACCGCCTGGCCAATGAAAAGTGCCCACGTCACCAAGAGCGCTAGCCCCATGCCCCCTTTCTTTCAGACATGACCACCACCACAGCACCACATGGCACCCAATATAAATTCACCACCTCACCACCATAGATGCCACATTACCACCTACCACTGGGCCCCAGGGACACATGTCAACCGGTCGCATGATCGCATGTCAAAAAACTCTGACATGCGATCATGTGACAGCCAACCCCAGGCTGCCACATCACCGCCAACGGGACCATCGCCGAAGAGGCCTTACCTTTAAAAGCATGAAGACCTGGGCCCACCATTACGTGATTGCACGACTGAGGCAAAGTAAACTGCCAGCCAAGTTGCCAGATGTTAAGGGCCTAATCACCAAGAATCAACAACCAAGAGATAACCGCGAGTCACCAGATCACGGAAAGAAAAACTTAACCGCCAGGTAGCTGAACATCACTAAGAACTTGGACCCACACGGATAGGTGGCAAGCGGTTGCATGTTAGAAAGTCTGACATGCGGCCATGCAGCAACCAATTAGGAAGAGCCTACAGACCTGGACCCACTTCACACCCATACAAGAAAATTGAACAGCTGTCGTAAAAGCGTGAAGGATAAACATCATGCATCTTCACCATGCAAACATGTGACAACCACTGATTCTATCTAAACTTTAACCACACTAGGAAACTAAGAAGAACTGGGTCCTACCAACTGATTGCACTTGTGCACATGGGAA
Organism: Chamaecyparis obtusa; assembly: GCA_027943335.1. Lineage (NCBI taxonomy): Eukaryota > Viridiplantae > Streptophyta > Pinopsida > Cupressales > Cupressaceae > Chamaecyparis > Chamaecyparis obtusa. The sequence continues at coordinate 474,462 of BSBK01003256.1, forward strand.
ACGTTGTCAAAGAGGAAAGAGTGTGAGGTCGAAAACACACAGGGTTTTCGGTGAAAAGTTGAAAACATCCAAGGTTTCTGACACCAAAAGATAAGCACACAAAAGTTGGAAGGCATAAGGTTGAAAACAATGAGGGTTTTCACATAGACTGAAAACATCATGGATTTTCAAAAACATTGTGGGTTTTTGACACTGTGGCAGATTCTAAAATTTGTTTCCTGCAAACGTTAGAACTGGAATAACTTTCTAGATTTTGTGATTCAGCACGTGTGTTTTGGACTGGAGCAAGGTGACACAATAAACTACCAGGAGCTAAGGGCACACACCATGAAACACTATGGATTTTCAATGCAAGATGAAACTGTGCAACAAGGTGGGATAACTTCAAAATTTGCAGGGAAAAGGCCATTTTCTCAGGATTTTGCATTGACAGGAAAATGGACCAATAGGGTCCACTGCCAGTTGTGCTGATTTGTTTGCTTCTCATTAGTCGAGAGTGGTGAGTTGGAAATGCTATCAGGTAAGCCCAATATCTCAGTCGCAGATTCAAAATTGACGGTGGTCGTATAATCACATGGAATCTTTTGAGCCCATGCAATCATGCGACTACCATCTGATCTCCCAAGCGTTTAGGTTGACGGTTGTGGGTCTAGTGCCAGGTGTTGCAGAGATGGAAGATTTTCATTGGTCGGTAGGTTTGTGACATGGCAAGTGTCAGTGGGTCCTGTATCAGAGATGACCAAGCAATAACAATGAATGGTGTGTTGACATGTGGCAATTTTCAGGTGGGCCTATGGTTATAAAGTATTTTCTAAAGTTTAGCGGCTTAGTTAAAAAGGTTGAAGGTTTGCCAATAATTGTGGGACCATTTTGACAGGTGTTGTTGAGGTGTTTCAGTTTGATTGGCTGTGGGTTTCAAGGATAAAGACACGTCAGTGGGCCCAAGAGATTCTAAAGGATGCCAAGATGGAGGATCTAACAGTTGTCATATGTTCACATAGAATCTTTTAAGGCTATGCAAACTTACGACAGCCATTCGATTAGAACCTTATGAGGAGTGGGTCCAATTTTCTACGTGGGGCCTTTTTCTTACTGACGTGCTTTGTTTTCATTGGTCAAGAATTTTATGAGGTGGCAGAGACTTTTTGAAGGTTTTTTTGATTGTTGATGGAGTTTTGCTAGCCGCTCGATCTGCTAGGAATATTAAGGATCGACGGTCACATTTTAATTCTAATCCTGTAGCCGTTGCTTTTCAAATTTGAATGTTTCTACAGGGTTTTTTCCAAGGTTTGATGCAGGAAGCTGTATAAGAAAAAGGTAGTTTAGAATTGATTTTCCTGGTCAGTTACAGTTGGAAAATGATATAGAAGACATTAGGTGCTGCGTAGATTTGATTTTGCCATCCTAGGTGCCATGCTGGGTAATTATAGAGGGACTGTGATTTGATTCAGATGGCTAGGGTTATGATTTTTTTAGAGATTTCCATGACTGGTACATGAAAATTTTTCTGTAGGTTGGCTCTGGCATTTATTTTGTTTTGCTTACAACAAGAAATTAGTTCAAATTGTATTTGTAGTTAGCCTTGAGTGATGAAACCAATGCAATTGTACATCAGATTTTATCTGATTCTCCAGGGTTTCAAAGTTTATCTATAGTCTTTATTTTCTTATTGTACTTGGTTGTTGTAGACCTAGTTTTTCCCTAAATGATCCGTTGCTTGTTGCAATCCTTGTTCCTATAAAATGATTTTCTAGATCATTTAGAAGGGTTCAATTTTTCTTCTGAGAGCTGGTTCCATGAAGGGTCCTTTTCCTGTAGATATTTTCCTTCTCTGCATATAGAGTGTTCCCTCTTTCCTTTCTGGCTTTGGAGAATAGAATGCAAGCTGTAACATTTTGTCTTATGTATAAGATTTCAACATGTTTGTACTATTATCAGATTGTCTCCATTTGAGTTTCAGACTTATTGATTGAAGCATCAAGGGTGTTTCAATTTTTCTATTTGCATTTCCTATGTGTCTGCAATAGAGCTATTTTCGCAGAAGCAACTAGGTCTAGGACTGGTTTTCAGGTGTGTATGAATTGGGGTATCAAGGGTATCTCATGTTTGTCTTTCAGTGGATGTTGATTAATGTATTACTTGTTTATAGGTCTCTTCTAAGGGGAGGGTTAAAAGCCTTTGGATGGGTAATAACATACTTGAAAACATGGGTGGATTGTTAAAGTATGATTTGGTTGATGGTGTATGGTTGATGTAAGGCATCACCATATTTGAATGTATTGTCTTCTTGTTTCATAGCTCTTTGTTGTAGTGAGGTATTTGACTCTTCTGCCCATTGGATAAGGCACTGGTCTATGAGAGATTAGGGGTATTTCAGGGGTCTTTTCAACCCAAAATCAATTATTCAAATCAAATACCTTTCCTGTTCATGTTGGTAGTGGTAGTAGGAGGTGCTCTCTAGTCTTTAGACTCATTCTATGTAAATAGGGCAATTGCATAAGAATTATTTTCATTGGGGTACAGGATACCCAAAAGGGTTTGAAGACTATTCCACAATAATCTATCTATAGGCCTATTGTTTATCATGAGGTGTGATGAGTGTGCAGATAAGGCAATACCCACCTAAGTGATGTGGAGCTTAAAGAAGAAGGAGGATTCCTTTCAATCCTCATCAATTGGACTATTTTCTTGTCAAACTTGAGTGCCTATTTTGAGAATCAAGCCCATACATTGATTCAAGTTTGGTTCTACTAGGAAAAGTTCCAACAAATTGGTGACTCTACTGGGGAGCCATTGGAAAGAGTCAGATATAAAAATAAAGCATTTGCTAACATCTTCTCAATAAGTGTTGAGTGGTGGCTCTGAAGTCTCTGTTTGATTAGTGCAGTCCCTGATAAACAGTGTGAAAATCCTGGTGAGGTTTTGGTTGATTGGAAGAAGATACAAAGAAAAGTGATATATTTTCCTTTGCAAGGAGGTGGTGACTCTACATAGCAAAGAACTTGATGGAGTTGCATGGTGAGCTCTAGATCTACCTTGTTTTCAGTCAACAAAGTCTTTGCTATAGAACTTCCAGGTATTTTGGTTTTCATATGTCTTCTCTTTATGAAAATCAGTTGCAAAAAATGCATCCTTATCAAGTGTTGAGAACTGCATAAAGGGATGAGTAGTAGTGGACAGTTCCTTATGGAGGAATATAGGCCCTTTTGTTTTGATGGCATAGAAGGTGCCCCTAATGAGTTCCCTACTGATGTTGAGGAATGCTTGCCTAGATTCTTGGCTAGTGGATCTATTTCTGCAATCTAGCATATAGATGACCTCATGGATCTTTTTGGTGAAATAGATATTGAACATGAAGATGTTGCTATGAGGCTGCTTGTGCGGACATTTTCTGATGGTGCAAGGAAGTGGCCTTCATGTTCAATCCCTTCTTGGGATGTGTTGAGATCTAAGTTTGTTGAGCATTTTGATAAAGTTTTTGCTCTCAAGAAGGAATTAGAAAAGATAAAAATGGAGAATTGGCAGTTAGAGGAGGACATAAGATTGCTAAGACTGGTGGTTCCTGATGATGATCATGAGGAGGCTAGTGTTTTTGATGTTGATTCTCATTTTGCAGAGGATATTGATTATGAAGCTGATATTGATTATGAAGTTGACATTGAAGTCAATGCATATGAGAGTGCTGAAGATGAATCTGAATTTGATAATATTTCTAGTTTGTCTGCAGATTTTTCTTCTGTTCAATATCATAAGGCAGTTTTGTTGTCCTAGTTTGATAACATTTTGTGTGAAGGGCAGAGTATTGAGTATGATGCAGATGATGATTCCTGCATAGATTGCTTCACACAAGATAATTTAAAGATAGAGATGCCTATCCTTGTTCCTGATAGGGATGATGTTTGCAGTAGGAGTGAAGCTAAGGAAGATGAAGACAAGGCCCAAAGTCCATTAAGCAGTGAAGGGATTTCAACACTCTTGGTTGATGAATTCCAAAGGTATGCATCTGGTATGGATTTTGATTTGTAGCTCCCCTGTGATATAGTCTTTGACACTGATAATGAGGTCAGTGTTCAAAGTGATAGTGATGATCTATTTTCACCAGAGTTTCCCTCATGTAGTGACTCTACAAGAGAAGAAGTAGAAGGACATGACAGTGTCTTTTCCTGTCATAGAAATTGCAATGATGAACAAGTTTCTTGTTTATATCCTTTTCCTTCTTTTGATAAATATGATACTGATGGTGACAGTATTGAGGACCTTGTCTTTAATAATTGGGATAGAACATCTTTTAATGAAAATGATGATGCAAATCCAATGTCCCCTTGTCACATTGTTTGTGAATAAGACCTTCACTTGGTTCATGATCAAGTTAGTGAAGACATCATGGAGGAACCAAGTTGCTCAGTGGATGAGGAAATGTGTGAAGGTGAGTCTAAGGATCCAAGTCCTTTTCAGCCAGGTAATCCTATGGTAATGCATGATAATCAGTATGTTTTGTTCTCTGATGCATTACTAGATGAAATTTTTATTTTTTCCAGTCATCAGGGAGAAGTAAATGATGTTCCTTACTTCTTAGACTATGAGTATGAATGTAATGATTATGACTGGAAGAACATGGGTAGTAATCAGTGCAATTTTATTCTTCAGCCCATGGTTATTCATATATGTTGGCCACAAAGTGATCAGGATAATTTCAGGTGGTTGGTCACATATGTAGATGAAAATTAGATTTTTGATTCAGGAGGGTCATTTTTGATTCAGGAGGGTCATTGGTTTTCTCTTGGTGGCCTAGGGCCACTAAATAAAGTTGTAAATTTTTGTACATATCTTTTCCTTCCAGTTGTGTGTTTCCCTTCTTGTTTCTCTAGTTTGGTTGCCAGTTTTTGAGGTCTCTATGTTTTGTCCAGTAGGTGGTCTTCTCTCCTAGAGATCTAATTTCTTGCCATGCTTGTAGGAGGCATGCATCCGTAGAAAGAGCCACTATTATCCCATTTTCATGTCATAGCTAAATTCTTTAGAAAATGGTCTATTTCTGCAAAAACTTTCATGGCTCTAGCATTTTTCTTCTGGTCTTTGTAGTTGTTTTTAGGTCTCTGGCCTTAAACCCTTGGTAAAATTTCAAAATTCATGCCGTTACTTTGAAAAATCCTAACTTGCCTTGGCCTTGTTCTAATTTCGCATTACCTTTTTTTGTCACTTAATGTCCAAATAACCCATGTGCTAAAATGTTATATCCCTTCGCATGTTGATTAGTTAGGTTTCACGCTGGGGTCCCCCTTTAATATTTCCTAAGTTCCTAAGTCTCCTGGCATAAATTTTCCTATGTTTCAACCTTTTGAAAACTTGTGGTTGTCGCATGTTCGCAAGGAATATTTTTCCCCTTTGCGAACATGTGACAAGCAGACATCTGTCATCAGCAGGGCTCGACAGCTTGCAGACTCTTTAAAATTTGTGGCTGTCATATGTTTGCAAGGAATATTTCTTCCCCTTGCAAACATGCGAAAAGGTGCCACCTATCCTGGCGGGCCTGTCTTCAAGGTCTATGGTGAGTTAAAGTACTACAAGATCTAGTGGATATCATTATACCGCTAAGGTAAAGTGCTTGTTGTTTAGCTTGGTGGTGTAGCGACAACTGTCCAATGTGATGGTAGAAAATAGACTTGTGGGTCCTTAAGGTGATGAGGTGGTTTTCACAGTCAATGGCTTTTGATTGGTTGACATGGGTTCTGATGTGGCATGTGTCAGAGGTCTAAAGAATGAAGTAAAGTCAAAGGTCCACCTGCCAGTTTTTGCAATGTGGCAGCTTGTGATTCGCTGCAAAGGCTTATGTGGTAGGGTGGGGTCAAGTTTTCAGTTGCTTGAAGATCTTGTGGTCATCGCATGATCACAAGGAATATTCTTCCCCTTTGCAATCATGCGATGGTCATTGATTTAGCATTTGACCAAAAGGTTGTCAGTGGGTCCACTGCCAGTTGTGCTGATTTGTTTGCTTCTCATTGGTCAAGAGCGGTGAGTTGGATATGCTGTTAGGTGGGCCTAGTATCTTAGTCACAGATTCAAAATTGATGGTGGTCATATAATCACATGGAATATTTTGAGCCCATGCGATCATGTGACTACCATCTGATCTCCCAAGTGTTCAGGTCGACGGTTGTGGGTCCAGTGCCAGGTGTTGCAGAGATGGAAGCTTTTCATTGGTCGGTAGGTTTGTGACATGGTAGGTATCAGTGGGTCCTATGTCAAAGATGACCAAGCAATAATAATGAATGATGTGTTGACATGTGGTAGTTTTCAAGCGGGCTCAGGGTTATAAAGTATTTTCTAAAGTTTAGCGGCTTAGTAAAAAAGGTTGAAGGTTTGCCAAGAATTGTGGGACCATTTGACAGGTGTTGCTGAGGTGTTTCAATTTGATTGGCCATGGGTTTCAAGGATAAAGACACATTAGTGGGCCCAAGAGATTTTAAAGGATGTCGAGATGGAGGATTTGACGGTTGTCATATGTTCGCATAGAATCTTTTGAGGCTATGCGAACTTACGACAACCGTTCGATTAGAACCTTATGAGGAGTGGGTCCAATTTGCTACGTGGGGCCTTTTTCTTGCTGACGTGCTCTGTTTTCATTGGTTGAGAATTTTATGAGGTGGTAGAGACTTTTTGAAGGTTTTGTTGATTGTTGATGGAGTTTTTCTAGCCACGTGATTTGCCGGGAATATTAAGGATCGATGGTCACGTTTTAATTCTAATCCTGTAGCCGTTGCTTTTCAAATTTGAATGTTTCTATAGGGTTTTCACCAGGGTTTGATGTAGGAAGCCTTATAAGACAAAGGTGGTTGTTTAAAATTGATTTTCCCAGTCGGTTGCAGTTGGAAAATGATGTAGAAGACATTGGTTGCTGTGCAGATTTGATTTTGTGGTCCTAGGTGCCATGCTGAGTAATTACAGAGGGACTGTGATTTGATTCAAATGGCTAGGGTTTTTATTTTTTTAGAGATTTCCATGACTGGTACACGCAAGTTTTTCTACAGGTTGGCTCTAGCTTTTATTTTGTTTTGCTTACAAAAAGAAATTAGTTCAAATTGTATTTGCAGTTAGCCTTGAGCAATGAAACCAATGCAATTGTACATTAGATTTTATCTGATTCTCCAGGGTTTCAAGGTTTATCTGCAGTCTTTATTTTCTTGTTGTACTTGGTTGTTGCAGACCTAGTTTTTCCCTAAATAATCCTTTGCTTGTTGCAACCCTTGTTCCTATAAAAGGATTTTTTGGATCATTTAGAAGGGTTTGAGTTTTCTTCTGAGAGCTAGTTCCATGAAGGGTCTTTTTCCTATAGATATTTTCCTTCTTCTCTGCATATAGAGTGTTCCCTCTTTCCTTTCTGGCTTTGGAGAATAGAATGCAAGCTATAACATTTTGTCTTATGTATAAGATTTCAATATGTTTGTACTATTATCAGATTGTCTCCATTTGAGCTTCAAACTTATTGATTGAAGCATCAAGGGTGTTTCAATTTTTCTATTTGCATTTCCTATGTGTCTACAATAGAGTGTTTTTCGTAGAAGCAACTAGGTCTAGGACTAGTTTTCAAGTGTGTATGAACTAGGGTATCAAGGGTATCTCATGTTTGTCTTTTAGTGGATGCTGATTAATATATTACTTTTTTATAGGTCTCTTCTAAGGGGAGGGTTAAAATCCTTTGGATGGGTAATAACATACTTGAAAACATGGGTGGATTGTTAAAGTATGATCTGGTTGATGGTGTATGGTTGATTTAAGGCATCACCATATTTGAATGTATCGTCTTCTTGTTTCATAGCTCTTTGTTGCAGTGAGGTATTTGACTCTGTTGCCCATTGGATAAGGCACTGGTCTATGAGAGATTAGGGGTATTTTAGGGGTCCTTTCAACCCAACATCAATTATTCAAATCAAATACCTTTCCCTTTCATGTTGGTAGTGGTAGTAGGAGGTCCTCTCTAGTCTTTAGACTCATTCTATGCAAATAGGGCTATTGCATAAGAATTGTTTTCATTGGGGTACAAGATAGCCAAAAGGGTTTGAAGACTATTCCACAATAATCTATCTGTAGGCCTATTGTTTATCATGAGGTTTCATGAGTGTTCAGATAAGGCAATACCCGCCTGAGTGATGTGGAGCTCAAAGAAGAAGGAGGATTCCTTTCAATCCTCATTAATTGGAATATTTTCTTGTCAAACTTGAGTGCCTACTTTGAGAATCAAGCCCATACATTGATTCAAGTTTGGTTCTGCAAGAAAAAGCTCCAACAGGCTTCTCCCTAACCTAGTGGCTTGGCTAAGGCCACTACAAGCCAAAATTTAAGAACACTAGGTACCAAATAACCCTACCTAGGTGCCCTCACTATTACTATAGTCCTTTTGAATCTTAGGATGACATCTCAATTAAGAAAGGAAAACCAAAACCTTTCATAGACCAATAACAACCAAGGCATGTGGGTGCTCTTCTATTGTACAGTTATACTCATAAAATATATGTACGATTATAAAATTTTATGCCTTGAAATTTTATAACATAGTTCATCTTCATCAAAATAGGATGGAAGTGGTGATTCAATGCATCTACCCACATTCTATGTTCTTTGAGCCAATGAAATTTTTATCATCATGATGAAGTAATAATGCATTAAATGTCTTACTGATGTCCCTATTTGATTGGTCGGTGCTCTATTTGTTATATTGCTGCTATCAAAATAGAATGCCAGTGGTGATTCAATGCATCTACAACCTCAACAACATGGTAGCATTGATCCAATAATAGAAAATACATTACAAATGCCAAGCTCACGGTCTCAATGAAATAAACAGTGTATAAAACAATATATGGTGCACAACAGCAGCAAGCATGCAATGAAAACAATAACATTGCATGATGTCCGAGCTCAAATTCAAAATAGTAAGTGTATTAATATATGATCATATATTTAGTCTTAATAAAATCTTATAAAACAACATAAAACTAACCCAAAATACTTTGTCTTAATAAAATAATATATTTAGTCTTAATAAAATCTTATAGAACAATATATATTGTGTGAAGTGTTTGGTCTCTCTTTATTTGTTTTTCTATTTTGCTAGGGCATAATGCATTGTTTATGTCATTATGAGCTCACTGTTTGAGCACCTCATATCCTTATTTGATTGGCTGGTGCTCAAATAGTGAGCTCATAAACAATGCATGATGCCCTAGCTTGCAACCTGCGAACCATCAAGACATTTCCTCATGAAATGATCATAAACGGGGAGTACCACATAGTGAATATCAATAGAAAAACAAATAAAGAGAGATCAAACACTTCACACAATGCCTTGAAGGTAATAGCAACGATGCCCTAGCTCTCAAAGCTCGCGGGTCATCAAGCATTCCAAATGAAAAGATGTAAACAATGCCAATATTAAACAGTGAGCTCATGAACAATGTATGATGCCCTAGCTTGCAGCCCATGGGCCATCAAGATATTTTCTCATGAAATGATCATAAACATGGAGTACCACATAGCTAGAACAACAAAACAAATAAAGAGAGATCAAACACTTCACACAATATATGTTGTTTTATAAGATTTTATTGAGACTAAATATATTGTTTTATTAAGATTTTATTAAGACAAAGTATTTTGGGTTAGTTTTATGTTGTTTTATAAGATATTTATTAAGACTAAATATATGATGTAAACTCAATATAACAAATAGAGCACCGACTAATCAAATAGGGACATGAGTTGCTCAAACAGTGAGCTCATAAACAATGCATGATGCCCTAGCTTGCACCCTGCGAGCCATCAAGACATTTCCTCATGAAATGATCATAAACGGGGAGTACCACATAGTGAATATCAACAAAAAAACAAATAAAGAGAGATCAAACACTTCACACAATGCCTTGAAGGTAATATCAATGATGCCCTAGCTCTCAAAGCTCTTGGGTCATCAAGCATTCCAAATGAAAAGATGTAAACAATGCCAATATTAAATAGTGAGCTCATGAACAATGTATGATGCCCTAGCTTGCAGCCCATGAGCCATCAAGACATTTCCTCATGAAATGATCATAAGCGGGGAGTACCACACAGTGAATATCAACAACAAAACAAATAAAAAGAGATCAAACACTTCACACAATATATGTTGTTTTATAAGATTTTATTAAGACTAAATATATTGTTTTATTAAGATTTTATTAAGACAAAGTATTTTGGGTTAGTTTTATGTTATTTTATAAGATATTTATTAAGACTAAATATATGATGTAAACTCAATATAACAAACAAAGCACCAACCAATCAAATAGGGACATGAGGTGCTCAAACAGTGAGCTCATAAACAATGCATGATGCCCTAGCTTGCAGCCCACAAGCCAAACTTGAATGCCCTCTTCACACCATGCAAAAGTTTAGTGTCATCTTTGTGGCAACTCTTTGAATTCACAAAAATTACAAATGACACTTTCTTTTTCTTTTTCTTTTTTGTTTATAACCAAGCTGGTGTCGCAATTAAATCAACAAATGCCATCAAAATGAAATTGAGTTAATGAGAAGACAAAGCTTGAATGCCTACCTCAAGTCATGGCTATAATATGAAGATCAAATGCTAAGGAACTATGTTATAAAATTTCAAGGCATGAAATTTTATAATTGTACAAATATAAAATTTCAAGGAATGAAATTTGACCTTGATAATGCCCCCTCCATTGCTTATGCTTGATCATGTCTACCTTGTGTTGATGGGCATGGTGGGTTACTGTTATGGATGCATCATTTGGAAATGATGCCATGGCAACACCAAATGGAACAACAACATTTGGTGTTGTTGTTTCACTATTTGGATGATGTAGTCACAACAATGATTCACTAGATGTTCATAGAGACATAAATGCAACCACAACAGTAATTCACCAGGTGTTCATAGAGACATAAATGTATGGCTTCATTTGGATTCCAGGGCCTATACACTACACATGTTCCTATGTGCACATGTTCTATAGCATAGTTCCTTTTAGAAGTGTATGGCTTAACTATGCACATGCATAATTGTAGATGAGGATCAATAATAGGGTGTCAGGCATTGCTTAGATCCTTTGGATCTAACCCCATCCTTTTTTTCCTTGTAGTTTCTGGATCATACATGAGCATACTAGATTGAACCTAGGGTCAACACTTCATTACTTTAGGCAATATCAGATACCTTCATTATTTATGTTCATCCACTTATGTATGTTTGCATTCATTCATATTATTCTAAAAATTAGCTATACTCATATTCTTCTTGTGTCCGAGTCTTCTAACTATGATCAATTTAATGCTGTAAATCTTGACATAGAATTTGATATCAACTGATCATATATCCATTCCAAATGATATAACTCCATTTGAATAAACATACATGTCAACCATTTGACAAAATTTCCATATGGAATCTAGAGAAGTACATTAATTTTATAGCGAATTCATGATTTATAATGCCCCTTGATTTATAGTGAATTAATTTTATAGTGAATTCATGATTTATAATTCAGTTGTAGCAGCTCAATGTGTTTGAACTCAAGAATACCCCTTAGGAAGTAAGTGTATAAATGAAGGATGAAACACATAGGAAGCTATGAGAAGCTATGAGAAGGTGACATGAAGCTAATGAAAGGAAGCATCTCAATGATGTTAAATCACATGGGATTCTCTTTGTTCCCTACAATGGAGTGAGATAATTTTGAAAGTATAAATAGATAATTTTAACAATCTATAAAGTCCTTCACAAGATGTAATAAAAACACTAGTGGCAAGGCACAAGAACTATTTGACTAAATGCCACAATAGTGGTGTCCCATGCAATGCTGAGATGTTTAGTTATATGCAATGCTGAGATATTCAAAATATTGTTGGATAAATAGATAATTTTAACAATGAATAATGTCCTTCACAAGATATAATGAAAACTATGGAGTGAACTACGTTTGTTTGATTATATAACTATTATCTTATGTCAGGTATCCCACACAGTCTCATGGATTGTTAGGTACAAGTCAATACACCCCATAGAGATTAATGTCTTTTACCATATGTAAAATATCTCTCATTGCCACCTGTCTTTCTCATTGCATGAGGTGCATGTACTAGTGAAAAGTTATTTGTCAGAATTGTCTTCCTCAAGCAAGGAAAATCTAGGAATGGAAGAAAAAAGTGAGTCATTTAGTACGTGTAATTCAATGAGATTGACTCAAGGTCAAAAGATCAAAAATAAATTCAATAAACGCATGAAATTTTTCCTTGCTCAAGGGGGGTCGTGTTCTTATGATGATGAGAGAAAAGGTGACTCTGAGCTGCCATTTAGGTACAAACATCTACAGAAACAATGGGTCCCCGATGAACTTCCTCCAATAAACACTAATTTTTGTGTTAAAGAGAGGATATATCACATAGCACCATCTTCATTACATGGTTTGGGCCTATTTTCCATGGATGGCATAAAGGTCTCTTACAACAAAGCTGTCAAATTGATGGAGTATGTCGGACCTTGTTATGATTACAGTAGTTGGATGTAGATTGTTAAATATAAAAAAAGTATGTGTAGGTATGCACTTGCGGCAAATTATGCATAACAAAAAGTCAGTGAAAAAAGTAAAAAAGTAGCTATATACGTTGACAGAAGACCAAAAGCATCAGGGAATATTGTAGGTTTTATAAATAGTACCTGATATGCGATAACTAAGAAGCAACCCAATTGCATATTTGAGGTGCGCGATGAAAATTGTGTATTTGTATGTGTGATCAAATCAATATGTGGAGGCGAGGAGTTGCTTATCGATTACAATTTGAATCACATAGATACAAAAAACCCCATCACTATCATGGACAAGGTGGTACACATTTTGATAATTGCCTATTATTCAACGTAACTTAGAATAAGAACACATGTTTTAACATGTTTGAATGATTTTTTTTGAAATACAGAGCTATAGTATGGATCAACAGCCATAGGATACGCACGGTGGTGATAGTTCTTGTATGCACCCTTAAATGGTCGCCTAGACTTTGGGCCCCATTCTTCAATTTATCAATGTTGGAATCAATTTATCAATTTTATGAATCAATGATTTTTAATATTTTTAATTCAAATCAATTTATTTGATCAAATTGTAATTAATTCAAATATTTTAATATATTTCTCAAGTTTTATTTAATTGAGAGAACTTGCTCCCTTTTAATTAAATAAAAATCCCTTTTAGTTAAATAAAAATTATTTAATTAAATCATCAAGTCATTTATTTTGAATCTCATTTTAATTAAATGAATAAATATCTTTTAAATAAATAAAAAATCTTTTAATTAAATAATGGAACCCACTTTGCTAATAAATAATAAATAAAAAATAAAAATAATAAAGTAAAGTGCACTTTCCTATGAGATGGAATCTTTTGATTTTGCCTCTTGAGCACATGGATCAACCAAGATTTAATCTCCACCATTGCTCATTTCTTTTTGCCTCTTAATCTTGACCGTCCAAGATTCTTTATAAGGAGACCTCTCCTTCTCATTTTTATATGTGCATTTTGTGAATTGTTATGTTACAGGTTTGAAGAGCAATTTTGGAGAAGATTCTTGAGCACTTGAGCTTGGATATTGAAACTTCTCTTTTCTTGTCTTCTTCTCTCATGCCCCATGGAAATCCATTAGATTAATCTTTCATTTTCATATTAGATTAGATTCATATTTTCTTTCATAGATTAATTTGTATTGTTATCATATAGAATATATCTCATTTCTATTTGTATGCATCTTTGAATCTCTCATTTTGTGGTGTACTTGCATGGGCACAAACATAGGTCAAATATGAGGGCCTCCATTACAAACCCTTGCACTCCATGAATAGAGAGCTATGAGTCGCTATTTGAGATCTCATTCTTGAGAGATCTTGGATGTAATGATTCATAGAAGTGTGACAACATTTTAGCACACAGTTCTCATGGGACTTCTTCTTCCCAATAGGTAAAACTCATTGTTGTTGTACAAATACACATACAAGAAAAATGTTAATGCATATATTTTATTGTTTTACTATTTTGGATTGCTTTTAAATAAAGGGCTAATAATATTGTTCTCACAAACGAGTGCTGATCAGAGAAAGGGAAAGGAACAAGTAGTCCATGAGGAGCCGCAGAATGAGCATGATCCATTCAATGTTGATTTTTTATCAGAGGTTGATCCTATAGTTGCACTGGAAAGGGTCCTTCATGCAATATCAAAAGAGTTAGCTTGAATGGCAAATATTCAACCTCACACTCCTAAAATACAGAGGGTAGCGGATATGTTGATTGGCCATGTTCAGAACTATAGAGTAAGTATTAATGTAGTTTTTGATTATAACAAAAGTTCAATAATGATTTTTATAGTATACTATTTTATTTATGTCATTAACTAAAATATATATGTGTTCTCTTTACAGGGGATGCTAAATAGATTAAAGGGCATTACCTTAGATGCAAATACTTCGGATGGTACATCGCATGTTTTATCCTCCATCTTGTCCATGGTTATCCATAGTTTTTTATGCTCTAACAATATTTTTGTTCAACACCTGCTATTGAACCTATGTTGAGTATGATGCCTGGTACGAGGATCAGATCCACATAGGTAGTTTCACCTGAAATGTCAGCAAGTACACCTATTATTGGTAAGTAGACTCCTCTTTTTCTCTCTTATTTATCATGTGTTTATTTCACTTGAACTATATATTCTTTCTTAGGGGGCATTTTGTAATATTAGATTCATTTTATGTAGGAGGCGATGATGCAATTCCTGGATGTAGTCGTGTTAAATGTACGGGAATAATACAGTGTGATCAATTGCTCATGAGCAATGGAGATGGAATTCCCTTGAGAGTAGCCTAGCTTCCAGGTACTTTAAAGACTGATCCTTTCTTTTACTATACAATATAATACTCATAACGTAATGCACTAACCCCCTATGTGGTCCCTTGCAATAACTAATTATAATAATCTCATAATTATCTTGCAGGGAATAATCTATTTTATAAAAAACTTAATGATGAATGTTTGCATATTTTTGAGCCGACCATATGCACATGGTATCATATTTTGATTTCATTGAAAGATTAGATTTCGTTTCATCCCTTTCTTTAAGTATATTAAAAGGTAGCTTCACTTCATTTATGAATCTAATAGTTTTTTTCTTAAAGGTGGTCAGTACAAGATAAAGGGTTAAAGAATAAGCTCATTGACTCTATGATAACACTTTTTGGACCCGAAGTCTTTCATAGACTTAGACTCCTTGACAAAGCGGGCACTATTTTGAAGTATATTAGGGACAACTATAGGAGCCAAATAGAACACAACCCTTATTATGAGTGGCCTCTCTATATTCCTATTAATGAGTAGGAGGATCTTAAAAAGGATGCACTTGAGAGAAGTGCAAGACATAGTGGACGAGTAGTATCACCCGAGGAAAGAAGGTACGTGATAATGTTAATAATGAAATTATGTACTATTTACTCTTTGTACTTATCTGATCTAACATACTTCAAACATCACATAAGCTGCCTGACACAACAAAGACAACAACAGAAAGAAAACAAAAGCACAGGCAACATAGGCTTGGCTTGGGTGGATATTCAAAACTTGCTGCACGAGTTGTAAGTATTAGTAAATGAAAAATTGTATGCAAATATTTATAATTAAATTGCAATCAATTTAGTTTTGGTGAAATTCACTACAATAAAAATTCATGATACCAATAAAAAATGCAAGCCTTGGAGTTCAAAAAATTGATTACAGAAGAGGACAAAAAAATAGGCTTCAAACAAGGCTATAAAGTCATGGCTGAACGATACCAAGCAATGAGTGCACAAGGTTCTTCTGCTGGATCTATTGATTAGGTAAATAAGCCAATTGATTTTTGTTTCAAGTTGAAAACTTTACCAATTACCGTATTTGATGTTAAGTTCCAACATAAAGTGAATATATTTGTTTTAAGTAAGGAAACACTGATTATATATTTGTTTAAAACTTTAAAGTGAATATATTTATATGTAGTAAACTGAATGATTAACATTTCTTAGTATTTGTCTTGTATTTATATGTATATATTATCGATAAATACACTAACTATTTACATTGGAATGCAGCCTGCCGATATTGATATTGCACCGGCTGAGCACGATGGAGGCATCGATTCTAATGTGAATTTTAGTACTCAAGGTATACATTTTCTATTCGAATTTTGATTAATGAATATTTAATGCAAGCAAACATGTTAAATTGAATTTGGCGTAGTAATAAAAATTTAATTATATTGTGTTGGGATTAATAAAACATTTTGTATTGCAGTTGCAGGGGATGTAGAGGATGTTGTTCCCGATGAGCATGTTGAAGTTCAAGCCATCAGGAAAGATGATGTGGTTGGAAAAGGTAAAGAGCGTCACATTTATGTTTTTTAATGTATTGAAATGCTTGTAACAATAATGAATATATTTTAAATTAACCCCAATTATGATAATATATTTTTAATTAAAGCCTTTTATTTGTTATTGCAGAGGACCCACCTTTGCAAAGGACAGTGAGATCATGTGCATGACTGAGAAGAAATGACGCTCTGGACATGGATACACCTCTGCAATAATATAAGGAAGCAGAAAAAAAGAGAAAGCCAAAAAAAAAATGATTCTCATTTATGCAACTTATTTGATAATGACTGATGTTTATTTGATAATGACTAATGTTTATTTACACGTGTTTGAGCTTAGTTCCATGTTTAGACACTGAGTTTCCTTTTATACACTGTTGTAATGTTGGAGGGGTTTTTGCTAAATTTTAGTGGATTTTATATTTTGGGAGAAATTAGTATTAGAATGTTCAATGGGTTCTTTTCTAAAACATAAT
The DNA here is from genome assembly GCA_027943335.1 of Chamaecyparis obtusa. Taxonomy (NCBI): domain Eukaryota; kingdom Viridiplantae; phylum Streptophyta; class Pinopsida; order Cupressales; family Cupressaceae; genus Chamaecyparis; species Chamaecyparis obtusa. The sequence goes on from BSBK01003256.1 coordinate 491,381, forward strand.
ACTTAAATCATCATCTTGTCTAGAATGGTTAATCAATTGTTTAAGGTGGATTAGTTGTGATGATGAGATGCATCATTTAGATGTTAACTGTGATAGTCTCTTGGTTTCAGGCAATGCAGAAGGAGACACCTAGTTCAATATGCAATCTCAATTCATATACATAGGATATCGGGTGGAGCTGAAAAACACAATAGGGTTGCATTTTTGATAGAGGTCTTAAATTGTGTATTTTAAGTTATAGACCATCGCAAACATTATAATTTTGACCTATTAAAAAAATGCAAATGTGTTGTGTTTTTTCAACTCCACCTACTATTTGTGCATATTCTGCTTGTGTTGCACATGCATTCTCGATTTAGAGTGGGAAAAATCTTATTTTCGATGCGAGGGAGAGAAGCCATACACATAAGTGATGGAGTTGAGGGGAGATGAAGGAATACCAAACATTGAATTTGGAATTTTTCATCAAAGAAATTGCAGTGGAGGTCTGATCAATAGAGAAGATAGTAATGATTGCAGGAGAATGAATAGTGGTTACAGTTGTAGTGGGGAAGATAGTGGAGGCCATCCATGAAGAAAGTTGCCGATAGAGATGGTGTACAAGAAAAAAAGGAGAAAAAAATGTAAACGTGCTGGGTCTTCTCAGCTCCACCCGCTATCCATGCATATTCTGCTTGTGTTGCACGCACATTCTCGATTCAGAGTGGGAAAATCTTATTTTTGATGTGAGGGAGAGAAGCCAAACAAAAAGAACATGCAAATAAACATGACAACTACAAAACATAAATGTAGGTATCACAATAGCTGAGAAACATAAATGTAGGCATCATGGTCCCAATTGTTTGGAGACACAACATAATTGAATGCTATACCCAAAAAATGCAACACAACCACTACTCCTGTAGTTCTAAGTTAACACTGTGGGATCCAAAAACCATATATAGATTCCTTATCTTTGGTTTTTGGATCCCGCAGTGTCAACTTGGAACTATAGGAGTAGTGGTTGTGTTGCATTGTCTGGGTATAACATTCAATTATTTTGTGTCTCTAAACAATTGTGACCATGATGCGTACATTTATGGTTCTTAGCTATTGTGTTCCAGGACCCCTTATGACCCTTTACGACCTTTTACAACCCGTAAGAATACACATCTTAGAGGTCTTAAAGTGTCATAAAGGGTCATAAGAGGATCCAAGGAGGGGCCAGATGAGCTTCCACCTTCACGCGGTTGGCCCTGTTAAGTAGAGAATGTTAAACTATTATCAAAACAAAGAGAAGCTCAATAATTTAAGATCTCAATAAATGTATGACAAATATATATTTCTTTTTAAAAAAATAGTGTGAGTCATCATAATTACGATGGAAACCAAAGAATAATCGATGACAAAACTAAAAATGGCAACTATCTGTTAGAAACGCCAATCACTTCAAGGAGCAATGATCACTTCATCTCACCTTAATAAGTCTTGACCCAAGATCAAGTCATATCGATTCATCTCAATGGCTACCAAGAACCAAGTCACAAAGAAACACCACAGACCACACTATGAACTCGCTGTGAAGAGGCATCCAATGTCTCATAAGTCACATCAAATGACCCACTTTCTATAATACAAGTCTCTCAGCTTGATTCACCTAGAAGAAGACTTCTCCCAAGTCATCATAGGCACCATAGTGATCTACAAATCCAAGTCTCTAGACTCGACTCAATAATGTACGAGCTGCTACTAAATCTACAGTAAAGTCATCTCCAAATGACAACCAAATCTACAAGAACACCAATCGAGTCAAACTCGATCGACAAATATATATATATATATATATATATTTATTTAAAAAATTGTGATTTTCATTGCAATTACGATGGCCTCAGAGAAGTGATGACAATTTGTCAAAAATTCCCGATGGATAACTATCACACCAATAGCATTTTCATCGATATACAATCTTCCAATGACAAATAGGCATCGAAAGATTATGATGGTTACCTGTTGTAGGTACAATATTTCCATCGGTAACTAACTATGTCCTACAGAGATCCGTCGAACATGGGACGACTACAAGTAGACCCGATGGGTATATTCGCTATGTTGAAACCCCCTTTTGCAATGACTATAGATGTCGCATGTACGATGCCTATCGTAACTGTCAGTGTTTTCAACTGCAAAATTATGACACTGAATAGTGTCGCTTAATCGATGATATACTGTCTAAATTTAGAAAATCAACCATCGAAAAAAGGTCTCAAATGTACTAGTGAGTATACCAGCTGCACAGGGGTCTAGAGCTAAATTAGCTCCCCCTATGACCTTGAGGTCCATTCATCCTAATGTAGAGGGTGCATCCACTATGGATGCATCCAATACATTCTTATTAACCTTATCCTTCTTTACCTTTGACCAAATCAAGCTCACATCCTTTGAAGCTTTCACAAACTTGACTTCTCCTTCAGTATCCAATACTGGTTCTTCAGGATTTTTAGGGCTTTCCTGACTTTGCATCCATGATCTACAAAAATTTGAGATGTGGCCAGCCTTATTGCAAGAGTGACAAATGACTGGAGGCCTTATATTCCTTGGTGCATTGATATGAGTTACCATTTTGCACTGTCTAGCTGAGTGACCAATATAGTTACATATCTTACATGTAACACTCTGAGAACTTATATTTGGATGATTCTAATTTCTTTGATTATGTTGAGTCTTGTTCTTATGACTTGTCTTAAAATTCATAGCTCTATGACCAAATTTATTGCATGAATAACAGTAACCATTGAAAGGTCTTACCTCTGTACAGTTCCTTGCTATATGTCCATGCTTGTTACATGTATAACAAGTTTGATCTACTAGCTTATGCTCATTCTTGGATGGTTCAACATGATCTTTAGTCTAACTTCTAATATCCTTATCATCTGAGGTACCTTTTGGTGCTTTCATTCTTTCTCACATGTTGTCAATCTGATTTTGTGCTTCATTGTATCCAATGCATCTAGTATCACCTTTAAGTCTTCTTGCATACAACTGAGATTCTATCAAATCAGAACTAGTGTGCAATTTATCAATGTGATTATTTGTCTCTTTCAATTTAGATTCCAAGCTTTCTTTTTTGTTCCTTAGTTCCAAGATTTCCATGTTTTCTTTCCTCAATTCTTCATTGAGTTGAAGGTTCTCTTTGATCTGTTCATCATAGACTTCCTGATTGTTAGTCAGTTTATCATCCAATTCTTCAATTTGTTCTTTCAGAGATGAATTTTCTTCATTCAGCTTCTTGATCATTATCCCTAAATCATTGGTAGAGAATTATTTCTCATCCTTTCTTTGCCTTTTGATGACTACTTGAGCATCACTGACTTTTTCTTTAAGTTCTTCAATTTCTTTTTCAGATCTGTCCAAGTCTTCAAGAGCAGCTTCAAGATTTCTTTTCAGATGTTTCATTTCTACTTTTTCCATGATCTCCTCAAGTGGTTAAACTTCTACGCTGAGGACTAGAGCTTTGATACCAATTGTTAGGAATGGGAACACTAAGTGGAGGGGGGGGGGGTGAATCAGTGTACATTGTATTTTATCTTTTTACTTTATTCTTTAAATTGAACTTGAATACTTAAATATTGAAATGAACATCAACATAAGCATGAAACATGAAGTCAACACATAACACCATGAATATGGTTACGGGGAAACCCAAATAGGTAAAAACCCTAGTGGGAATTGACACCCACTAATATTCTGTACTAGTGTTTTATGATCCTTGTTAGAAGATCCTTAACCCTGTTAGGAGTTGCTTTATAATATGTTTAGTACAGTGACCTTATCAAGGGTCATACCCTATTAGGATTCTTTTAAAATAACCCTATTATGGGTTTGGACTCACTATCCTAGAGCTCACTACTCAAGTGGAGAAGGCTACAACCTTTTGATCTCAGATACACACTATATTTGCTGGATGAACTATCACTGTGACACTGCTTGTCTGATAAATTCCTTTGATGCACTGATGCTTTGACCTCTTATAAAGCTCTAATACATATTATCAAATCTTCACACACTTTTTCTCTTCTTATTTCAACTCTATATCAAATCTCATACTTAATTACAATGACGCATCTATTATTTATATGCACATACAAAAAAATTAACTAGGTCAACCCTTTAATCGATTACATACAATGCTTCCAATTGAATTGGATCAAGCATGTTTACAAACAAACATAATTACATGTCAGAAACCTAATTACAATAGGCACATAACCTTTACAACATAATAATATAACCGCAAACCAAAATACCAACAGTTGGCTGCTTGCTCTGTTCTTCTTTGGCATTCATTGTCTGTGCAACTTGAACTCTCTGTATCTTCCTCATATTGAATCTTATGATCATGTGCTCTTAGAATTAGCATGAATATGATCTTACCAACTTAACTTCTAGGGTGTATACCATAATTATGTTGTATGCATGTGCGCTGATGCCCTGATCTTCAGGTACTCTGTACACTGTCCAGTCTTCAACACTTAGTTAATTTCTGATCTTCTCATCAAGTGGACTAACTCCAAAACACTATATGACTTTGTTGCCATAATGAAAATACTATGTAAAGTCATATAAACCAATGTACTCAACTTTCCAACATCTAACATCTACAAAACCAAGAGAGGTAATCCACCAAATTCTTCTAAATCTAAAGGTCATTGTTATAAATGCAATAAGTATGGACATAAGGCATTTGAATGTAGATCAAGAGTTGTGAACACTCCAAGGAAACTAAGTTTTGATTGTTACTGTAGAAACTACAAGAAATATGGTCACAAATATGGAGAATGTAGGTCACAAAGAAGAAATGAGAAATGGGTCCCTAACTATCAGAATGTTGAAAAAAACTAACAAGGATCTACAATACCATGGGATTATAATACAAGGAATGCTTGTACTGCATATGGAAGATTTAGTATAAATTATTATGAATTGCTTCAGGATGCATGGAATGAATAATAGGATGTGATACCTACTGTATTGTCAGAAAATGGAAGCACTTAATTTAGGAAAGGTTTAGCCCTCTGAGTAAGTGGTTTGGGGTCATGTCAGAAACCTTGTTGGATCTCTGATCAATTCTGGCTTTTCCCCCCTATTATGCCCTTCTCTCCACCTGTTTCCAGCCTTTTTTTAGCACCTTATCCTGGGGATTTGAGATATTTAACCTTAGGGTCAAGGTCAACCTTTTGGTTCAAGGTCAAAGTCAACCTTGACCCTGACCTTGTGTCCAGTTTTCAAATTCTAGAACTTTCCAGATGTCAAATTTTCAAAAAGTTTATTCTCCCACTTCCAAGTCGGTTGTTTTAGGCTTTGAAATGGTAAACTCTTAAATTATATTTAATCTAGGTCCATTTCTAGGGGTTAATGCTTAATTGGAATTTAATTCTCCTATGTCGGCCTCTCTAGAATTTTGTGCCCTAGACTAGTATAAAAGGAAGCCTTCCTCTCCCATTTCAATCCATCTTTCATCCTAATCTCTCAAGCACTCCATCAAGAAAGCATTTTCAAGGAAGCATTCAAGTTATCATCTACATTCAAGCATTCAAGTTCTGCATTGAAGATTAAGGATTAAAGCATTCAAGCCTTTGGAGGAATTTGGTTCAAGCATTCAAGATTCATCATTCAAACCCTAGATATATCCATCATGATGGTATGATCTTCATTCAAATCCTTTCTTCATCTTCAAGATCTATTCATTCTCCCTTCAAGGTGGATTATAAGCATACAATCATGGAGGTTTTGATTTACATTAGTTAGTGTTAAGTCCAAGCTTTCATATAAACACATTTGTTTACATTCCAAATACAATTGCATATCTATTGAGTATCATAGCTTCGTTGTTAGATCCACTTCTACTACTTTCTAGCATTCTCTATTTCAATTCCATTTTTAAAGGTTGATTCCAAACTATGGTGTGACTAAGACAAACCCCTCATCCAAACAATAAAAACCCTTTTTTTTATAGGTACAGGTGTGGGATAGAAAATTGCAGTTCAGATCTAAGTACCCTTTTCGGTGAACTTCCGGGATCTGCGAATAGAATTTCTATCAGAATAGTGTAGGTTAAGGTCAACTTTTAGGGGTAAGATTGTGCCCTAGGGTAAGATCTTACCCTTGTTTTGGGTCAAGGTTGACCTTTCTTAGAAAGACAAAAGGTTTTTGGGTTTTCTCTATTTTTGTATTTCCAAGCCAAATTCAGTTGCATAATTTCCTGAAACTATACACAGACACCAGACAAAATTGATTTACAAATCTTCTCCTCATCAAGATAAGTATTTATATTTTATTAATTTTTTTGTCCATAACATTTTCCATACACTTTTCATATTTTATCTTACACTTTTCATGCATACATCTCTTAGCCATAATCTCTCTTTTAATAACGTTTCCATTTTTCATATTCTACATTTTGGTGAACCCACGATAGAAAAATCTTTCTTTTTGGTGTTATATGCTTTTGTTTCTTTCCTTAAGATTATATTTCTTTTACGCTCTTGCATTTTAAAATTAAAAAAAAAAAATCATATATTTTACAAAATACAAAAATATTTCTTGCATTTCATTTACTATGAAGATTTTTAAGTGTGTGTGATTATTTTATTTATTATCCTCCTCTTAGCATCTCTTTATCATACTTATGATGTTTATGAGAGTATCATTCATTTCATTATGTTGGTTACTCTTCATTTTTCACTTGCCTATGCTATTGTGAGATTGACCGATACTAGTGTTCCTACATTCAAAACTTTCATTAAAGACTTATGTGGTGGACTTATTACTCTTTTGGATTATGTGAAGAATTTGGTAGATGATATACCATCTCCTAATCTTCCTAATCCTAATCCTATCATGCCTAATCTAGTTCCTAATCCTATCCTTCTTAATCTGATTCCTAACATTTCTAATATGCCTAATTCTCCATCTGCTATCCCTAGTTCTTCCCATACTTATGATGAAGTTCAAACTATGGTTCATGATGCAGATGTGCAAGAATGTTAGAATAAATGAGAGGGGGGTGAATCAATTATCCAGTGTCCCAAAACAAAATGTATAATCCAAAACAAATTCTTCAACTTCTGCTACTTGGTAAACATAAAATACTTTCACTACCTGTGTTTTTATCGATTGTTAGTTTAAAACTTATAGTAATTACCAATCAAATCTAATATGTAATATGCAAAGTATGATAACAAATAAATATCACAATCAACACATAAAACAAGAGATTTGTTTGTGTACAATGGTTAAATATGCAACAATAGATGATCTGCCTTAAAACAACTTCAATTGCAGTTTATAGATCAATGTTTAGCTCATTCAAATCTTTCTGCTCAATATATCACTTTAGATTCAATACTATATCAGCTTACTATCCATTGGTAATTACTCTTTGTAGCTTGGTAATTGTTTTGCAGTTTGGTTCTCAATAACCAGTATGACCAAAATTCATGAAAACTCCTTCACGTGATAATTCTATAGTATCTTCTTCTTCTAGTGTCTTTCAACAATGAAATAGATGTCTCTTATATAGATGAGTAAATCATTTTCCTTTTTGTCCATCATATTTTGCTACTTAATCTTATTCATTGATTTTGCCACTCTAACCTTCTTCGGCTGATGTGTCAGTAACATGTTTCAATCTGCTCCATTAGATCTTTCTTGAATTATGTTATCCGTCAATCTTCATAACAAACCTTATCTGTTACCTCGATTTCATCCACTTTACAGCTCATCACTTTATTAGCTAAACTAATCATTTAATTCCTTTCTATTTTGCTCGGTTAACAAAGAAATGCATAGGTGAACACAGCTTGGTTAACACTATGCCCAGTATACACTACACTCTGTTGGTGTATACTGGAATGCTTTATTTACTGACAACACTGCTTTGTGTCTTTCAACTCTATTCTTCATCATAGATGAATGCAACATAATAAAGTCAATATCATCAAGTCACAGACTCATCAACAAGTTAATTAGTGTATTCCTTATCCTCATCTGATATATACATCTTCCTCATGTAGATATTTCTATTCTTCATCTCTTTCACCTTTCTTCAGATGTGTCGGTATAGTAACTTACAAGATAAGTACTATCAAGCTAGTTGACATCAATGACAACATAATACTGATTTAATCATCTTGCATATCTAATCAGCAACTCCTCAATGATCTTAAATCATAGATTCTTCATTCAGTGTTCTAAATCAGTTGTAGTTCATCAATCTCTCCCTTTGGCATTGATGGCAACTCAAGTAATATGAAGCGTACCATACACATACCAAACATGTATTCTATAACTCTATAAACAAATGCTTTGCTAAGCTCATACAACATTAATATGTTTAATCACTATGTTACTAAACAACACTATCAATGCAGCTTTGACATTCTATAAATATGATCTTTTTAGCTCTTAGATTCCTTCTTCTATTCTTAGTAACTGATCTTCAGTGTTCTATTTCTTTCAGATTATCTCTCCCTTAGATAGTTCTCATCGGTGCATATTGTTTCATATTATTTATCTCTCCCTTTGACAAAAATGCCAAAGAAACAAATAAATAATCAGCTCTGTAGTAGCTAAGTAACTCTCTATTGTCCAATACATTCTCTGTATCTATGTATATTGATATCCCAATCTGTTTCAGTTCTTCAAACTTAATCACAACCTTGAACATTATCCAAGTGTGAACTATGCTACATCAACATGTGTGATCTTCTAATAAGTGTAAGCTGATGCAACATCCAGATCACATTAGTGATCGATAGATAGGGGATAGACCCCAAGTCTAGTCCTCAAATATTCAAATGTGTCCTTCGATAAAGGCTTTGTAAAGATATCTGCAAGTTCTTTAGATGTAACAAATTCTAACTTCACTTGCTTCTCTTGCACTTGTTCTCTTAAGTAGTGATACTTAATTGATATATGCTTTGTCTTAGAGTGCATCACTGGATTCTTTGAAATATTGATAGCACTTGTGTTGTCACAGTATATAATCACCGGGTTAGTGATTACCTCATTCATTCCTTCCAACACTTGCTTGATATATGCAATGTTTGAGCAATTAGTAGCAACAACAACATACTCTACTTCAGCTATAGACTGAGAAATACAAGCCTAATTTTTACTTGTCGAGGTTACGAGTCTTTCACCAAAGAAGAATGCTCCTCTGGTGGTGCTTTTTCTATCATCCACATTTCCAGCTCAACCAGCATCGGTGTAGACCATCAGTTCAAACTTACCTTCCTTAGGATACCATAAACCATAATCCTCTTTCTTTTTTAGGTATCTTAAGATCCTTTTAGTAGCAATCATGTGTGATTCTCTAGGATTAGCAGAAAATATAGCAACAATTCCCACAACATGTGCTATATCTGGTCTACTGTGAACTACATACATTAGCTTACCAATCATGGATCGGTAAAGTGTCTAGTTTACCTCTGTAGTTTCATCTTCCTTAGTCAATTTACATCTAGTAGCCATTGGTGTTCCCATAGGTTTAGCATCTTCCATGCCAAATGTCTTCAAGACTTCCTTTATGTACTTGGACTGTGTGATGAATATCCCATCACTCTGCTGAATCACTTGTAGTCCTAGAAAGAATTTAATCACTTTGAACATAGACATTTCAAACTCATTTCTCATGTCATTAGCAAAATATTTACATACATGATCTTGACCTCCAAAAATAATATCATCAACAAAAATTTCAGCAATAAGAATAGTGTCATCAGTATCACCTTTCATGTACAAATTGCTGTTTTCACTAGTTCTTACAAATCCAATACTTAATAGGTAAGTATGCAGCCTTTCATACCAGGCTCTCAGTGCTTTCTTCAGACCATATAAAGCTTTGTGTAATCTACATACCATGATTCTATTGTCTGGATCAACAAATCCTTCAGGTTGTTCTATGTAGACCTCTTCTTGAAGTATACCATTCAGAAATGTTGACTTCACATCCATTTGATAAACCTTAAATTTCTTGTGTGCAACATATGCAAGTAGCATTATAACTCCTTACAATCTAGCAATAGGTGCAAATGTCTCACCAAAGTCAATGCCTTCTTCCTGTGCATATCCCTTGCATACCAATCTTGCTTTATTTCTTGTCACTTCACCATTTTCATTCAGTTTGTTCCTGAATATCCACTTAGTACTGATAACATTTTTATCTTTAGGTCAGTGTACTAAGGACCAAGTTTTGTTCTTCTCTATTTTTTCTATTTCCTCTTTCATTGCATTAACCCATTCTTCATTCTCCAATGCAACTTTCACATTTTTTGTTTCAAATTCACAAACTAGACATGTACCTTGTCTTGCTTTTCTTCTTGTCTACATGCCAGCTTTTCTATCTCCAATAATTTGTGTCCCAGGATGTTGTCTTCTAACAAAACTAGCCAGTACTTGATTTCTCCTTTCTTGTTCATCCTGTTCAGGTTCATGTGCTTGCTCGGTAGCTCCATCTTGTTCGTCGGTTTCCCTTTCCTGTTCCTCGAGGTTATTTTCCTTTTGACTGGTTATCATAGGTTGTGACTTTGGTAGATATTTAGGAAGTTCAATGTAAGTGAATCTACCATAGTCTTTCGGTTCCTTTCTTTCCTTTGTGTTCTTGTCATCAAACTCATCAACACGGACATTAGTACTTTCAATTATCTTATTTGTAACCTTATTCAGATATTTGTATGCTTTACTCTTAGTAAAATATCCTAACAATATTCCTTCATCACCTTTAGAATCAAGTTTCCCATTTCTCTCATCTTTCAGAATAAAACATTTGCTTCCAAAAATCCTGAAATAACTTACAGTAGGTTTGTGTCTAAACCATAGCTCATAAGGTGTTCGGTTGGTGTCCTTCTTTAGTTGTACTCAGTTAAGCACATATACAACTGTACTGACAACTTCCCTCCAATATATTTGAGAAATATTCTTTTGCAACATTAGTGTCCTTGCACAGTCAATGATTGACCTATTCCTTCTTTCAGCAATCCCATTTTGCTGAGGTGTTCTCGATGCAGAGACCCATCTTTTGATACCATGCTCATTACAAAAATTAGTAAATTCATCAGAGATAAATTCACCTCCTCTATCAGATCTTAAGTAGTTTAACTCTTTTCTAGTCTCTTTTTCTACCTTTTCCTTATACCACTTAAACATCTTAAATGTTTTAGATTTTTCTTTTAAGAACATAACTATCATCAGTCTAGTATAGTCATCAACAAAAAGAATAAAGTATCTGTCACCATAATAACTCTGAGTTCTCATAGGACCACATAGGTTGGTATGAACCAACTCAAGTATCTTCTTTGTTAGGTAGTCTTTGCTTTTAAAACTAGACTTAGTCATGTTACCTTTCTAACATTCATGACACATAGCATGATCCAGTTTCGATAAGTTAGGAAACCCTCTAACTCTTTTCCTCTTACTAATCTTGATCATGTTATCAAAATTCACATGACATAACCTTTTATGCCACAACCATGCATCTTCATCCTTCATTAATAAACAAGAAGACTGATCAATATCAAGAAAAAATAGATAACCTCTAGATTGTGTACCGGTTCTGACAAGTCTTCCTCCATCATCATAGATTCTTACCTTTCTACTCTCAAAAGCAAGTCAGTGGCCTGAGTTATTCAGCTATGCCACACTTAACAAATTATAGTTCAGTCCATCTACCCAGTATGCATTTTCACATTTTATTCTATCATTAATCATCAGTGAACCTTTACCTCTTACCATATAGGGTGCATCATTTCCCATCCTTACAGATCCTCCATCATATTCATCAAGTAGATCAAATTTCTCTATATCACAAGTCATATGATGTGTACAACCACTGTCTATGATCCATGTATCATTTTTGCTTACTTTAGAGATCAGTGTTGTTTCTTCATGTTTCTCTTCTTCCTCTGAATCATCTTTCATAGAAAAAAATACTACTTCTACATCATCATCAATGTCAAATTTAGATTCAAATTCTTCAGCTATGTAACATACCTTTTTCCCTTTGTCATAGCTATCTTAGTTATCTTTGTTGTTGTGTCAGTAGCCTCTGTTGACTCTTCTCCCATAGCTTCCTTCAGATCGATCTTTGGATCTATCATCATATTTCTTATTCGGACATCTAGTAGTGATGTGGCCAACTTCTTTACAATTAAATCATGCCAAAGGTAGCTTACCTCTATACCTTCCTTTACCTTTGGGTAATCTTCTGGCCATAAGAGCTTCAAGCTCATCAAGATCATCATCGGTACCATTGTCACTATCATTATTCTTACTATACCTGCTACTAGACTTACCAATCTTCAAAGAGGACATGAAAGTAGATTCAATAGAAGGAACAACACTATTGTCAAAGTTATTCAATTCAAAGGTTGTAAGCTTACTGATCAGTGTGTCAAGAGTAAGGTTGGATGTAGCCCTTGTTTCATGAATTGCAGAGATCCTGATCGGGTAAACTGGCAGCAAAGTTTTGAGAATCTTGCTTATCACTGTTTCATCCTCAATAACTCCATCAGATGATCTAATAGCATGTACTACCTCTTTTAGTCTATTTGTGTATTGCATAATGTTCTCACCTTCTTTCATCTTCATATCATCAAATTGAACTCTTAGGCTTTCTGCTTTGGCTCTCTTAACATTCACATCTCCACTATATATTTGAGTCAGTTTATCCCATATGGCTTTGGCAGTTGTGCATCCCTTAATGTCTTCAAATTCAGCATCGGTATAGGCAGTAGCAAGTTCCATCATAGTAATATTATGTTCATGCCTGTGCTTCAGTTGATCAAGTGTCAGGGGACCTGGTGTCTGTTCAATGTATCCATTCTCCATCAGTTCTAGTGCAGAATTCCCAATTCCAGGTATGTGCAACTTCATCCAGCTTTGCCATACTATGAAGTTCTCTTTGTTCAGATTTAGCACTTCCCTCTTATACATCTTGAGACCTTTGTGATGGAGTTCTTAAAACTCTATTCTAAGCAACCATAGCTCTGATACCAATTGTTAGAATAACTGAGAGGGGGGTGAATCAGTTATCTAGTGTCCCAAAACAAAATGTATAATCCAAAACAAATTCTTCAACTTCTACTACTCGGTAAACATAAAATACTTTCACTGTCTGTGTTTTTACTGATTATCAATTTAAAACTTATAGTAGTTACTGATCAAATCTAACATGTAATATGAAAAGTATGATAACAAACAAATATCACAATCAACACTTAACACAAGATATTTGACTATGTACAATGGTTAAATATGTAACAGTAGATGATCTGCCTTGAAACAACTTCAATTGTAGTTTACAGATCAATGTTTAGCTCATTCAAATCTTGCTGATCAATATATCACTTCAGATTCAATACTATATCAACTTATTGTCAGTCAGTAATTACTCTTTGTAGCTCAATAATTGTTCTGCAGTTTGATTCTCAATAACCAGTATGATTAGAATGCATGAAAACTCCTTCACACAATAATTCTATAGTATCTTTTTCTTTCGGCATCTTTCAACAATGAAACCAATGTCTCTTATAGAGATGAGTAAATCATTTTCCTTTTTGTCCATCAGATTTTGCTACTTAATCTTATTCATTGATTTTTCCTTTCTAACCTTCTTCAGTTGATGTGTGAGTAACATGTTTCAATCTGCTCCATTAGATCTTTCTTGAATTATGTTAGCCATCGATCTTCATAACAAACCTTATCTATTACCTCGATTTCATACACTTTACAGCTCATCACTTTATCAGCTAAATTGATCATTTAATTCCTTTCTATTTTTCTCGGTTAACAAAGAAATGCGTAGGTGAACACAAGCTCGGTTAACACTACGCTCGGTATACACTACACTCCATCGGTGTATACTGGAATACTTTATTTACCGATAATACTGCTTTGTGTCTTTCAGCTCTATTCTTCATCATAGATGAATGCAACATAATAAAGTCGATATCATCAAGTCATAGACTCATCAACAAGTTACTCAATGTATTCCTTATCCTCATCTGATATATACATCTTCCTCATGTAGATATTTCTATTCTTCATCTCTTTCACCTTTCTTCAGATGTGTTGTCATTGATATCAACTAGCTTAACTAGGAAGGCTTCCTTTTATCAGTTGTAGTTCATCAAAGAATTCTTGGATTTACCTTCCCCTTCTTATCCAATCCAAAATGATATTAAAGGAAAGAGAAAAGAAACTTCTTCTAAACCTATTATTCCAGCTTATACAAACTTTACTCATGAACACAGTAAATAATCACCTCCTGCAGACACTTTACATGATATGTACACTAAATGATATAATATGATGACTAACCAAGGTTATAGAGGTTTAGGGCTTGATGTTAATGAGCATCGTATTAAGTATCTAGTTCATATATCCTCTAAACAAGATATGCGGGGTGTTGGTTGTTTGCAATCACAATTTAAGGTGGTTGATAGTCGTCCTCCTCTTCATTTTCTTCTTCTAACACCTACCTTAGATTACCCCAATACTCGTCAAGAGGTGGCTAAGAAGGTGTATGTTCAGTTAATGAATTCCAAGAAATAAATCTTTAAACCTATGCCAAAATATTCTCTATCCAAGTATAAATGTCCTTTTCATTATAGTAATACACCTTTACTTGCTGATTGTGTGCATTTCAAGTTATATGTTAGAGAAAGAGTTGCTTTCGGAATTATATCTCACTCTCATGCAATTTTACAATTTCTTCATAATTTTGATATAAGGGATACCCCTCATTCTGATATGGTATAGATATTTTCTCCTCTTGTCTTTGGAATGGGGGGGCAAGAGGTGTATTTCCATCCAGTCTCCTAGGATCCATTAGGCTTTTAGCACATATTTTGTCTTGAGCTTAATTGGTATTCTTTCTATTCTCTCTCTCTATGGTTTTGTATTATGTTTATAATCATCCATAGATTCTATTATATATTCAAGATATCTTTTTTTTGCAAAGGTATCCCTTGCTTTCATTCCTAGGAGGCAAGGTTCTTCCTTCTTTCTCTTTGTCTAGGGATCTTCTTTCCTTAGCTTAGTGGCATTTGTTTATCTGGCAACATTATTTCATTATATTGACTGATGTTTTGACCATGGATATCCTTTTATATGAGAGGTTGTTGTCCTAGGTCATCACCTCTTCTTTATTTTGTAAATTATGTTCTTTATAAACTCTTTCCCTTGCTTTGGTGATTAGAGTTGTTTCCCTCATTTCAAAGATTCCTCTTCCTCTTGATTGTAGGGGGCTTGATGATTGAATCTTTGTTCCCTCTTGGTTTATCTTTAAAAGATGATATTTTATCTAAAAGCATTCCTCCATGGTGGGGGTATTGTTGATAAGATCTCTTTCTTTGAGGATACTTTTTCCATGAGTGACATATCCTTTTCACGATTATCTATACTCTTGGATGTAGGGGTCAATACCCTTCGCTAAGAATATAGTATGCATTGTTGTAAAACAAGATATCTCCTTACATGTGAAGTAGGTATCCTCTTTCTCTTCCTTATCATGTCTAGTAGACAACCATGATAAGGAGGGGGGAATATATAGGGTCTCCCTTGTACTATAGTTTTTCATTTATATGCTAAATCCTCCAAAGGTAACATACATAAGTTGTTAAATTCTATTTTTCAAATTTTAATATGCTAAATCCTTTGAAGGTAATGCACATAAGTTTCTAAATCCTAAAGAGACACACATTTTTCAATTTTCAATATGCTAAATCCTCTGAAAGTAATGCACATAAGTTGCTAAATCTTGAAGAGACATGCATTTTTCAATTTTCAAATCTGCTAAATCCACGGAAGGTAACACACATAAGTTGCTAAATCCTGAAGGGACACACATTTTATATTCATAGTGATATAAGAAGGTGGATCTATGGGTATTCCAAAAGCCATCAGAAGACACATTAAAATTGCAAAGCACAGTTTTTGGGTGAACTATTGGGTCTTGTTACTTATTGGGCTCTCCCTCCTTGGTGATTCACGGTAAGGTGGGCATCTTACTAGGTGAGGTAATCACTTTCTATTTTATCTCTTTTTTCTTTCATGCTAGTAGGACTAGATCATGAAGCTATGTTATTTATAGTGTTTCTCTTGTCTTTCTTATGTAATCATTTATTCTTTTATGATAGCTTTCCAAATATGATATTAGTATAGGGAACATTTCTTAGCAAGGTTTCCTTGGCTAGTTGATTTGGGTTTGTTTGTACTAACCCTTCTTTTTGTCTTTTAGCTTTTTTTTCACCCCCTTGTGCATGTATGTTGAGTTAGAATCCTTAGCTTAGGGGCTTGTGTCCTTAGCCAAGTGTTATTCTATCTCATTGTGAATACACTTGGATCTTTCTTCTCCTTTACCAAGAGTTTGCGTTGAATCCATACTCATGCTAAAGTGGGGGCTAAATGTATCATCGAAAAATGGAAGCACTTCCATTTAGGAAAGGTTTATCCCTTTGAGTAAGTGGTTTGGGGTCATGTCGAATGCCTTGTTGGATCTCTGATTGATTCTAGCTTTTTCCCCCCGTTCTACCCTTCTCTCCACCCATTTCCAGCCTTTTTTTGGCACCTTATCCTGGGGATCTAAGATCTTTGACCTCAAGGTCAAGGTCAACCTTGACCTTGACCTAGGTTAGAGTCAACCTCGACCCTGACCCTGGGTTGAGTTTTCAAATTCCAAAAGTTTTCAGATGTGAGGTTTTCAAAAAGTTTATTCTCCCACTTCCAAGTTGGTTATTTCGGGATTCGAAACGGTAAACTCTTAAATTATATTTAATTTAGGTCCATTTCTAGGGGTTAAGGCTTAACTAAAATTTAATTCTCCTATGTCGGCCTCTCTAGAAGTTTGTGCCCTAGACTAGTATACAAGGAAACCTTCCTCTCTCATTTCAATCCATCTTTCATCCTAATCTCTCAAGCACTCCATCAAGTAGGCATTTTCAAGGAAGAATTGAAGCTATCATCTACATTCAAGCATTCAAGTTCTCCATTGAAGATCAAGGATTAAAGCATTCAAGCCTTTGGAGGAATTTGGTTTAAGCATTCAAGATTCATCATTCAAACCCTAGATCTATCCATCATGATGGTATGATCTTCCTTCAAAATCCTTTGTTCATCTTCAAGATCTATTTATTCTCCCTTCAAGGTAGATTAAAATCATACAATCATGGAGGTTTTGATTTACATTAGTTATTGTTGAGTCCAAGCTTTCATATCAACATATTTGTTTACATTCCAAATATAGTTGCATATCTATTGAGTATCATAGCTTCATTGTTAGATCTACTTCTACTACTTGCTAGCATTCTCTATTTCAATTCCATTTTTAAAGGTTGATTCCAAACTGGGGTTTGACTAAGACAAACCCCTCATCCAAAAAATAAAAACCCTTTTTCTTGTAGGTACAGGTGCAAGATAGTGAATTGCAATTCAGATCTAAGTACCCTTTTTGGTGAACTTCCGGGATCTGTGAACATAATTTCTGTCAGAACAGTGTAGGTCAAGGTCAACTTTTAGGGGTAAGATTGTGCCCTAGGGTAAGATCTTACCCCTGTTTTGGGTCAAGATTGACCTTTCTCAGAAAGACAAAAGGTTTTTGGGTTTTCTCTATTTCTGTATTTCCAGGCCAGATCCGGTTGTAGAATTTCTTGAAACTGTACATAGACACCAGAAAGTAGTGATTTACGAATCTTCTCCTCATCAAGATAAGTATTTATATTTTATTAAGTTTTTTGTCCACACCATTTTCCATACACTTTGCATATTTTATCTTACACTTTTCATCCATACATCTCTTAGCCATAATCTCTCTTTTCATAACCTTTCCATTTTTCATATCCCTACACCTACTTGACAGTCATAGTTTTACTTCTTTTCTTTCCTTGCTTTCAATGCTTATTTCATGGACATACTTAGACTATTGAGACACTTATGTATTTGAGGATCTGTTGAATCTTATGTTATATGTTTGGTACCTAATTAAGTAATCAGGGTACACTCGAGATACTATATGTTTTGATTCGGTTTTAGTTTATGATGATGTCATATATGATGTAGTATGGTGTTAAATGCTATTTTGATGGAAAATTGGTTTAGGAAACTGATGATATGTTAGTTTTAATTCAATCACAAATATAGTTTTATACCATGTAGTATTGAGGACATATTATATTTTATATCATGTTGTTTTGGACCTACTAATGTGTGCAATGAGTGTGTAGGGATAGTTGAGCATGGATCTAAATTGGGGACCCAACATTGGAACCTATGTTATATGTTGTGCATTCCAAGGTCCTCTTTGTATAAAGAAACATGGACCTCATTGTATAGTTTTTTATTCATGAATGTTATTTGCATGTGTGTATTTAATTTAGTTAATGTGAATATGATTAAGCCATGTCATTTGTTTAAATTAATTGTGCCAATTTTGGTAATTATTTTATAAATGTTGTGATGCAGGAGCATCTTGGGTCCTTGGCAATCCTGTGTCACCAAAAACATAATTGAGCTTGTCTGTGTTGCTTAGTTCTTGCTTTGACCAAGTTGGTTAGTAGTTTATCAGTTTCCTTTGGTTGTCAAGTTTGGTTAGTTATCTCCTGGGTGGTCGGTTGTTTCTCTGGCGCTCGGTGTTGCTTGTCTATTGCTCGGTCATCCTTGCTTACCGAGTGGTTTATTTTAGTTCCCGTTGAGGCCGACTTGTGCATTTATTTTGGGTCATGGATTTAATGCTGGTATCCATCATTGGGAAGCATGTGGTCCTAGATTTGACCATTTCTTTAGTTGATTATTGATCTGAAGGCTGACTCAGTTTGGTAGCCTCTTGTATAAATGTAGTTGTTTGGTTAGAGTTTAGGGAGTTAGTTTTGGGGATAGATAGGAGAAGATTGGAGATTATCTATAGATCCTCACATGTTTGAGGAATTTTGTAATTCATTGTAATATCCGGCCATAACCGGGAAGGCCTTACAGCCCGACATGTATAAATCAATTGCAAGTAATATTTGAATGATCCTACTTTTCTCCCTCTCACTATGTTGTTGTTTGCTTCTGCGTGTGTTTGAGCAAGGTGGATCAGGTTAGGGTGAGCCATTCCTTGGCCCCTACTATCCTTCCTTGTGTCAGGTGGTGTTAGAGTGAGGTGAGATCTTGATCTAGGTTTGCGAACCTAGGTTTGAGGGTTCCTTCTTGTGAAGCCCTAGTTGATTTGTTGTGGGGTAGTAGATTGTGATCTGACCTGCAATTGTAGAGGGTTTTCAAGATGGTTCGTGGGAGGTGAGATGGAGATCTAGGATTGGTAGATATGCCAAGACAAATTTCTACGAGATTAGAAGCTATTAAAATAGCCCAAAGAAGAGGCAAACATCTTGAAGATGTTAGTGATGATGAAGTTGAAGAAGAAAAAGAAAATGTAGAACCTACACCTGTGATGGATCAGGGTGAGGAAATATTTTTGAAGGCTTTGACAAGTTTGAAGTCTACACCACATTTCAATCCTCCTAAGTATAGTGGTAAATTGGATTTTGATGAATTAGTGGATTGGATCACTGTGATGGAGAAATATTTTGAGTATGAGAACATACCTGAGGAGAAGAAAGTAAAGATTGCAAGCACAAAGTTGAAAAGTCATGCATCCTTATGGTGGGAACATCTACAACTAGACAAAAAGAGGAAAGGAAAAGACAAGATCAAGGTATGAAATAAAATGGTGAATAAGTTGAAAGGAAAGTTCTTACCTTGTGATTATCAGATTAACCTAGTTTTGCGAATGAAAAGTTTAAGGCAGAAAGATAGCTTAGTAAAAGAATATACTGAGGAATTCTATAGATTAGATATCAGATCTAGACATGATGAAGATGATGTGGAAAGAATTTCTAGATACTTGAATGGTCTGAGAGTTTTCATCCAAGAAGAAATCAACATGGTTAAGTTGGAAAGCATTGAAGAGGCTTATCAATTTGCATTGAAGGCCGAGGAGAAATTGAACAAAAGACATGAGTAGAGACAAAGAGGTAGAGGTGGTAGATTCCCTAGAGGAAGAGGTAGATCCTATGGTGAAAATAGTAGACTTGAACCAAAAAAGAAAAATCTGGATAAAGACAAGACCGAGTGGAAAGGTGAAAGTTCATCTAGGAGTAGAGGCAGTAACTATTGAGGTGGTTATAGCAAAGGAAGTTTCTGAGGAACTTGTTACAATTATGGAGAAGAAGGGCATGGATCATTTGAATGTACACATGCTAGTAAGAAGGTTAGTAGCACCAAAAATGATTTGGTGCAAGAAGAGTCACCGAATGAGCCTAAGAAGCAAAGTAACTTGATGGTAAGAAGAGCACTGTGGAATGAAAGTAAAAAGGATGATCTGGTAAGGAAAAGTTTATTCAAAACTAGATGTAGAGTTTCTGACAAAGTTTGGAAGGTAATCATTGACAATGGTAGCTTGGAGAATTTTGCATCTAAGGAAATGGTCACAAAATTGCAGTTGAAAAGGTTGGAACATCTGAAACCCTATCAGATCTCATGGATCAAGGATGAGCATACACTCCTGGTAAGTGAACAATGTTATGTGAATTTGAAAATTGGAAAGTACTATGATAAGGTGTTGTGTGATATCATGACTATGGATTGTTTTCATATTTTGTTGGGTAGACCTTGGAAATATGATAGACATGCTATATATGATGGGAGATTGCATAAGTATACTATTGTGGCTGATGGAAGAAAATAGATCTTGTTACCTTTGATGGAAGAACATGTTAGTAATGTTTGCACATTTGTGAAAGTTTTCTTGGTGGAAGGAAGAAAATTTGTGAAATATTTGAAGAGGAATGATGTATGTTTTGTTGTGATTCCTACCAAACTGAGTAAGAAAATAGAGGATAATATTCCTGAGGAGATTGATAAGTTAGTCACTGAGTATAAGGATATCATTTCTGATAATTTACCTAATGGTTTTCCACCAAAGAGAAGCATTGATCATTATATGGATCTAATCCTTGGAGCTAGTTTACCGAATAAGGCACCTCATCGGTTGACACCTACCGAGAATCAGGAATTGAACCGACAGATTCAAGAGTTTTTGGATAAAGGTTTGATCAGAGAAAGTTTGAGTCCTTGTGCAGTACCTGCTGTATTGGCACCTAAGAGGAATGGAGAATGGAGAATGTGTACTGATTCTAGAGAAATCAACAAGATAATAGTGAAGTATAGGTTTCCTATACCGAGAATGGATGACATAATGGACAATTTGACTGGAGCAAAGTATTTCACAAAGATTGATTTGAAAAGTGGGCATCATCAGATCAGAATCAGAGAGGGTGATAAATGGAAGACTACTTTCAAGACAAAATAAGGTTTGTATGAGTGGTTGGTTATGCCTTTTGGTTTAACTAATGCACCAAGTACTTTTATGAGGTTGATGAATGGAGTTTTGAAGAAATTCTTGGGTAAGTTTATGATTGTATATCTTGATGATATTTTGATATTTAGTAAGACTAGAGAAGAACATTTTTTGCATGTTAGAAAAGTTTTGCAGAGATTGAAAGAGGAAAAGTTGCTGATAAATCTAAAAAAGTGTTCATTCATGAAAGAGGAGATTGTGTATTTGGGATTTGTGATTTTAGCTAAGGGTTTGAAGATGGATCCTGAAAAGGTTGAAGCTATTTTGAATTGGCTTACACCTTTGAATGCTAGTGAGGGAAGATCATTTCATGGATTGGCAAGTTTCTACCAAAAGTTCATAAGGAATTTCAGTTCAATTTGTAATGCTATGACTGAGACTATGAGAGGAGATAAAAGAGAATTCAGGTGGACACATGGAGTTGATAAAAGTTTTGAGACTCTGAAGTAGAAGGTTGCTAAATTGCTTGTTTTGGCATTGCCTGATTTCAATAAGGTATTTCAAGTGGAATGTGATGCAAGTGGTAGTGCAATTGGACCTGTGTTGAGTCAAGAAGGTAAACCTGTTGCTTTCTTTAGTGAAATGTTGAATGATGCTAGAAGGAAATATTCTATGTATTATCAAGAATTATATGCTATTGTTCAAGCACTGAAGAGATAGAGACATTATTTGATACCAAGTGAATTTGTGTTGTATACCGATCATAAGGCTTTACAGTATTTGGGTAGTCAGAATAAGTTGAATTAGAGACATATGAAATGGGTTGAGTATTTGCAGAGTTATAAATTTGTGATAAAACATAAGAGTGGAGTCACTAACCGAGTTGTTGATGCATTGAGTAGAAGAAGATCTTTGATGACGAAGATGAAAATTGAAGTTCTTGGTTTTGATGAGATGAGAGATTTGTATGAAACTAATCTTGATTTTTCTGAGCCATGGAGAAAGTGTAGAGCACCTATTCAAGATCAATCAAGTACAAAATGGGAAGAATATTTCATTCAAGAAGGTATGTTGTTTAAAGGTATTTAGTTGTGTATACCGAGAGGACCAATGAGAAATAATTTGATTAAGGAGAAACATAGTAGTGGTTTGGCTGGACATTTTGGAATTGATAAGACATTGAACTTGCTTAAGGAGAAATACTTTTGGCCTCAGTTGTATAAAGATGTTCAGAAATTTGTGAAAAGTTGTGGAGTTTGTCAAGTAGCAAAAGGATTTAGTCAGAATACTGGATTGTATACACCAATTGCTATTCCTGAGAAACCTTGGATTGACATCAGTATGAATTATGTTCTTGGCTTACCAAAGACAATAAGAGGTAATGATTCTATATTTGTTGTTGTGGATAAATTTTCTAAAATTGCACATTTTATACCATGTAGAAAGACATCAGATGTAGTACATGTAGCAGATATTTTCTTTAAGGAAATTGTTAGATTGCATGGATTACTGAGGAGTATTATCTCTCTGATTAAGATAGTAAATTTGCTGGATAGTTTTGGAAGACTCTTTGGAAGAAATTTGGCACTGAGTTGAAATATAGTTCTACATTTCACCCACAAACTGATGGATAGACAGAAGTTGTGAACATAAATTTGGGAAATCTTTTGAGATATTTAGTTGGAGACACACTAGGCAATTGGGATTCTATGTTGGCACAAGAAGAGTTTGCATATAATAATTCAGTGAATATAAGTACTGGAAAGACACCTTTTGAGATTGTAAATGGCATATAGTCGGGAGGTATATCTAATTTGAGAGACATTGATGATGAAAGTAAGAGAAGTGCTGAAGGAGTGAAATTTGCTGAGTACATGAAGACATTGCATGAAGATGGGAAATACAAGCTAGAAAAGAGTAATCATAAATACAAAGATAGAGCTAATAGTTCAAGAAGACATAAGACTTTTGATGTTGGTGATGAAGTGATGGTTCATTTGAAGAAAGGTTGGTTTTCTATTGGAACATATGGGAAACTAAAAATGAAGAAGTTTGGACCTTGCAAGATTTTGAAGAAATTTGACAGTGGAAATGCATATGAGATTGAGTTAATTTGTATGAGTATCATGAACCTGATGAAGAAATGATAGTACCGACAGAATATCCTAAGAAATAGAATGAAGAAGTTGAGCAGATTTTGGGGCAAAGGGTTAGTAAAAGTATAAGAGGAAAGTGGTATATGGAATATTTGGTAAAGTGGAAGAATAGACCGATTGAATATATTTCATGGGTTTCACAGTCTGAGTTGGATGTAGCTCAGATCATACCTACTAAATTTTTCAAAGAATCATTTCAAAATAACCCCAGGTGTCTGATGCAGGAGCATCTCAGGTCCTTGGCAATCCTGTGTCACCAAAAACATATTTGAGCTTGTCTGTGTTGCTCAGTTCTTGCTTTGATTGAGTTGGTCGGTAGTTGATCAGTTTCCTTTGGTTGCCTAGTTTTGTTGGTTATCTCTTGGGTGGTTGGTTGTTTCTCTAGTGCTTGGTGTTGCTTGTCTGTTGCTCGATCATCCTTTCTTACAGAGTGGTTTATTTTAGTTCCCGTTGAGGCCGACTTATGAATTTATTTTGGGTCATAGATTTAATGTTGGTATCCATCATTGGGAAGCATGTGGTCCTAGATTTGACCATTTCTTCTATTGATTATGGATTTAAAGGTCGACTCAGTTTGGTAGCCTCTTGTATAAATGTAGTTGTTTGGTTAGAGTTTAGGGAGACAGTTTTGGGGATAGATAGAAGAAGATTGGAGATTATCTACAGATCCTCGCATGTTTGAGGACTTCTATAATTCATTGTAATATCTGGCCATAACTGAGAAGGCCTTATAGCTCAGCATGTATAAATAAATTGCAAGTAATATTTGAATGATCCTGCTTTTCTCCCTCTCACTATGTTGTTTTCTTCTGTGTGTTTGAGCAAGGTGGATCAGGTTAGGGTGAGCCATTCCTTGGCCCTTGCTATCCTTCCTTGTGTCATGTTGGCATGGTTAGTTAATTGTATTTTGGTTAAGGCAAGGGTTAACTAGGGGTTAACCATAGTGTAGTACCAAGTTACCATGGGTTGGGAAGTTTCTAGATAGTCAACCTTGACTTGAAATGTTGGATATTGCTAATGCATTGGGGAAATGGTTGATACATTTAATATGTTTAATCACTACATTGAGTGATGCTAGAGCTGTTGTTGTTGTCATTAGTGTTTTGTCACTGATGTCAACATATGTTTCTGTGAAGAGAACATGTTGGTTACTATAGTGTACAAATACTGTAGAGATGTTTCAGGACGTGCAAAGATAGATGAGAGTATAGGAAGATGTTGTGATGTTATCTCCAAGATTGCATCATGTAATGTTTCATATTAATTGAGTTACAGATGTTTTGGTGAAGAGTGGTTATTGGATAGTGATAGTGGAAGTTGATAGAGTGAGTCTCTGTATTTATGGTATATCTTATAGAAGGTATGGATTTAGTATATGTGAGCTTAAGGGATGCAGACAAGGTAATAAAGAATGCTTGATGGTTAGCACAAGGTATGAAATGATGGATGACCTCAGTTGTGGCATGTGTTCTAGAGAAGAGTTATTTGGGAGCTCACTTTAGAGATGTAGTGTGCATTTTGGTTGAGGAATGTGAATTAAGGATGTGAGTCCTTAATTGTTGTAATGTAATCATTGTAAACTTGTTTTAGATATCATGTGTACCTTAGCAAGGGTTTATGAAATTGTTTGTATATTAGGAAAGCCTAATTGGCCAACCTGATCATGTAGAATGTAATAGGGTGTATATGTAAGATCTTTTATTTGGAATAGATATGGTGAGAATGTATGTAATGTAAAGAAGATTTTGTAAGCTTTGAGCTTGAGTTTTCTTGATGTATCATTGCAGGGCACCTAGGTAAGGCTACTTGGTACCTAGTGTCCCTAATGTGAATTTTTGGCTTGTAGTAGCCTTAGCCAAGCCACTAGTGTAGTGAGAATACTAGTTAGTCTCTCAAGTGTTTTGGTTAGTGGTTAGTCTTGACTTGGATTTCCCTAAGTCCTAGGTGTGTCTTCTTGGGTCAAGATGAATCAGAGTTGGCCAACTTAGTTAAAATTGCCAAGTGTAGGATAATGTTGCAAAAGTTGTAAAATGGCCTCTTTAATGATTTTAGAGGATGGGAATGGTCTTAAGGACCTTAGTTTAGTTAGCGTTATGTCCCCAAGGGGTGTGACCAAGTAGTTTACCAATCCACCAAAAGTTGGTATGACAACTTTGAAAGTTGTCATGACAACTTTAAAAGTTGTCATGACAACATTTCTTATTTCACCTAAGAATGGCTCTAGAAGACCAACAACCTGACCCATGGGACCAAACAATTAGGTTGAGGTATTTAATGTTCAAAAACCCTAAATGTGAGCATTGGGAAGTGTGGAGTATAGAAAACCAAGCTTGACATGAGTGTGGCTATGTATTATTTTAAAAAGTTAATGCATTTGTGTGTGACAGAGATCAAAGATGGATTGAAAACTAGACTGTAATGGTTGCATGAGTTAGTATAGGATGTATTTTTGTTCTTAGGATAGTTAATTAATCATTTCATTCAGTTTTAGCATTAGTTTTTATTCATTTCTTTCTCTAGCCTGTCTCGGGTTGGTCCAGACAGGGTTTTGCAAAATGGAGTGCTAGATCACTCTCCCACCTTACAATCTGTATGACCCCTTGCGATATGTGACTATACTCTTTGTAACATAGGATGGTGAAAGGAGGGGCCCTAAAAATTTTAGGAGGCATTTTTGAAGTGATGCCCTAGGCGATCCAGGAGTGCATGGCTAGGGATCACAAGGTATTGCAGAGCTGATAAGAGGGATTGAAAGCATTCATTGCTTCAATCAAAGCTTATGGAGGGGAGGCCAGATGTGTTACCAATAATCTAAAATGCTGAGAAGCTTTAGAGGAAGGTTGATACATGGAGAATCACCAAACCCTCATTGGTTCAGATACTGAGCTACTAAACCCTCAAATATAGCCCCATTTCTAGGAGACCCTGTACGGACAAAATGGAGAAGGGAGACCTGGAAAATCTATAAGCCCTTCCAAAAGGGTACTCAAATCAATAATTAGTTTGGTACTTTTTTTGGAGAATTTGGAAGTTATTAAGATAAATAGGTCAATTAGGCCTATTAGCATTGTAGCCCTTTTGGGCCAGTCAGCAAAAAAAGCCTATTAGCGATAGGACTTACTATGAAGAAGGTGGGGCTAAAAATGGTTTTGAACCATTTTTCATATGAAGCAACCCTCCTCTCCAATTGAGGTTGAAAGCAAAATTGATCTCCATTTCTAGGGATGGTGGAGTTAGAAGGAAGCAAAGGAGTGTCATGATGGAATGAGATAGTTTCAAACCTTGGTGTCAGAATTTGAATAGGAAAGGATTGATTTTGTAAATCCTTGGAGGGGACTAGGATAGTGCTCTATAGGCTAAAAGAAGTAGCCTTGTATGAACCTAGGAGAATCTAGGACAAGTTGAGCAAGGCTTGTGTTACACTAGATTGGTATTAGAGACGGTTAAAGGTTTGGAGGATAGTGCATGTCTATATCTACTAGTGAATCAGTAGGGGAGAACATAATGGTTACAAATGTAGAGATAGCTAGAGAAGTGGAAGAACAAAAGGAGAGGAATAGACTCCTTGAAGATGCTATGGATGAGATGAGGATTAAACTACAAGAAGTGGTTGATCAGAGAGCTCAAGAACTGAACATGGGTGTTGAAACCAGTGACAGAGGTAAGAAGCCTATTGATGTAGATGACATCATACCTAAATCAGATCACCCCTTAACCAATTAGGAACCATTAAAGAAGGCCATTAAAGCTTTGAATGCAAAGGATTTTGAAGGACTACCACTATTTAGTGGGAAAATGGATATTGAAACAGTCATGGAATGGATTGAAGGAACGAAAAACCATTTTGAATGTGAGGGTGTGATAGAAGCCCTAAATATTAAGGTTTCCAAGTGTAGATTGAGAGGAGAAACCTTGACATGGTGGAAATACCTACAAGATGAGAGGATCAGCATGGGTAAGTTACCTATAGAAAATTGGAAAGCCATGGTGAATAAGGTAAAGGATAATTACCTGCCAGAAAACTATGAAGTCCAACTTCATAAAAAGAGACAAGGATTGAAGCAAAAGGACCTAGATGTGGCCTCTTATATAGAGGAGTTTCAAAAGATATGTCTTAGGTCCAAGATCCAAGAAGAGGAATCTATTCAGGTGGCCAAGTATCTAAGTGGTCTCAAATAGAACATTCAAGAGGAGATAAGATTATGGACTCCAACCATGGTTCAAAAATGTCATCAGTTGGCTATCGAAGTTGAAGAGAGGAACAAAAAGAAGGGAGACTCAAAAAATAGGGGTAGAGGCAGAGGTAGAGAGCAAGTGAGTCATCGAGGTGGCTACCAAGGTAGGGGTAATGAGCAGAGAAACCAAGGGTAATCCAAGTTGACTGAGCATGGTGGTGAGACCAATCCAAGAGGGGGTTATTCTAGAGGTAGAGGTACACA
Source organism: Chamaecyparis obtusa (assembly GCA_027943335.1). Lineage (NCBI taxonomy): Eukaryota > Viridiplantae > Streptophyta > Pinopsida > Cupressales > Cupressaceae > Chamaecyparis > Chamaecyparis obtusa. The sequence goes on from BSBK01003256.1 coordinate 519,349, forward strand.
AGGAGGACCTACTAGAGGAAGAGGTATAGGTAGGAGAAAATCCTATTTTTCAAGTATGAAATGTTAGAACTGTGGCCAAAGGGTCACCTAGCTTATAGATGCCCTGATAAGCCTTCCCCATCAAGTAGTGGGAAGAGGATTGGTTATACCCATGAAGACACAACAAGTTTCAAGACACATGAGGTTGACCATATTGAATTAGAAATGGGAGAAAATATGATGTTCAAGAGGGTTTTGATCAGACAACTAATCAAGGATGAACCCAAGCATATGAGAGCCTTGTTTAGGATGAGGTGTAAAATCCTTGGAAAGGTATGCAAGGTAATTGTGGATTTAGGTTCCAATGACAATATCATAGCAGAGGAGGCTATGAACAAGCTGAAACTAGAAAAGATCCCTCATGTCAATCCATAAAAGGTGACATGGCTAAATAAAGGACATTGTGTATTGGTGAATGAGAAAACTTGGGTGGAGTTTTCTATTGTAGGGTATAAAGACTATCTACTTTGTGATATGTTTCCCATGGATGCATGCCACTTTCTATTAGGTAGGCCTTGGGAATTTGATAGGAGTGTAGTGTATGATGGTAAGGAAAAATCCATATCCTTCAAGAAAGATAACAAGACTTTCAAGATTCAGTCCTTGTTGGAAGAGGATGAATCTCAGTCCAAGACTCTAAGCATATTAATGAGTGGTAAGAAGGAGTTCATCAAAGCTCTCAAGGACAAGGAGAGTTATGAGTATGCTATTCTACTCAATCCCAAGGAGGAGGAGAAAAACAAAATAGAGCCATTTCCATCAACCATTCAAGAGTTGTTAGAAAAGTACAAAGATATAGTTAGTGATGGTACCCCAACAACCTTACCTCCTAGGACTAGGGTGATTATTCATCAGATAGACTTTGTACCAGGTGCATCATTGCCCAATAAGGCAGCTTACAAGCTCACTCCAGAACAAAACTTGGATGTGGCTAGACAAGTGCAAGAGCTATTAGATCAAGGGTTGATTATGAAGAGCATAAGCCCTTGTGCAGTCTTGGTTGTGTTGGCATCCAAAAAGGGTGGCAAGTGGAGGCTTTGTATAGATTGAAGAGCCATAAACATGATTAAAATCTGGTATAGGTTCCCTATACCTAGAATTGAAGATCTAATGGACTGTCTTGGAGGGGCAATGTACGTCACCAAATTGGACCTTAAAAGTGGTTACCATCAGATTAGAATTAAGGAGGGACATGAGTGGAAAAAAACCTTCAAGACCACTGGTGGGCTATATGAGTGGAGAGTTATGCCATTTGGCCTCTCAAATGCACCTAGCACATTCATGAGGCTCATGAATGAAGTACTTAAGGACTTCATAGGTATATTTGTGGTAGTGTATCTAGATGATATACTCATATTTATTAGGACAACAATAGAACACTTGAAACATGTGGAGATGGTCCTAAAAAGATTACAGGAGGAGAAGCTATCCATTAGTCTTGAAAAGTGTGAGTTCTTCAAATAGGAGCTTGTTTATTTGGGGGTTTGTAGTATCCCATGGATCACTAAAAATGGATCCAAGTAAGGTGGAAGCTATCTTGAGTTGGCCTACACCAACCACAACAATAGAGGTAAGGAGCTTTAATTGGTTAGCTCAATTTTACAGGAAGTTTATAAGGCAGTTTAGTGGATTTGTGCACCAATAGTGGATACCATTAAAGGTGGTCTCAAGACCAAGTTCAAATGGACTCTTGCAATAGATCAAGCATTCAAAAGGCTAAAGGAACAAGTAGCAACACAACCTATCCTTAGGTTGCCTAGTTTTGACAAATTGTTCAATTTGGAGTGTGATGCTAGTGGATTGGCAGTAGGGGGTGTGTTAAGCCAAGAAGGTAGACAAGTAGCCTTCTTTAGTGTGAAACTAAATGAAGCTAAGAAGAAATGCTCTTCTTATGATTTTTAGTTGTATGCTTTAGTACACTCTCTAAGAAAATGGAGGCACTACTTGTTGCCAAAGGAGTTTGTGGTGTTTACTGACAACTAGGACCTTAGCTACATAAACACACAAGAGAAGTTGAGCAATAGACACCTAAAGTGGATGGAATATTTGCAAGCAATCACTTTCACAATAAAGCACAAAAATGAGTAGTTGAATAAGTTTGGAGATGCACTAAGTAGGAGGCTACTAACCATCCAAGAGGTACAACTAAGCAGCATTGGGATAGAGAGATTCAAAGACCTCTATAAGGATGATGAAGACTTTGGTGAAGCCTACAAGGTATGCTCTAACTTTTAGAATCATTTTCATAGCAAGTTTTCTAATTTTACCTTGCAAAGTGGTTTTTTATTTAGGGGAAATCAGTTATGTGTTTCCAAGAGATCCATGAGGGAAAACCTCATACAAGAGAAACATAATGGTAGTTTGAGTGGTCATTTTGGGGTGAACAAAACCATAGATCTTGTGCAAAGATTTTATCATTGGCCAAAGTTGGTTAGAGATGTCACCAAATATGTGGAGCAATGTGTAGTGTGCATGAAGGAAAAAGGAGGATCTAGTAATGCAGGTTTGTACCAACCTATACAAGTGCCAAATAGACCATGGGAGTGCATGAGCATGGATTTCATTGTGGGCTTACCCAAGAAAAAGCATGGTCATGACATCATCTATGTTGGGGTAGATAGGTTCAGTAAGATGGGGCATTTTATACCTTGTAGGACTACACATGATGCTAGCAACATTGCTCATTTTTTAAAAAGAAATTGTAACGATCCATGGACTACCCCTAAGTATTGTTTTAGATAGGGATGCCAAGTTTATGAGCCACTTTTGGAAAACATTATGGAGTAGATTGGGTACCAATCTCTCATTTGGATCAGCTTACCACCCTCAAATTGATGGCCAAACTGAGGTGGTTAATAGATTCTTAGGCAACTTGTTGAGGTGTCTAACTAAATAATATGGGTAGACATGGGATGTGGTTCTTCCTCAAACAAAGTATGCATATAATGATAGTATGAACATGACTACCGACAAGAGTCCCTTTGAGATTATTTATGGGATGCAACCAAGGGGTGTATGTGAGCTTAGAGACCTTCGAGCCATGGAGTACATGAGTGGTCATGTTGAATACTTCACTCAAAGAATGAAGGAGATCCAATAACAAGTTAGGAAGAACATCCTAGACTCAACTCAAAAGTTGAAGGCCAAGATTGATGAGAAAAGAAAGAATATTGAGTTTGAAGTAGGTGATAGTATCATGGCTCATCTAAACAAATCAAGGTTGTAGAAGGGTGTGTCTACAAAGTTATAGATGATGAGAATAGGTCCTTGTAAAGTCTTAGCCAAATATGGGGCTAATGCATACAAACTAGATCTGCCAAGTGGACTGAACATCTCCCCAGTTTTTAATATCTCTGATTTGATCAAGTATAAGGGTCCTCTCATTGAGCTGGATTCCAATAGTGCAGACATACATGTTGATGTTGAACATCATGCCCTGCCTCCCAAGGAGCAGCTAGAAGTAGCCAAGGTCTTAGATTCAAGAGTCAAGAAGACCACTAGGCATAAGGTGTACATGGAACACCTCATTTAATGGAAGAACATGCCTAAATTTGAGGCTACCTGGGTGGAGGTTGTAGACTTCAAGATGCTTGGCATCTCAGAGGATATTCTAGTCATAGGAGTGACTTGAGCTTTTTGTTTGTGGGGGAGTATGATGCAGGGCACCTAGGTAAGGCTATTTGGTACCTAGTGTCCCTAATGTGAATTTTTGGCTTGTAGTGGCCTTAGCCAAGCCACTAGTTTAGTGAGAAGACTAGTTAGTCTCTCAAGTGTTTTGGTTAGTGGTTAGTCTTGACTTGGATTTCCCTAAGTCCTAGGTGTGTCTTCTTGGGTCAAGATGAATCAGAGTTGGCCAACTTAGTTAAAATTGCCAAGTGTAGGATAATGTTGCAAAAGTTGTAAAATGGCCTCTTTAATGATTTTACAGGGTGGGAATGGTCTTAAATACCTTATTTTAGTTAGGGTTATGTCCCCAAGGGGTGTGAATAGGTGGTTTTCCAATCCACCAAAAGTTGCTATGACAGCTTTGAAAGTTGTCATGACAACATTTCTTATTTCACCTAAGAATGGCTCTAGAAGACCAAAAGCCTGAACCATGGGCCCAAACACTTAGGTTGAGCTATTTAATGTTCAAAAACCCTAAATGTGAGCATTGGGAAGTTTGGAGTATAGAAAACCAAGCCTGACATGAGTGTGGCTATGTATTATTTTAAAAAGTTAATGCATTTGTGTGTGACAGAGATCAAAGATGGATTGAAAACTAGACTGTAATGGTTTCATGTGTTAGTATAGGATGTATTTTGGTTTTTAGGATAGTTAATTCATCATTTCATTTAGTTTTAGCATTATTTTGTATTTATTTCTTTCTCTAGCCTATCTCGGGTTGGTCCAGACAAGGTTTTGCAAAATGGAGTGCTAGATCACTCTCTCACCATACAATCTATATGACCCCTTGGGATCTGTGACTAGAATCTTTGTAACATAGGATGGTGAAAGGAGGGGCCTTAAAAAGTTTAGGAGGCATTTTTGAAGTGATGCCCTAGGTGAGCCAGGAGTGCATGGCTAGGGATCACAAGGTATTGCAGAGTTGATAAGAGGGATTGAAAGCATTCATTGCTTCAATCAAAGCTTATGGAGGGGAGGCCAGATGTGTTACCAAGAATCTCCAATGCTGAGAAGCTTCAGAGGAAGGTTGAGACATGGAGAATCACCAAACCCTCATTGGTTCAGGCAGTGAGCTAGTAAACCCTCAAATATAGCCCCATATCTAGAAGACCCTGTATGGATAGAGAGAAGGGAGACCTGGAAAATCTGTAAGCCCTTCCAAAAGGGTACTCAAATAAATAATTATTTTGGTACTTTATTTGGAGAAGTTGGGAGTTATTAAGAGAAATAGGTCAATTAGGCCTATTAGCCTTGTAGCCCTTTTTGGGCCAGTCAGCAAGAAAAGCCTATTAGTGATAGGACTTACTATGAAGAAGGTGGGGCTAAACATGGTTTTGAACCATTTTTCATATGAAGCAACCCTCCTCTCAAATTGAGGGTGAAAGAAAACTTGATCTCCATTTTATAGGGATGGTAGAGTTAGAAGGAAGCAAATGAGTGTCATGATGGAATGAGATAGGTTCAAACCTTAGTGTCACAAGTTGAATAGGAAAGGATTGAGTTTGTAAATCCTTGGAGGGGACTAGGATAGTGCCCTATAGGCTAAAAGAAGTAGCCTTGTATGAACCTAGGAGAATCTAGGACAAGTTGAGCAAGACATGTGTTACACCATGTAGAGTAGAGAATTACTAGTGTACTTCATTAGAACTGATCAAGCAAAGATAGTTGATGTCAGACAGTTCAAAAGATTGTGTATTTCTTCATATACACTTGTGTTGTGAATAGTGAGTTCTGAAGGTGGATTTAACCTTCTTTGGGTAGTGAGCCCACTCTTCTTTCTTGACTCCTAACAGGGTCTGTCCTCTAACAAGGACTGTGTACTGTAATGTTTCAATAAGCTCCTAACATGGCTAGATCTTCTAACAAGGATACTATACTCTCAGTACATCATTTGTGGGTGCTAATTCCCACTAGGGTTTTTACCTTTAACAAGGTTTCCCCAACACCAAAATATTGTGTTATTGTGTTGGCATTCATTGTGTTCATTGGATTTGATATTGATGCTATTCAAAGTTTAAAGTTTAATATTCTATCATACAACTAATTCACCCCCACTCTCAGTTGTATTGTGGACTGTTATTCCTAACATGAAATCCATGGGTAAACTTTAGGTGGGGTTTAGGAGGGTCTTTTGGGCTCCCATGGGGTAGCTAGGGTCAATTTTAGCTACCCAGGTTGGTACCTTAGGGGTTAGGGGTCATTTTCAGCCCATTAAGAGCCTTTAATCATATTTATGATAGTCCAAAAGTCTCCATTTCTAAGTTGTGTGAATTTGAGAGTTGTGAGGAATTGGTTAACCTCTCTCTTCTTCCCAAATTTGCATTCAACTCCATTTATGGAGAAGGAAGGAAAGTGGGAAGAAGGGGATGGAAGTTTCTTCCTCACTTGTGATTGGTTCCTAGATTTTAGGAGGATTTCCTATATAGGGAAAGTTTGAGGAAAGGCTTGAGTGTTCACCCACTCTCTAGTTTTAGAGACCAATTCAGATTTGGAAGGAGCTTAGGGAAGACTTGCTTGGAAGGAGACACAACTTTCAAAAATTAAACCTCGGCTTGGATTAAGGTTTGCCTCTTGTAGATTAGTTGTTTTTTTCTTGCATGTATGTGAGCTTGGAGCTCCATTAATGGAGTCCATGGCTTTTTATGGTTTTTTCTTGAAAATTCTTGTTATGCAAAATGTTGTTTTTCCTTTGTAAAGTTTAATTTTGAATGGGATTCTTTACAACACACTCACCCTAGGTAGGGTAGAGTAACCTTGAAGGGGATAGTAGGAAGAGACCCATGATTGTGTAGAGTCTCCCATGTGAGGAGGGATAAACATGGGGTTTCACGATACCCATGATACCAAGTATGGCCTATGAGCACTTGGGGGCACAAGGAGTTTTTAGACCGCAACTTTTGAAGATGGTCTTTCCAAGTCTATGTGTGGCTTGTGAAAAATTACACTTAATATTGTGGCTTCTCCTCGTGATAGTCCACCACTACCCTTGTTTCAAGAAGGTCTCTTGGAGACCTCCCTCTTGTTAAACCATGTTGGGAATCCTCTTAAGTGTTTTTGTGTTGATTATGTTCCTGCATGCTTTTGTGATTCCTATTTGTATCCCATTCTAATCTGGATCTCCTAGCTTGGGGGTGGCCTTGAAAAGGCCTAGGTTGCGAGATGAGCCTCTGTGGTCAACCTTGTTCTATCAGGTACTCGCTAGATCAAGGACCTGGTAACTTTCAAGCTAGAAATTCAATTTGTAAAACTTGTTGTAAACTTTGCATTTCATGTTTATGTGTGATTTGGAAATCTGGGAATTCCTTGTAAAATCATACATTTTGAAATTGTCAAATTTATTGTTAATTAATATATTGGAAAGGAAACTTATGAACCATGATGCATTGAAAATTCATAATTTCCATTTAAATTTTATGTGTATGAGTTATTTAATTTTTAGCAAATTTAAGAAATGATGAATTTAAATATTATTTAAAATTTGATGCAATTAATTTCAATAGAATGAAATATGTTGACAATATGATCTCGATTATATATCTGTATGAGATTAAAAGGTTTATTTAAATTTTCTATTGCATAAATTAAGTTAAATGTTAGCATATCCTTAATATACTTAATAGAAAAATTAAATTGATAAGTTGTGATTTAGATTTTGGGAGAGATTAAATTATTTTGTACTTAGGATTTTTTTTGAAAATTAATAAAAAAAATAAAATGCCTAAAATGAAAAACTATTTCCTACAATATGTTAGGTTATCAAATTAGATAGCAAGAATGTAATTAAATTTTAATTTTTTTTGGCCTAAGTGCTCTCTGTTTTGATTTTCAGTAGTGAAATTCTACCAGTCATTATTTTTGAATGTTGTTATATATATATATATATATATATATATATATATATATATATATATAATTAATTAAATTTTTGAAGCCCTTTTGAAGAAATGGTAAACCCAGTTTTGCTCAAACTGCAGAGCGCTGTGTGATTGAAACAAAAGAAATAAATACAATTTTATTTTGATGGGACGAGGGTTGCGGGGAGTGGCCGAAGCCACCCCTGCCCCCGCACCCATCCTCCCCTCCCCTTTGCAGTTAACTGTGGTGAGCAGTGACACAAGCACCACACACCACCACTGCAATAGCAGTGGTAGGGCGGGGTGCGGCAGCGACTGAGCCCCCTTCCCCACCATCCCCGCTTCTCCCCACCACTCTGTGCACCCAGCCATTCAGCTGCCACAAAGCCTTTGTTTTTTTTATAAAACCCTATTCTTATGGTGTTGTTTAAATTAGAATGTTTTATTTTTTAAAAAATGGGAGTTTGGTTTAAGTTCGTTTTATATGTATGGTTTTAAAATGAAAAAGGGTTTGTATTTAAAGTTTTAAATTTGATAATCTAGTTTATTAATAGATTTGGTTATGTTATTTAATGGATTTAATTTATAATTGTATATTTCTTTAGATATGATTTTATTATATGGTTTTCAGTTTCAGTATTATTTAATTAAGTTTATTAATTTAATTTATATTAAAAAGAGGGGCTTGTATAATTAGATTCAAAGGGGTATATTTAATAAATTTATTTCATAAATTGCATATTTAAAATAGATCTATTTAAATAAGTTTTAGATTAATTTATTTGAAGTAAGATTTCATTATCTGTTAAAAATAAGATTCTCTAAAATGGTGAGATTGGAATTGTATTAGTAACCTGATTTTATAATTATTTAAATTGGATTTATAAATTAATTTGGATTAAGTTTTAAAATGAACCTTTATACTCCAGCTTGTCTTTAAATGAGATGTTTATAACTTTGTAGATGAATTGGGTAAATTATTATTTATATTAAAATCAAACATTTGAATTTATTTAAATTAAAGTTAGATGAACATTATTAAGTGTAGGATGTCATAATCAACTCCTCATCATTAAGCCTCAGTCAATTGGACCTTCATGGTTATGTAGACCATTTTTGTGCACGATTGACTTTTGGTCAACCCTCAGTCAAACTTAGGGAAAATGCCTTAATTTGTGTGCACAACTTACCCTATCTTGTTTTAACCTTAGTAGATTATCAACGGTCAAATTTGGGCACAGATGACTTTTGGTCAACCCTCGATCAAACCTTGGTCAAATGCCTTAGTTTGCGTGCCCAAGTTTTTCTTGATAAGTTTTGTTTCCTTTTAGCTTGGTTGCACATATTTTGGTGCATGTTGACTTTTGGTCAACTCTGGTTAACTTTAGTCAATAACCTCGATTTGTGTGCCAGTTGAAGCTTGTAGTCTAGGAAACCCTATAGGATAGATTAGAAGTTTTTCAGGGAAGTTTGACTTTTTGTCAAACTTGGTCAACCTTCTCTAGTTTGACCCTTATTGAATTTTTGGACCACTTAGACTTTTCAGTTAACTATTTCTCTCTGTACCATTTTGTGTGCACATGAAATCTTGTGCCAGTTAGTATTTTACTTCTTAGTTGTGTATGTAAGTGTGTTTTTAGTTAACATTAGGTTTTAGAAAAAAATTGTAGTTGTGTTTTGCTCACTTTTTTGGGCATGACATATGAAATCATGGAAAAAAAATGGAATGGCTTGTTTTCATTACCACAGATTTGGTCACTTAGCTAAGGACTGTAAGTACCAAAATAAATATTCTACCGAGGAGCAACTTGTTAGAATAACAATGTCCTAATCAATTGGGAGGGGGGGTGAATCAGTTGATGTCAATATAGAATACTTAAACTTTAACTTCAAAGTTAATGTTGAAAACAAACTACTAAAGTGAAAAGTAAATGCAACAACAGTACACATACACATGAACACCAAGATTTGTTCTCGAGGAAAACCCTATTAAGGGAAAAAACTCAATGGGGATGGTACCCACAAATATCTGCACTATGAGTATAATAACCTTGTTAAGAGTTTTGACCCTATTACAAGCTGAGTATTACAATAGGAAGATCTTGGTTAAAGGATAAACCATGTTAGGAGCCTTTTACAATGTGATCCCTGCTAAGAAATTGACCTTGCTAGGAGTCCAACGCTGCTAGAGGAAATAACCATGTTAGGGGTGTACAATATATCAACCTGATTAAGCGATTTGAGATTTAAATCCACCCTCAAGTTCTCCATACCTCACAACTTGAAGACTGAGATAATTTTATTTTGAAACTACTTCTAGTACTCAACCACTACTAAGAAAGCTCCACCTTGTAACCAAGTGCACAACTATTGTTCTTTAAATAATAACCAATGTAGCCTCAAGCTCTCATCCACCTCTGCATATCGCATATGCAATACCATGTTGGAAATTTGGCTAATGTGGATGAATAGATGTTGTCATTATGGCAACATATGATCTCTATTAAGAGCGCAGAATCTAGAATGCAAGTATGGCAATTTGAAGGAAGAAATTGTCTAAGTATGGATACATCCTGACAGAGCACCCGATGAAGATTTAGTTGGTGACATCCACTAGAGAAATATTTTTGTTTGCATAGTTAACTGAAGCTTCTACAAAGTATGAGGATACCCCATCTCAGTGTGCATAAAGTTTGGAGTAGTACAGACGAAGTTATTCAAAGTTTACTGAAGATAGTTTTGCAGACATAACAGTTTTGGAGACAGTATTAGCGAAAGAGTTAAGTGATTATTTTTGCTTGTCAAAATAATGACTTAACATTATGAAGGGATGAAATCATAGATGTTTACTCTTGGATAAATATTTTGGAAGTTGACCATGTAAATTTATTAGCTTTAATAACTCATATATTAGGCATACTTGAAATGTAATGAAAAAGTAGTGTGATATGTAAAAAGAAAGAAAAGATAACTTGCGATAGTTGTATATTGTGATAGCAGAAAATGATATTGATGTGAAGTTGTAAGCAGTACCATATTACAGTTAGAAACATTTTGTATTACCTGTTTGGGCAGTTAGCTCAGCTGGTGATCAGGTTTTGTAATCTAACTCCTAACAGGGTTAAGGCTTCTAACAAGGCCTAAAGTCCTTTAACCAGGACATATCTACTATATATTGTAAATTGACTCCTAACAGGGTCCAATATCCCTAACAGGATACTTTTGATTAGTGATCTTTGTGGGTACCATCCCCACCGGGGTTTTCCCTTGGCCAGGGTTTCCTCGAGAACATATCATGTGTTATGAGTTCTTTCTATTTACTGCTATGTTTGTTAATCAGCTTGATAATCATTGTATGCACTAAAGTAATTTTTTATATCCATAAGTGGGCAAAAGAAAAAGTTTGTGAAATACTGATTCACCCCCCCCTCTCAGTATTTCCTATTTCTAACACACCACACTATTTTCCAAGGATTTCAATCCTTATATACAAGTTACAACAATTAAATATGGGTCGGCCTAGATAGGAAAAATCCTATTTACAAAATGAAAATGGACCCATGTGAAGATGCATACGACACCTCTTACATTGTTACAACATAATAATTATATCAATTAATCATCTATATTCATAGATCAAGCTCGTTCATCAATTTACTTGAAATGTGTTCCAAGTCAGTCTCTGAATAGGTCTTCACCAATACACATGCCATAGTTGTTGTCACCTGTGCGATCATAATTCCATATATTCACAATAAGATCTCTAGCCAGTGTCCAACATGAACCTATGTTCACACATCATAACTTAGACAACCATGAGTGCTATCCACAAATTTCTGCAATCAACTCAGTGAAGATCACAGTTTTTGTCTCTTGAGAGACAGTTACTAGTAAATCAGTCATAACTCTATCATATCAACTCATAAACATGTGTGATCACTGATGGTGACCCAAGACATCATGAAGAGTCTTCCTCTAATTTTTCACATGCTAATTCTCTGTATGGAGTCTGTACAATTCTCTGCAACCTATCTGCAAGCTTCTGAACAACCAATAATTAACATATGTTGACATCAATGACAAAAATTGTCATAAATGCAACCCATAATCACTGTAACATGCTTCAAACACTACTAGGATACTCCCCCATAGGACTATCATCAATAGTCATGCTAACAATCTCCCCCTTTGGCATTGATGGCAACATAGATAAAAAAATATCTAAGTTCCATAAGAACCAAACATGCCTCTACTACATTTGTTACTCCCATGCATCAACATCTTTTCAAATACTCTTCATCAATCATCAAATCCTCTTCATCAATCAGTATGGATATTTTTGAACATTTCTCCCCAAGGGATGATCCTCTCGTGTTTTTTTTTTCATGTATTATTCTCTCCCCCATTGACATCAATGTCAAAGGTGTCATTATGTCTCCAAAATTCCTTAGCAACTCAACTCAAATATAGATACTCCCCCATAGGAAAAACATCAAGCATTTAGTCTAGATTATGAAATAGTGCTCTGATATTTTTGGACTAATTCAATTTCTACATTAATCTATTCAAGAGTAGGTAGGGGCATGACCCCTAACATACCTCTCAAATAATCAAATGTATCCTTCAGTAGAGGTTTTGTAAAAATTTATGCTATTTTCTCCTTTGTATTCACATATTCTAACTTCACTTCTTTCTCTGCTACCTTCTCTCTTAGGAAATGATATTTTATTGCTATATGTTTTGTCTTCAAATGCATAACATGATTCTTTGACATATTTACAGTGCTAGTATTGTCATAATGGATAGTAACTGAATCTTCAAGACATACTCCAATGTCTTTCAACATTTTCTTCATCCATATGATCTTTGTACAATTGCTTGCTACTACAACATACTTTGATTCTGCTGTAGATAGAGCAATGCAGTCTTGCTTCTTGCTAAGCCAAGAAATTAATCTTTTTCCAAGGAAGAATGCTCCTCCACTTGTCCTCTTTCTATCATCTACATTTCTTGCCCAATAAACATCATTGAAAGCATGAAATGTAAAGTCCTTTGATCTATCATACCATAGACCAAACTCAATTGTTCCCTTTAGATATTTAAATATCCTTTTTACTACCATAAGGTAAGATTCTTTAGGATCTGCTTGAAATCTTGCAACAATTCCAACTACATTAGCAATATCGGGTCTAGTATGTGTTAGATATTGAAGACCTCCAAAAATTGATCTATACCTTGTTTGTGGTACATTCTTTTCTTCATCTTCTAAGGATAGCTTAGTCCTAGTTACCATAGGAGTTCCAACATGTTTACTATCATCCATGGAAAATTTTTTCCATAGCTCTTTAAGATATTTGGTCTAAGATATGAATATCCTTTCTTTACTTTGACTGATCTGCAATCCAAGGCAAAATCTCATCTCCCCAATCATAAAAATTCCAAATTCACTTTTTATCTCATCTGCAAACTTGTTACTCATTTCATCATTTCCACCAAAGATAATATCATCAACAAAAACTTCAACAATCAAGATACCTTCTTCATTAATTCTTAAGTACAAATTGCTGTCAGCATTACCTTTCTTGAATCCCAAATGAACTAGATACTTATCCAATCTTTCATACCAAGCTCTTGGTGCTTGTTTCAGTCCATACAAGCCTTCTTCAATCTACAAACTAGATCTTCATTTCTCGATAAAGGAAATCCATCAGGTTTCTCAATGTATACTTCTTCTTCCAAGTCTCCATTAAGGAAAGCTAATTTCAAATCCATCTAATATACTTTGAAATCCTTATGAGCAACATAAGCTATAAATAATTGTACTACCTCAATCCTAGTAATGGGTGAAAAGGTTTCCTCAAAATCAATTCCTTCTTGTTGTGAATACCCTTTACATACTAGTATGGCTTTGTTTCTAACAACAATTCCTTCTTCATTCATCTTGTTTCTGAATATCCACTTAGTACCAATCACATTTTTGTCTTTAGGCCTTGGAACAAATTCCCAAGTGTTGTTCTTCTAAATTTTCTCTTGGTATTCCTTCATGGCTTTGATCCATGATTAATCTCTACATGCCTCATCTGTGGACTATGGTTCTACTTGCAAGATCAATAAAATGACATTTGTAGTTTGTGACCTCTGTTCTCTATTTTGTAATCTTGTTTTAGTTCCCTTACTACTGACACCAATGATCTAATCCTTAGGATGATTTATCATAACATATTTTGGTGTGGTTTGTTCCCTCAACTCCACACTTATACCATGTCCATTATCAAAACATCTTGAGATGCTTCATTCCTTTCATTCAAATTACCATTCTCTCTTGTCTGCATATTGTCCTGATTTGTATTTTTATTATCAAATGAAATCTCATAGGGTTTAAAGTCACAATACCTTTCTCTAACTTGAAATTTTTCATCCACTCTCACATTAGCACTTTCAATCAGTTTCCCAGTATAGATTGTAACATCTATAAGCTTTACTTCTAGTAGAGTAGCCAAGGAATATACCTTCATCACTTCTAGCATCAAATTTTCCTATGCATTCATCTCTCTTAATGTATCATTTACTTCCAAAGATTCTAAAATAACTAACAGTAGGTGTCTTACTATACCATAGCTCAAATGGTGTCTTGTATGTACCTTCTTTGATTTGTACTCTATTTATTGTGTATACTATTGTATTGACTGCTTCTCTCCAATGCATATGTGGAACTTTTCCTTCTATCAACATGGTTCTTTCCACGTCAAGAACTATTATGTTTCTTCTTTCAGCAACTCCATCTTGTTGCAATGTCCTAGGTGTAGAAGTATACCTCATAACACCATGATTCTCACAAAAGGTATTGAATTCATGTGAAGTGAACTCTCCACCTTTGTCTGATCTTAAACACTTTATCTTCAGGCCTATCTCATTCTCAATTTTTTCTTTATAAAACTTGAAAGTCTCAAATGCTTCTGATTTTTCTCTAAGAAATCCAACCCACATCATTCTAGAGTAATCATCAGTGAACCTAATAAAATACCTATCTCCAAAGTATGACCTGGTCTGAGTAGGTCCACAAAGATCTATATGAATCAACTCCATCTTTCCATTTGTTGAATATCCTTTTCTTTCAAAACTGCTTCATGTCCGCTTTCCAAAAACACATTCTTTACATGTAGTGTTAGCAGGTGTCATGATCTTTGGTAGATCTTTGATAGCATTAGTGTTAGATTCTTTGACCATGTTATCAAAACTGATATGACAAAACCTTTTATGCCATAACCAACTGTCATCAATCTTTGCAACAAAACAACTGACCTCAGTAGAGTTCAATTGAAATATATTACCTTTGGTCTTAGTACTAGATGTGATCAATTTCCCACTAGCCCCTCTAATAGAGTAATGACCATCTTTGAATTCCAAATGATAACCCTTATCCACAAGTTGTCCAACACTCAACAAGTTATGTTTTAAGCCATCCCCAAATAGTACATCATCAGTATTAGTCTTTCCATCTAAAGTAATTGATCCTTTACCAATAATCATTCTAGGAGTATTATCACCAAACCTTATAGTTTCACCATCAAACTTCTTTAGCTAAATGAATCTATCTTTATCACCAGTCATATGAAGTGAACATCCACTATTAATTATCCAATCATTTTTCCTATCAACATGAGAAACTAAGGATTTTTCTTCATAGAAAGGATCCTCTTTTTTAAGAGCAAAAAACCCCAACACATCATTGAATTCATCATCTAAATCTTCAGATCCATCACTAGCACAATAGCATTCCTTATCATTCTTTTATTTCTCATATTTAGGCCTATGCTTAGGTATTCTAGTTGGACATCTAGATGCAAAATGACCAGCCTTATTGTAGTTAAAATATTTCAAAGGTAATTTTCCTTCAAACTTACCTTTGCCTTTCATTTCTCTCCTGGTGATCAGGGCCATGATCTTCTCATCCACTTGATTGTCTAGCCTTTGAATCTCCTCCCATTCTTTAACATATTCTCCAAGATCTTCATTGTGCTTGTTCACTCTGCTAGATCCAACACCAATAGATCCAGTTCTATGAACAATAGCTTTAAATGTTGTCTCTACCTTAGGTAGTGCATCCTTTAACTTTGCGGTCTCAAATGTAGTCAGCTTAGCCACTAACATTTCTTTGGTGAAATCTTTCAATTGTGGAATAGTCTCCTCCAGTGCAAGAACTTTAGGTTTGTAGGCAGGAGTCACAAATCTCAAATTTTTTTCTATGACTTCATCTTTTGTATAAGTACCTCCATTATTTCTGATTCAAACCACACATTTAGATACTCTCTAAAAATACATCCTTATTGTTTCATCATCCTTCATTTGTACTATCTCCATCTTTTTTCTCTAATTCTATAACTTTTCTCACTTAGTGTATTCATTTTCTTCATAAAGTGCAATTATTCTTTTTCAAATCTCACTTGTTTTCATTAGATCTCTTACCTATGTAAATTCACAATTAGATAATGCATTAACCAAGGCTTCCTTTGCAACAACATTACACACAAACCTTTTCCTTTCTTCTTCAGTAGTAGTAAGTATCTCAAGGTCTTCCTCCTTTATGATAGGCAAATCTTTCCAAGTAATGAGCCAGTATTCTAGTCCCATGCACATCAAATGATTCTTCATCTTTTCCTTCCATGTGTCAAAATTGTCTAGATGAAACTTAGGACTCTCCTTTCTAAATAAGGCCATCCTGATCTTTACCTCAAGCTGTTAAGCTTCCTAACTAAGGACCAAAAGCTCTGATACCAATGGTTAGAATATCAATGTCCCAATCAACTGAGAGGGGGGGTGAATCAGTTGATGACAATATAGAATACTTTAACTTTAACTTCAAACTTAATGTTGAAAACAAAATATTGAACTAAAAAGTAAATACAACAATAATGCACATACACATGAACACCAAGATTTTTTCTTGAGGAAAACTCTGTTAAGGAAAAAAATCTGGTGGGGATGGTACCCACAAATATCTACACTATGAGTATGATAACCTTGTTAAGAGTCATAATCCTGTTAGGAGCTGAGTATTACAATAGGCAGGTTATAGTTAAAGGAAATACCCTGTTAGGATCCTTTTACAATGTGATCCCTGCTGAGGAATCGACACTGCTAGGAGTCCAACCCTGCTAGAGGTAATAACCTTGTTAGAGGTGTATAATATATCAACCTAATCAAGAGATTTCAGAGTTAAAGCCACCCTCAGGTTCTCCAAACCTCACAACTTCAAGATTGAGATCATTATGTTCTAAAACTACTTCTAGTACTCAACCATTGCCAAGAAAACTCCACTTTGTGCCCAAGTGCACAACTACTATTCTTCAAATAGTAACCAATGCAGCCTCAAGCTCACATCCACCTATACATATCACATATGCAACACCATGCTATTTTCCAAGGATTTCAATCCTTATATACAAGTTACAACAATTAAATCTAGGTTGTCTTATATAGGATAAATCCTATTTAAAAAATACAAATGGACCCATGTGAAGATGCATACAAAACCTCTTACAATGTTACAACATAATAATTACATCAATTAATCATTGAGATTTGTAGATCAAGCTTGCTCATCAATTTACTTGAAATGTGTTCCAAGTCGGCCTCCAAATAGGTCTTCACCAATACACACGCCATAACAGTCATCACCTATACAATCAAAATTCCATATGATCACAATAAGCTCTCCATCCAGTGTCCAACATGAACCTATGTTTGCACATCATAACTTAGACAACCATGAGTGTTATCCATAAAGTTTTGCAATCAACTCTATGAAGAATATAATTTATGTCTCTTGAGAGAGAGTTACCAGTAACTCAGTCATAACTCTATCATATCATATCATAAACATGTGTGATCACAGATGGTGACCCAAGACATCATGAAGAGTTTTCTTCTAAGTTTTTACATGCTTATTCTCTGTGGAGTCTGTATAATTCTCTGCAACCTGTTTGCAAGCTTTTGAACAACCAGTCATTAACATATGTTGACATCAGTGAAAAACATTGTCATGAATGCAACCCATAATCACTATAACATGCTTCCAACACTACTAGGATACTCCCCCATAGGAATATCATCAACATTCATGCTAACACAACCAAGTGAAAAGACTCCAATAAACATTGATGAAATCCAAGAACAAATGAATAAGACTCTGAGAAGAAAGTTAGAAGATGATGGAATAGGATTGGGAACTAGTGATGGCACCACATCCTCTAGATTGGGTGCACCTATCTTCACTTAATTGGTCAAGGTATGAATAGGAGCTAATAACCAAAAGATTATCTTAAATTGGTTCCTAGATTTAGTACAAATATCCATATCATCATATTGGATGCATTTGGATAATATCTATGATGATGTGATTTCATATGTTGATCGGTGAAGAGTTTGAGTTATTTTGTTGCATTTGGTGAAGTAAAGTATAGTTTGGTTAAATGGTAAAATAAAGTTAGATAAGGAAGTGTTAAATGCATTTATAGCCATTGGAAGCCCTATCCTAAAGTAAAATCTATAAATAGAGGGTGAGATACATTATTTTTACTTTACATTCTTGCTAGCACACTTGACCAGTAATAGCTTATACAAGATCAAAGAGCTATTTTCGAGCAGTCAATCGAACATCTGCAAGAACATCTGAGGTATTTTTAGAGTTCATCAAGCTGAATTAAGAGATTTTATTGCTATTTTATTTGAACCCTAGAATTTTTTGAGATATTTTTGAAGATCAATGGCACTAAAATTGCAAAAACTAGTCATTATTGAGAAGATTGACTTAGTCAATCTAAAGTACAAACTTCCACCCACCGTTTCTAAATAAATTGATAAAATCAGATCCCTATCTCTAATCCTCCTAAGATTCATTTTGATTGAAGACGTTCACACCTTCATTCATTGTAAGATCAAGGATATATGTCAAGATGAGATTGATACATCTTACAAGAAGTTGTGTGTTAATAGTAATTTGAAAAATTATTACATAGACCTACAAACAAAGGGTCTGGTTCATGCAATGCATGTATCGATGATATTCAAAAAAAAATGGATAAGAGTTGTATTGAGTAGAGTTCATGACATGTTTATGTGGCTTGATGGGCTAGTAAAGATAACTAAGGATGATCTACATATTGTTACTAGACTTTCAGTCGGTGATAGACCGAGGGCCTACAAACAGATAACTGAAAGTCCACCAAGATAACTGAGAAGGGGGGTGAATCAATTCTCTGATAAAAACAACTTTTATTAACCTTATTATATCTAAAACATGTAATCAACATAAACATCAACCATAGAAAGATAATCATACACAATGACACCAAATTTGTTAACTAGGGAACCTCTTGATTAGAGAGTAGAGCCCGATGGGGATGGTACCCAAAAAAGATGTACTAATATGAAAATTCCTTGTAAGAGGATAGAATCTATTAGGATTCTTATGAAATACATTCAGTACATATTAGTCCCTCTTAGGAGACTTTGAATCCCTGTGAGGAGATTCTAACCCTGTTAGGAGTTAAGGAAGACATAAGGACGCATTGTCCAAACAACTTCAAGGGAAAGTTCATTGAACACACTATCCAACTGATCTCTGTATTATCTGATCAGAATAATATGAAAGAATTACTGATCTCAGCAACTTACTTCTCCTTTCTAACTATGCCAAAACCACACTAAATGCTTCACCATATCTCACTACCAGATCTTCTCACTGCACATCATACATCAATCACTGTTTCACTTTCACATCATATAATTCTCATATCAATCACATATAATTAAGGAAAAAAATCCTTCCTTTATACCGTGCATAATATGTCATAATTGAGTCGGATAATTAGGCTTAACCAATTACAAAATATACAACATTACATGTTACATAATATTTCCATAATCACATAAAACTATCAGATCATAAACTTAATAAATTATCACACATGCAACCTCTGACTATACTAAATCATCCAAGTCACCTCCACAATGTCTTTAACCTCTATATAATTTTTCTTGGTTAGATTCTATCCTTGTTAGGAGATATAATTTGAAGGTTTTTGTATTCTACCTTTTGTATTAGAGATTATCATTGTATATTGCATGTTTGGATAGTGAGCTCATCTTGCATACATTCATGTTTTTTAATACCAACTCTTCATAGGTTTGAGGCTTCTAACAAGGTCTAAAGTCCTTTAACCAGGACATATACACTATACAGATGTAATAGACTCCTAACATGGTCAATATCTTTAACCAAATACTTTTGATTAGTGGATCATTTATGGGTATCATCCCCACCGCGGTTTTCCCTTGGCCAGGGTTTCCTTGATAAAAATTATGGTTTTATGAATTCTTTCATTGTATGGTTGTGCTTATTATTCAATTTATTTAGTTTAGTTTCTTATGCAAGCTATAAGTTAATTTCATATATCCATAAGTGGGCAAAAGTAAAAGTTTGTGAAATACCGATTCACTCCCCCTCTCAATATTTCCTATTTCTAAAAATTGGTATCATAGGTGTAGAAATTATCAAAGTAAAGAGTTGAAAACACAATAAAAATGATACTAAAAGATATAGGTATGACTGAGCATGAATTCAACATTGCAAAATAGATTGCAGCTACAATAAGAGATATTGGACAAAAAGAGGTGTTGACAGTTCCACCTTTTGCATCTAAAGGAATCTCTATTGAAGATGTTCAAGATATTGATGTGGAAATCATTGAGCCTACTAAGTTGAGTGTGTCACTTGACAAACCAATAGTTGTAATAAAATCTACTAGATCCACCTCCACTACACCAGCAAAGAGAGTAAAAGAGATGGCTAGTGGACCAAGTAAAAGGTAGAAGACCATCTTCTCTCTAGTAGAAAGGATAAGGACACAAGAAGAAGAATTACCACCTAGCAAGAAAATGAGAGGTCAAGTTTCTATTCAATCACCAGGAGAAGAAGAGGCAGGTAGCAGCAAAAACAAATAGTGGAAGCCCAAAATTGAGAAAGTGAACCCTTTGATCATAAATGAAGGATACTTCACTAAGCTAAACAAGTATTATCACATATATAATAGCTTTGAGAAATTGAATCTTGAAAATGTAGTTTTCAGGCATATAATTCTTACTGACAAGAAATTTGAAAACATCAAGATAAGATGCCAAATGATCTATATGAGAAATTGGTTAACAGGAACAAGAGAGAAATAGAAGAGGACAAAGGAATTAGAGAAAGATTTGTAATAAAATTATGTGTAATAAAGGATGAAGATCATTTTAAAGAAATTATGAAGGATCTCTGCACCCATCTGAGAAGAAAAAGAAAGATAGTTCTAATCATGGGAGGAAACTATGAAGAAGTAAATAAGGAAACTAAGGAAGTAGTTTTAAAGGTAACGACTTCTGGACCAGGTGAAATAGTGAGTGAATCTGAACAAGACACTCAAATAGTAGAAGTAGAATCAAAAGTAAAAGAAACACCAGTTCCACCACCCACCATTCATATTGATGATGAATCAATGCATGTAGAAGGCACCAACATTACTATTGACAAAGAAGAAAACCCTTTTGGAGATCAAGGAGAGGATGTTGGCAATTTGGAAGGAATGATTAATGAACAAGAAGATGAGACAAAAATCAAGGAAGATGATGTGGAAGAAGAAAAAGGAGAAGAAAAGAAAGAAGTACAAGAGGAACAAGGTATAGGTAAAGAGGTAAAGACTATAGAGACTATACCCCAACAAATCCAAATAGTTACACCAAAAAAGTTCACAACAGTACACCCATCAAAACTACCAATTGAGTTAGTATTAGCTAACTTTGGAGCTGAAGTTGATGATGATGATCAAATAGAGTTGATCTCATCTCTAAATAAAATAATTGGAAAGAATAAGAAAGTAAAGAGTCTAGAAGGATCACTTCTTGAGGTAACAAACAAGCTTCAAGGAGTTATAACTACTCAAGTCAGTGAAGTTGATTCACAAGTAAAAGAAAGAGAGGTAATGAAAGTTTTTGATAGTGATTTTACAACTTTATCTAACATTGCATCAGTGAAAGCACAAACACTTCATGATGCACAATTATTCCAAACCACTTGTTAGAATATCAAGAATGACTTAGAAAACCTTGTTATTTGCATTAAGGAATTAAGGAGATGTTTAGAGAGAGAAAGAACATTATACAGTCAGTGTACCTTGTCACACAAACACATCTCATACATTTCAAAAAAGTTGAAGAGAAAAGAAGCATAATTGCAAATCGCAGTGAATGAGCTACATAAGCCTCGCATGAAAATCACTGATACTGAGAAGAAAGTGAGAAAAATACATGATGAAATATGACTTCTGGAAAATGAGAAGGAAACAAAATTGAAGAGGGTTCCATTACTTAGAGAGCACCTAACCCTAAAGATCAGTAATGTGCAGAATCAACTGGAAGAATGTCTTGCATCAAAGACATCATATGGTAAATTTGCATAACTGAATCTTAAAGTAGTTGAGATAGCATTCGATGGGCTATGTGCACTACTTAGCATATCTGATTCTGTAAAGAAGACATGGGAAAAGGAAATTGAAAACTTGAAGGTAAGTTTCATAGATTTCATTTCAAGTCTTCCAGCTTTACAACATTGAAAATAGAAGGTATATCAAAATTTTGACTTGTATATACATATATTTGACACCTTTTGTCATTATTGTCAAAGGGGGAGTAGTATAGTATGATAAAATTGTTTATATGTGTAAGATAGAGATATGCAAAATAGTATGGAGTATAATCAAAGGGGGAGTATCCCTATAGAAAAATAAGTAGACATATATGATCCATAGATCCTTGCAAATCTTGTAATGGCCATGTAACACAATGTTACAAATTTGTTTTTTTTTAAATTTTGTTATAAGTTTTTGGGACTTAGCCAATTTTTCCATATGTTGCCACCAATGACAAAGGGGGAGATTGCTTGAAATTTGACTAAGTAGGATATCATGATGTTTTCATTATGGAAACATATATTCAGTGTTAAGACAACATGGTCTAAGGAGGAAGTTATGGATGAGAACTTATGAAAATTATCTAAGTATAACAATGTTTATCTATCTACACAGACTATTTTGATTAGCGAAGCTCACAGGAATACTTTAAGTGCATGCACACTTGAACATAGTTTATATGAGGTATATTGAAGCTAAACCTAAGAGCACAAGGCTGTATGACACATACGAATAAAGTTATCAATATTTTATAGAGACAGTGTTGAGCCGACCAGAACAAAGAAATGATCAATAATTAACTATATTAAGTTAAGGGATTCTTTTTTTTATAAAAATAATGACTTGAATAATTAGGGACAACATCCTAGATGTTAAACCTAAGGAAACAAGAAGTGATTTTATGTTTTGGAAAGCGTGTAATGAATTGAAAGTCGACAGTAAGGTTATTTTGTAGTAAGCTTGTATATAAGAAAGAAACTTGTAATGTGGAGAGATATGTATGAAAGTATGTATGTAATGCAAAGTTGTATTGATATAATAAATTTGATATATGATCAGATTAGTGCAAGTTGATAATAATTCTTGTGAAGAGACTACAAAGCTAGATCAGAATATTGAAGATATTGAGCAGTAGTAAAAGGTTTTTATATTCTACCTTTTGTATTAGAGATTATCATTGTATATTGCATGTTTGGGTAGTGAGCTCATCTTGCATACATTCATGTTTTGTAACACCAACTCCTAACAAGGCCTAAAGTCCTTTAACCAGGACATATATAGCATACAGATGTAATAGACTCTTAACATGGTCAATAGCTTTAACCATATACTTTTGATTAGTGGATCATTTATGGGTATCATCCCCACCAGGGTTTTCCCTTGGTCAGGGTTTCCTCAAGAATAATTATGGTGTTATGAGTTCTTTCATTTTATGGTTGTGCTTATTATTCAGTTTAGTTTCCTATGCAAGTTGTAAGTTAATTTCATATATCCATAAGTGGGAAAAAGTAAAAGTTTGTGAAATACTGATTCACCCCCCCCCTCTCAGTATTTCCTATTTCTAACAATTATTACAAATTGCTTCTCAGTAACACTGACAGAATATAGTTTCAACTAAGTTACTCATAAATAACACAAATACTTGAATTTTTGTATGCACTCTTAACCATGATATTAGGACATTGTGCAATACATGTACTCAACTATGCATAACCTCATCTATAATACACATGTACACTAATCCAAACTATGTCTACTACTCTACTAATCATTAATAAAATTAGTATGTTGACATCAATAATAAACACAGTCATGAATGCAACATGTGACTACTCCATAATTGCTATAATACTCCCCCATAGGACATATTCAATATTCATGCTAACAATATCCCCCATTGGCATTGGTGGCAATATAGATGAAAATACATCCAAGTTCCATGAATACCAAAGTGCAACTCTGTTGTTCTTCTTTAAATTCTCAAATCCTCTTCATCAATCATCAAATGTTCTTATGTATCCTTCTCCCCAATGTTTTTTCTCTTTATCTTTTCAAATCCTATTCATCAATCATCAAATGTTTTTAGATTTTTTTCATGTATCCTTCTCCCCCATTAACATCAATGCCAAAGTAAGAATCACTATGTCAATCCAATACAAGCTTGAATGTCCAAAGACACTATTTGAAGATACATTTTTACCAAAGAGTCCTTCATGACTCAGCTCAAAAACATAGATACTCCCCCATAGAGGAAGCATCACCATGCAGTCCAAAAAGATAGTGCTCTATACCACTGGACTGATACAAATTTTTGCATCACTACTCAAAATTAGGATGGGGCATAACCCCAAGCATACGTCTCAAATACTCAAATGTATCTTTAGGTAAAGGCTTTGTAAATATATCTGTAATCTTCTCCTTTGTAATAATATACTCAAGTCTGACTCCTTTCTTTGCACCTTTCTCTCTTACAACATGATACTTGATCTCTATATGTTTTGTTTTAGAATGTAATACATGATTCTTATATATACTTACTGTACTTGTGTTATCACAGTGTATGATAATAGGCTTATTGAACTTGATTCCAATATCCTTCAACATTTGTTTCATCCATATTATCTAATTACAGTTATTTTTTGCTACTACATATTCTTCTTTTGTTATGCTATATGAAATACAATTCTATTTCTTACTTATCCAAGAAACCAATCTTCCTCCAAGAAAAAATGATCCACCACTTGTGCTATTTTTTTCATCCACACTACCTCCCTAATCTGCATCTGTATATGCACATAGGGTAAAATCATTTGATTTATCATACCACAACCCATAATTAGTTGTACCTTTTAAATATCTGAATATTCTCTTTACTGCTGCATAATATGATTCTTTAGGATCATCTTGAAATCTTGCAACAATGCCAACTACATGTGCTATATCTAGTCTTGTGTGAGTTAGATATTGCAAACCTCCAATCATAGATATGTACTTCCTTTTTTCAACTGCAGGGGTCTCATCTATACTAGATAACTTATGGCTAGTTACCATAGACGTACCAATAGGCTTACAATTTTCCAAACCAAATCTCTACAATAGGTCTTTCATATACTTAGTCCGAGATAAGAAAATATCATCATTATTTTGCACAATCTGTAATCCTAAGAAAATTTTCATTTCTCCAATCATGCTCATCTCAAATTATATCTTCATTTCATTAGCACATTTATCACTCACTTCATCTTCACCTCCAAAGATTATATCATCCAAAAAAAATAACTACAATTTATAGAAAATTCTCTATTTCTTTCAATATAAATTACTGGCTATGGTTCCTTTAGAAAATCCCAATTTTGCCAAATATTTATCCAATCTTGCATACTAGGTTCTAGGTGCTTGCTTTATTCCATAGAAGGATTTGTTTAGTTTACATACCATGTATCCTTCTTGAGTCAAAGGAAAACTATCTGGTTTCTCAATTTATAAATGCTGACTTCACATCCATCTGATACACTTTGAATTTCTTATAAGCTGCATAGGCCAAAAACATTCTTACTGCTTCAATTCTTGCAACAGGGGAAAATGTTTCTTCATAATCAATACTTTCTTGCTGTGAGTATCTTTGCATACCAATATTTATTTGTTTCTTACAACTTCACCTTGTTCATTCATCTTATTTCTAAAAACCCATTTAGTTCCTAAAATATTTGTGTCCTTAGGTCTAGGAACCAATTCCCAAGTATTATTCTTTTCAATCTAATCTAATTCTTCTTTCATTGCCTGAATCCAATTATTATCTTTACAAGATTCATTAGTAGTCTTAGGTTCAATTTGAGAAATCAAACATAATTCTTCTTGTACCTTATTTCTTGTCATAACTCATCTATCTTTGCTTCCAATAATCTGATCAGCAGGATGATTCCTTATCAACTTCTTATTAGGTGTTCTTGTCTCAACTCTTGCTTTAATTCTAGGTTCAGATCTTGGTTCTTCTCTTTGTTCTTCATCAAAAATCTCATTCTTCAAATCATTGGTAGTTTCATAGAACAATTCAACATTCTCTGGATTAGTTTTAGGATAGGCATCTTCATCTGAATCATAATCAAGCATTCTTTCCTAAATTATGAATTTCTCATCCACTTGAACATTTGCGCATTCAACAATAGTCTTTGTTCTTTTATTAAAACATCTATAAGCTTTTATTTTCAATTAATAACCAAGAAACATACCTTCATCGCTTCTCAGATCAAACTTACCAATATAATCATCTCTCTTTATGTAGCACTTGCTCCCAAAGAATCTGAAATATTTTACTGATGGTGCATGTCCAAACCATAATTCATAAGGAGTCTTGTTTGTATTTGATTTGATATGTACTTTATTCTTTGTATACACTATTGTGTTTATTGCTTCTCTCCAAAATGTCTTTGCTACATCATTCTCAAACAACATAGCCCTTGCTACCTTATTGACTGATCTGTTTCTTCTTTCAGTAATGCCATTTTGCTCAGGTGTTTTAGGGGCCAAAAGTTGTCTCTTAATGCCATTCTCTTCACAAAAATTATTAAATTCTTTTGAATTAAATTATCCACCTCTATCAAATCTTAAACATTTAATCTTCATTTCTGATTCATTCTCAACTTTGTTCTTAAGAAATCTGAACTTATCAAATGCTTCTGATTCTTCTTTAAGAAATGCTACCCACATCATCCTAGTAAAATCACCAACAAGAATCATAAAATACCTTTCACCATAGAATCATCTTGTCCTTGTGGGACCACTCAGATCTATATGAACAGTCTCCAATTTTGTTGTTGTGGTGAATTTCTTGCTGGCAAAAGAAATTTTTTTCTACTTTTCCATTACACATTCCTTGCATACCATGTTAGTAGGTTTCATAATTTTAGAAAAATCTCTAACCGCAAATGTGGTACTTGCTTTCACAATGTTATCAAAGTTTATGTGACACAATCTTTTGTGCCATAACCAAGTGTCATCAACTTTAGAAATCAAACATTTTATCTTAGTAGGATTCAATTGAAATACATTACCTCTGGTTCTTGCTCATGTTTTAATCATCTTACCATCCTTATCCTTGATCACACAAGTTTTCTCAGTGAACCAAACTTGATATCCCTTGTCAACTAGTTATCCAACACTTAAAAGATTATATTTGAATCCATCCACAAAGTAAACATCATCAATGTTAGTTTTTCCATCAAGAGTAATAGATCATATTCCTTTTATTCAGCAAGGTGCATTGTTTCCAACTCTAACAATTCCTCCATCATAATTGTTAAACTTAATAAACTTATTCATATCGCCAGTCATATGATTTGAACAACCACTATCTATGATCCAATAAATTTTATTTTCAACCTGTGATACTAAATCTTTTTCTTCTTTGACTTCTATTTCAGAGTTTTCTTCTTTTATTGCAACAAATCCTATGTCATCACTTTCATTACCGCTTTCACTTAAAAATTTCTCAATACTAGCTTCAAATTCTTCATCATTAGCATAATAACATTCTTTAGGTCTTCTAGACTTAAAGTTATTTTTATATTTCTTCACTCTCTTAGGACATTTAGATGCAAAATGACCATATTCTTGACATGTCCAACATTTAAAGATTTTTTGACCTTCTGGTTCTCTCTTCACAAGTAAGGCAATTCCTTCTTCAATCTTTCTATCTTCTTTAGTTTTAGATTTGCTACTACTGGAATAATCTCCACTAACACTTGCACTTCTTGACAAAGTGGGGTGAACACTAAGTGCGTTGAATGCAGTTTCAATCTTGGGAAAATCTCCAAATTGTCTCAAAATTATCTTTGATGCTTTTGATCTTCCAAGATGAGTCCCTCCATTAAATTTTCTAGTACAAGGTATGAATTTTTCAATCATCTGCGTTGTCTGCTTAAATACTAGGGTTAGGGTCTTTAATATCTTCTAAATAATTTCATCTTCATTCTTATTTCCTTCACAAGATTTGATACCTGCAATAATCTTTGATATTATACCAACATAGCTTCTAACAGATTCATCTTCCATCATCTTGGCCTCTTGAAATAAACATATCCAACTATGACTATATTCATTCTCAAGAAGGGCTAACAAAAGTGCTTCTCTGGAAAGAATGTTACACATGAATAGATCTCTTTCTTTCTCAGTGCAATCCTCAATCTTTTCTTCTTCAATGATGCATTTCTCATTCTTTTTGATCAACCGATATCCTCGTCCTAGACATAGGAAATGTGTCTTCATCTTTTATGTCTAGCTGTCATAATTAACTCCATCAAACTTAGGACTTTCTTTTCTGAAATGACTTGCCATGGATCTCCTTAAGCTGTTAAAATTTTCTTTCAAGGACCTATAGCTCTGATACAAATTGTTAGAAAGTAAAGTCCACCAAGATAACTGAGAGGGGGGTGAATCAGTTATATGATAAAAACAACTTTTATTAACCTTATTATATTTGAAACATGTAATCAACATAAACAACAACCATAGAAAGATAATCATACATAATGACACCAGATTTGTTAACTAGGGAACCTCTTGATTAGAGAGTAAACCCTAGTGGGGATGGTACCCACAAAAGATGTACTAATACAAAAATTCTTTATGAGAGGATGGACTATGTTAGGAGTCTTATAAAATAAATTCAGTACATATCAGTCCCTATTAGGAGACCTTGAATCCCTGTGAGGAGATTCTAACCCTGTTAGGCATTAAGGAAGATAGAAGGACCTAATGTCCAAACAACTTTAAGGGAAAGATCACTAAACACACTATCCAATTGATCTTTGTATTATTCATGTTAAGATTATTTAGAACAATAGAGAGGGGGGGTGAATCATTTGTTCTTAGGTCCAGATGTACCAATTAAACTTTTAAACACTTCAACAATCTCAAATCTAATCACCAACACAACTCGGTCTCTAAAGTATATATATCAAAAACATATAACACGCAGTCCATTGTAGTCCATTGTCCAAAAGTAATTAACTTGCAGAATATAGAAACATTGACATCAAAACATTCACACAAGTATAACACCAAGATTTATAGTGGAAACCCAACTTGGGAAAACCCACTTTGTAACATGTTACTAATATTTTCACTCTTCTGAAGTGAGCTCTATGAAAAGCCAACCTTGTTAAAGGTTTACAAACACTACTAGGTGTGACCCTGTTAAAGGATTTAAACACTCTATCAAAAGTGACCTGGTTAAAGGATTTAAGTACATTCCATTAGAATGCCACCTTGATTAAAGGATTTAAACAATGACTGTTAGGTCAACCTTGATTAAAGGATTTATACTGATACAATGGTTAAAGAGTAATAGTAGTTTCTAATTTGAAAAACATACAACTCACTTTGCAAATAATAGATGCCATTTGCACATATATGTTGATTTACTGACAGAGCTCTATTTCCATCTCCATCGCTAATCTACTCAAAATTCACTTCAAGCAATCACAACTCTGATAAACTCCTTCACAATTTCACCTTCATCCTTCTACTTAGACTTGTTAGTCAATAACATCAACAACTTCAGCCCCTTCTTTAACCTCACAATTAGGTTTTCCTTTATACCTCTTCAATTAGGTAGATCCATAT
The DNA here is from genome assembly GCA_027943335.1 of Chamaecyparis obtusa. NCBI lineage: Eukaryota > Viridiplantae > Streptophyta > Pinopsida > Cupressales > Cupressaceae > Chamaecyparis > Chamaecyparis obtusa. Next base: position 549,035 of record BSBK01003256.1, read on the forward strand.
TTTGTCACTTAATCTGCTTTGTAGATCTTAGGTTTAGGTTAGATTCATCAAATCCTTCCAACATTTAATTTCTTCATCCTTCCTTCTAGATACATCTTTAAACTTCTCATTGAATCCATAATAAAATGATTTACCATGCATTAAATTCTCCATAAAATCAATTAATAGAGTCAACATGATTTACATATCCCAAGAATTCAACTATGTCAGTTGGGATCCTCAATTCTTTCTCCAAATGTAAATTATTGACACTCGGTCAATACTGTGTTCATCTCCTTGGTCATCACTACGTAACTCGACCATCTCTACAAACTTTCTTCCTCGGCTAACACTATCTTGCTCGGTAATTTCTTGTTGCTCAACATAAAATGATGTTCGATCAACACTAAATTTACTTAGCATATACTGGCACTTGGTCGACACTAACATCACTCGGCTTAAACTATATTTCTTCACTTTTGCTCGATTAATCCTACTTCTTCATTCTTTCTTCTTACTTAGATAAATAATACATTATCTTATTAATGTGCCAAATAATCAAGTACCCATTGAAGTATCAAATAACTAAACCTTTCCTTAGGTTCTCTTGTTATCTCCCTTTCCCTAATACTTTTGATCAAACAATAGATATGGTAATTTCTTATATAGCAACCATCTTACTAGTTAAGGTTTGACATCAATGACAATACAACAATTGTTTCAATTGCAATTTCCAACAATCTCCCTCTTTGGCATTGATGGAAACACCACATGAATAACACATGATTTACTAACTAATCCAAAAAATTTGTTTGTGGATCAAAAAGATTTATCATATCCTTAGCTTCATTCTGATTCACAACAACTTAGCCTTTCTTGACCATTCACACAATTACTCCCTCTAAATCTTTTATGTATCTCTTCCTCTGATTCTCTGAATCTCTCCCTCTTTGACAATAATGCCAAAACAGTATCTAGCACTTACATCTTCCATATGTAAATGTCATCTTGTTAGTTCAGTAACATTATTTCTCCCTCTTTCATCTTGCTTATGACTGATTATCAGCTTTGCTGTACTTTTCACAACTCTAGGCAACTCCTAAAGTGTGACCTTTCTAGCATCAATTTGTTAGATATTATGTGTAGCACATTTGATGCAGTGCTCCTAGTTGACTAGGAAGCTTCATTTAGGGGAAGCACCCCTAATTTACCTCTAAGATATTGATGAGCATCCTTAGGTAAAGCTTTTGTGAATATGTCTACTAATTGTTCCTTTGTATTCACATATTCCATTCTCACTTCTTTATCTTGTACCAGTTCTCTCAAGTAATGATACTTGATAGGAATATGTTTAGTCTTTGTGTGCATCACTGGATTCTTTGATATGTTGATAGCACTTGTGTTATCATAGAAAATAATGACTGGCTCAGTGATTTCCTCTTTCATTCCTTTCAACAATTGCTTCATCCATACCAAATTTGAATAATTCACTACAAATGCTACATACTCAGCTTCTGTTGTAGATTGGGAAATGCAATTCTGTTTCTTGCTTGTCTAGGAGACTAATCTCTTTCCTAGACATAATGCTCCACTAATTGTACTTTTCTTATCATCAACATTTCCTTCCCAATCTACATCAGTGTAAACTCTCAATTCAAATTTCTTATTCTTCTTATAGTACAATCCATAATCTTCTATCCCTTTTAGATATCTCAGTATTCTCTTCACTGCCATCATATGATTTTCCTTAAGATTGGTAGAGAATCTTGCCACAATCCCAGTTGCTAGGGCTATATCTAGTATGTTGTGGACAACATATTATAGCTTTCCAATCATGGATCTATACAGGGTTTGATTCACTTCACCAGTATCATTAGTTTTAGATAGTTTCTGTCCAGTAGCCATAGGAGTACTTACTGATCTAGAATCCTTCATACCAAAAGTTTTAAGTATCTCTTTGACATATTTAAATTTTGTGATAAAGATACCTTTCTACATCTGATAGACTTGCAATCAAACAAAGAATTTTATCTCACCAAACATAGACATCTCAAACTCAGTTTACATCTCATTTGAAAATTTATGACATAGGGAATCTTGTCCTCTAAATATGATATCATCCACAAAAATTTTAGCTAACAAAATCCCTTTACCTTCTTCAACTTTCATGTACAGATTGTTGTTGTCATTTGTCCTTGTAAATCCAATCTTTATCAAATAATTGTGCAGCCTCTCATACCATGCTCTAGGGGCCTATTTCAATCCATACAATGCCTTGTTCAATTTGCAAACCATATTTTTCTTGTTTGGGTCAATGAATCCTTCAAGTTTTTCAATGTATACTTCTTCTAATATACCATTTAGAAATGCAGATTTGGCATCCATCTGATATACTTTGAAATCTCTGTATGCAGCATATGCAAGTAGAGTTCTCACTCCTTCTAATCTTGCTATAGGGGAAATGTTTTCCCCATACTCTATTCCTTCCTCTTGTGCATAACCCTTGCATACCAATCTTTCCTTGTTCATTGTGACTTTTCCATGTTCATTAAGCTTGCTTCTGAATACCCATTTTGTTCCAATAACATTCTTGTCTTCTGGTACTGGCACTAGAGTCCAGGTATCATTCTTTTCTATTTGATCTATTTCTTCAATCATAGCTTGAATCAAGTCTTCATTCTCTAAATCATCTTTTAATGTCTTAGGCTCAAACTCACATAATAAACATGTAGGGTCTTTCTATTAGAATACAAACACCACTAAGAGGGGGGGTGAATCAGTGGTTACTTAAAAACTTGTCCTTTTCAATTTTTACAATTATAACATATACTTATGAAATATGAACAAGATATGTAAAAAGAACATAGTACACAATATTTATAGTGGAAAAAACTTCAGGGTAAAAAACCACTTTGAATCTGAAACTTTATTAACCTCTTGGGTAAATCCTTTAGAGCTACAACTCTAGGAAGCACCAACACCCTATTTTTGAAATACCGATTTCAAGGAACACAAATCCCTTAGACCTGAAGCACCAAATTCAAGAATACAAGAAGCACCAACTTAAAAAATGAATAAATGAGATATAACATCAGAGGATCAACTCTGTTACAATGCAAATCATAAATCACTGATTTCAGCTTCTTGTTGAAAACATAATGCAGGATATACTTCTCTTCTTCTCTCTTACTGATTCTTTTACATCAATAAATTTCACCAAAAAATACAAGAATTATTACAATGAATATATCAGATTATAAAAATTATAATTAGAATTAAAACAACATATTTGAATGCAAGAACATGACTTGATTTAATGTCTTTCAAACTATTAACTTTCTTGAAATGATAAACCCTTGTTTCTCTTCAAAACATCAAGTACCCAAATATGTTTTCTTTTTCCATTAAAATATCTGATAAAATATTGATGTGAATGAATCAAAAATCAATATATATCCCTTCTTCTATATTTGATAAATGTATGCAATGAAAATCAATTCACAAATGACAAAATAGAAGCACAAAGCATTACCCTCTTCTTTGTTGTTTTAAAATCTGCCTGCAAGTTGTTTGGTCTACAAAGAATTTAACACAAATCCTGCAACTTCACTCCAAAACCCTGTAAAATATTTTAGAGGAATGTATCCCTTACTTATAAACCAAAAAATTTGACATTTTTGAGGCAGTTAGATAACCCAAACTTTAATTAGACCAAAACTGCTCAAAACTGCTAAAACTGTCTTGAATTTTTGTAACTGCGTCTGATAAATAGATTTTTTTATCTTTCCATACATGTGATATGAAAAACATAACAAAGATTCATTTTAGATAATTCATTTTCCTTTCCATAAAGGTATTATAATTTGCGTCTATCAGATAACTAAGCCTTTTGACTTTCACATATACCAAAACTATTTTTTATAACCATTTTCTTAACCAATGTGAACATTAAGTGTTAATTGTATAACACTTAAGTGTATGTCTTGAATATGTTTTGAACAATATTTAAGGACATAAAATAAGATAATTTCATGATTTTAACCATACCATATGCCCATTATAATTTCATGGATGTATTATTTACATCAATGACAACATTCAAAGACCAAATACCAAAGGTTCAACATACTCCCCCTTTGGCATTGATGTCAATACCTGTAAAAACATATTAACCTTTTCATGTACCTATAACACTTGTATATCATCACCTATAGAATACATCATGTACCTGTAGATTCCATCCTCATGATTTTTCTCCCCCTTTGACATCAATGACAAAGGAGATATACCAAGGTTTGAGTTGTAAAAATTATCATAAATGCTCCCCCTGAAACCTATCACAAATTGCTTAACTTATGCAAGAGAAGAGAGAGAGAGAAAGAGAACTCCCAATTTGGTTCTAAAACCTTCAAAGACTTATTTTGATAGAGGTTTTGTAAATATGTCAGCCAACTGATCTGAGGAAGGAACAAACTCCAATTCAACATTACCTTTCAAAACATGTTCCCTTATGAAGTGATAATGAATATCAATGTGCTTGGTACGTGAATGCATAACTGGATTCTTAGAAATACTGATGGTGCTTTGATTATCACAAAATATAGGAACTAGTTTAGAAACTGTCACTTTCATATCTGATAATGTTTGATTCATCCATAGAACCTATTGACAACAAGAACATGTTGCAATATACTCACCCTCTGCATTAGAAAGAGTAGTAGTGTCCTATTTTTTACTATGCCAACATACCAATCTATTACCAAAAAAGAATGCTGCTCCTAAATTACTTTTTATTTCACCTAGGCAACTTGCCCAATCTGAGTCAGTATAAGCAACAAATCTGAAATCATCATGTTTAGGATACCAAATCCCATAATCCAAAGTACCCTTAATATATCTTAAAGTTATTTTAACTGCCATAACATGATTTTATTTAGGTGAAGACTGAAATCTTGCAACCAAATAGACATCATGCATGATATCGGGCCTTAAAGCAGTGAGATATAGTAAACCACCAATCATGGATCTATAAGTAGTTTGATCAACATCAGGAGAGTCATCATTTTTAGTAAGTTTACATCCTATTATCATTGATGTTCCCATAGGCTTACAATCTTACATATGAAATTTCTTTAACATTTCTTTTGCATACTTAGTTTGGGATAAGAATATACCATTTTCCAACTAAGAAATTTGCAACCCAATAAAATATGATAGTTCCCCAAGCATGGACATTTCAAATTCAGATTGCATAAGCTTTGAAAAACCTTGACTTAAGGCATCATCATTAGACCCAAACACTATATCATCAACATAAACAAGAACAACAAGAATATCATCACGTGTAGCATAGATGTACAAGTTACTATCAACACCACCTCTTTTAAATCCATTTTTGATAAGCTATTGATCCAACCTAGAATACCAAGCCCTTGGAGCTTATTTAAAACCATAAAGATCCTTTTTAAATATGTAAATATGATTAGGATAATCATTGTTTTCAAACCCTTCAGGTTGATCCATATAAACCTCTTCATCAAGATAACCATTTAGAAATGTTGTTTTAACATCCATTTGGTACATTTTAAAGCCTTTAAAAGCTGAATATGCAAGAAAGATTCTAATTGCCTCAAGTCTTGCAACTGGTACAAAAGTTTCATCAAAGTCCAAACCTTCTATCTATGCATAACCCTTACAAACCAATCTAGCCTTATTTCTTGTTATCTTTCCATTTTCATCAAGTTTATTTCTAAAAACCCATTTAGCACCTATTACATTTTTATTTTTAGGTCTAGGCACTAATTCCCAAGTCTTATTCTTTTCAATTTGACTTAGTTCCTCTTTCATAGCTTTAACCCAAAATTCATCCTTACTAGCTTCTTTATATGATTTAGGTTCAATTTGAGATAGAAAACAAAGATTAGCATATTCACTAGATGTAGTTCTTGTTCTTGTTTGAATACCTGCCTATTTATCCCCTATAATATTTTCTTGAGGATGTTGTTTCTTCAATCTTGTTCTTGTAGTTTTGGTACCTGTTGGTTCTGGTATCTCTATTTGATCTTTTGTCTCTTCTTCACCTTCATCAACATTATTATCTAATTTGTTCAAGTCATTATCATTGCCTTGGAGGAAAGTATTATCTATCCTTGTTTCCTTTTAATCCCACACAACTTCATCCAATTTTACATGTACACTTTCAACAAGTTTATTCAACCTTTTATTAAAACATTTGTAAGCTTCACTTTGAGAAGAATAGCCTAAAAATATTCCTTCATCACATCTTGAATCAAATCTTCCTATGTTATCATCAGAATTCTTAATGAAACATCTACTTCCAAAAATTCTAAAATGCTCAACAGAAGTAGGATGTCCATACCATAACTCATAAGGAGTGGACTTATTTTTTACCCTTAGTTGTGCCCCATTTAAAATGTATACTATTGTTTGAACTGCTTCTTTCCAATACATGTTTGGTACTTTAGATTCATCTAACAGAGTCCTTTCCATTTCTTTCACTGTTTGGTTCTTTCTCTCAACAACTTCATTTTGTTGAGGTGTTCTGGATGCTGCATATTATCTTTTGATGCCATGTTGTTCACAATAATCAACAAATTCATCTAAAGTAAACTCACCACCTTTATCGGATCGTAAGCACTTAATCTTCATGTTTGACTCCTTTTCAACCATTTTCCTAAAAATCTTAAACTTGTTAAATGCCTTTGATTTATACTTTAAGAAAGTTACCCACACATTATTGTATAATCATATGTAAAAAGCATGAAGTATTTTTCACCATTTAATGACATTGTCCTTGTAGGACCACATAAATCAGTATGTACTAACTGCAATGGTTTAGAAGAAAAATATTCTTTTGAAGGGAAAGATGTCTTTATTTGTTTACCATGTTGACACCCTTCACAAATAACAATCTTTGGCTTACTTATACATGACATACCTCTTACCTTTTGATGCTTACTAAATTTTACCAAGTTATTAAAATTCAAATGCCCAAGTCTTTTGTGCCATAACCAACTTTCATTCACCTATCCCATAAGACAAATATCTTCATGATTGTTAGCATTTGTGATATCTTTTAAGTTTTATACATTTCCTTTGGATCTTTTACCTGATGCAGCCAACTATCCTGATTTAAATTTGATTTGACAACCGTGATCATCAAACACAACTTCATATCCATTATCATAAATTTGACTAACACTTAGAAGATTGTACTTTAAACCTTTAACATAATACACATCATGAATAGATATTTTGTCACTAAGCATCAAAGAACCCAAACCTTTAATTTTCCTTGAAGAATTATCACAAAAACTCACACTGCCACCTTTGTAGTTAATCAATTTATCAAACTTTTTTTTATCACCTGTCATGTGTCTAGAACAACCACTATCAATTATCCACAAGTCCTTTTCTTCAAAATGTAAAGCCATTTGAACAAACATAGACTTATTAATATTAGGCCTCCATATCTTTGTCACTTTAGTATCAAATTCTTTATCAACTTGTAGACTAGTATAAGATTGATTATTCTGAAATGTCTTAGTTTTGCAATTCCTCATAACATGACCAAAAATATTGCATTTGTAACATTTTAGACCATTAATTTTAGGAAAGAAATAACCAAAATGAAACTTTGAAAACCTTCTTGACATATATTTTCAATTACTTATTCTATGTCCATATTGATGACACATGAAGCAATACCCATCAAAGAAAGAAGTGAACTTGTTTGAAGACCTTTTACCCATGGATGAAGAGCTTGATGTAACCTGCCTTTTACCATTAGAAATATGATTAAAATCTACATTTTTATCTAAATTTGAAGTGATAACATGTTGATATATGTCTTTACTTTCAGATTTGAATATCTCAAATAAAGATTTATCTTTCTTGTCACTAGAGCATTGTCCAAGTTCAAAACCAATTCCAGTTAGATCATTAGTTCTTCTTTTTTTTCTTAACATGTCATCCAAAGTAGTATTCTCATATTTTTCTAACTTTATTTTATATGATACTACTTAATTCATTAACCTTGTACATTCCTGATCTAGTTTAGAACTTAACTCTTCCATAGTGACAAAGACAATTCTCTTTTGTTCCTCCACTTGTAATTTTAAATCTATAACTTGTTGATTTAATTCTTTAATTTCTTTTTCAAAGTTCTCATTTTACTTTATGAAATGATTTTATTGAACACTTAAATTCCTTGATCTTTTTAAGTGCATAAAGAAATTCACATTCTAAATCAGCTTCAACAAGTTCAACATCATCATCACTATCTAATTCTTGAGAAGTAGTTTCTATAGCCATGAATGAAACTTAATTTTCATCATATTAAAAACTACTAGATTCACTATTTGATACATCAGAAATCAAAATCTTATTCTTCTTAAAGAAATTCTTTTTGTTATAGAATTTCTTTTTACTTGATTTCTCTTTCTCATCATCTACTTCATCATGACTATTATAAGGACATTTAGATGCAAAGTGTCCTATTTTACCACAATTAAAGCATTTGAAAGGAAGTTTAACTTTGTATTTACCTCCTCCTTTATTTAATTTCCTCAAGAAATGTGCTTCAAGAACATCAAGGTCTTCTGATTCTGATGAGACTTTCTTTGCCTTCTTTTCTACTTTGAATGCTACTTCTTTGCTTGTGGATTCCTGCTTGCCAAACTTTCTCATTTCATAAGGTACAAGTGCTCCATGAATATCTTCCATTGTATATTTGTTAATGTCCCTAGTTTCTTCTATGGAACATATTTTAGAATCAAACTTATTAGGATGAGATCTTAAAGCTTTCTTTACAACATCAATAAAACTTTCTTTACAACATCAATATCATCAATTGTTTCACCAAGTCCTCTTATGCCATTAACTGTTTCATTTATCTTAAGAAGATAGTCTTCTACCTTTTCGTCATCACCCATATTTAGGTCCTCAAATTTTTATTTCAAATGTTGTATCTTGGCTTCTTTAACTCTATCATTACCATGATAAGTATTTTTCAATTTGTCCCATACTTCTTTAGAAGATCTGCAATGCATTACCTTAACAAACACATCTTTAGACAAACTGTTAAATATAGAAAATTTAGCTTTCATATCAATTTCATACTTCTTATTTTCATCTAGATCTGTAGGTAAAGCATTAGGAACTTTATAACCATTAACAAGTGAAGCCCAAACATCAACATTAATGGATAACAAGTATGTTTGCATCATTACTTCCCAAAACACATAATCTGGTCCATAAAAAATAGGAACCTTTGAAGAACTATCATGAGCCATTGTAGATAAGTGTTCCACTCAACCAAAATCTACCCAAAGTTGTTAAACTTGATGTAGGGAACCTTTCTCTAATACCACTTGTTGGAATACAAACACCACTAAGAGGGGGGGGTGAATCAGTGGTTACTTAAAAACTTGTCCTTTTCAATTTTTACAATTATAGCGTATACTTATGAAATATGAACAAGATATGTAAAAAGAACATAGTACACAATATTTATAGTGGAAAAAACCTCAGGGTAAAAAACCACTTTGAATCTAAAACTTTATTAGCCTCTTGGGAAAATCTTTTAGAGCTACAACTCTGGGAAGCATCGACACCCTGTTTTTGAAACACCGATTTCAAGGAACACCAATCCCTTACACCTGAAGCACCAACTTCAAAAATGAATAAATGAGATACAAAATTAGAGGATCAAATCTGTTACAATGCAAATCATAAATCACTGATTTCAACTTCTTGTTGAAATAATAATGAAGGATATACTTCTCTTCTTCTCTCTTATTGATTCTTTTACATCAATAAATTTCACCAAAGAATACAAGCATTCTTAAAATGAATATATCAGATTATAAAAAGTATAATCAAAATTAAAAAAACATATTTGAATTCAATAACATGACTTGAGTTAATGTCTTTCAAACTATTAACTTTCTTGAAATGATAAACCCTTGTTTCTCTTCAAAACATCAAGTACCCAAATATGTTTTCTTTTTCCATTAAAAGATTTGATCAAATACTGATGTGAATGAATCAAAAAGAAATATATATAACTTCTTATATCTTTGATAAAATTCTTCAATGAAAATCAATTCACAAATGACAAAATAGAAGCATAAAGCATTACCCTCTTCTTTGTTGTTTTAAAATTTGCCTGCAAGTTGTTCGGTCTACAAAGAATTTCACACAAATCCTGCAACTTCACTCTGACCCCTCTACAATCTTTTAGAGGAATTTATCACCTACATATAAACCCAAAAAATCAACATTTTTGAGGTAGTTAGATAACCCAAACTTCAATTAGACCAAAACTACTCAAAACTGCTAAAACTGTCTTGAATTTTTGTAACTGCGTCTGATAAACAGTTTTTTTTCTCTTTCCATACATTTGATATGCAAAAAATAACAAAGAAACATTTTGGATAATTCATTTACCTTTCTATAAAGGTATTATAATTTGGGTCTATCAGATAAATAAGCCTATCGAATTTCACATATACCAAAACTATTTTTTATAACCGTTTTCTTAACCAATGTGAACATTAAGTGTTAATTGTATAACACTTAAGTGTATGTCTTGAATATGTTTTGAAAAATATTTAAGGACATAAAATAAGATAATTTCATGATTTTAACCATACCATATGCCCATTATAATTTCATGGATGTATTATTTACATCAATGACAACATTCAAAGACCTAATACCAAAGGTTCAACACTTTCAACTTATTTCTAGTCAAGACTCCAGATTCCTTGTCTCCAATGATTTTCTCAGGCTTATGATGTCTTCTCACATACTGTGCCATTGTAGGTTTAGATTTATTTTCTTCTTGATCTTTAGGTTCATCATGAAAATTTTCAGTTTCTGCTTCTGATTGCTTGACAGCATCCTCCTGATGCTGGGCAACATCCTCCTAATGCTCGGTATCATCCTCGTGATGCTTGACATTGTTTACCCGTGACTTTGCATCTAGTGTAAGTGTGTTACTTGCCTCTCCTTCTTCCATGTACATAAAAGATCTATAATCTTTAGGCTCTTGTTTACCTTCTAGTTTGTTCTTCTCTACATATTCATCAACTCTCACATTTTCACTTTACACAACTTTTTTAGTGTTAGAATTCAAGCACTTATAAGCTTTTCTCTTAGTGGAATAACCTAGGAATATGCCTTCATCACTTTTTGCATCAAATTTTCAATTCCTATTATTTTTCAATATATAGCATTTACTCCCAAAGATTCTAAAATATATCACATTAGGTGTATATCCATGCCATAATTCATATGGTGTAGCATTTGTACCTTTCTTGATTTGTACTTGGTTTAAGGAATAAACAACTGTACTTACAACTTCTCTCTAGTATTTTTGTGCAACATTCTTCTCAATCATTAGTGTTCTTGCACAATCCATAATAGACCTATTTCTCCTCTCAGCTATACCATTATGTGGAGGTGTTCTAGGTACCGACATATATCTCTTGATTCTTGTATCATTGCAGAATAGATTGAACTCATTTGATATAAACTCTCCACCTCAGTTAGATCTCAGACATTTCAGGATTTTACCTATGTCTTTTTCAACTTTTCCAAATACCACTTAAACAACTGAAATACATCATATTTTTCTTTCAAAAACATTTCAGTCATCATCCTAGTGTAGTCATCAACAAAAAGAATAAAGTACTTAGCACCACAATAACTTTGTACACTCATAGGTCCACAAAGGTCAGTATGAACCAAATCCAAAATATTTTTAGAGTTGTGATTTCTTGAAGTGAATACCGAGCATATCAGAGATGGAGATGGAAATGGAACTCAGTTAGTAAATGAACATATATGTGTGAACAAATGGAAATGGAACTCAAAAAATTGTAGTTAAGACCTTCAACCCAATAGGCATTTTCACATGTGATCTTATCAGTTAGCTTAATTGATCCTTTACCTCTCACAGGACATGGTGCATCATTACCAAACTTAACACTTCTACCTTTGTAATGATCTAGGGTTTTAAATTTAATTTTATCACCAGTCATGTGATGTGAGTAACCACTATCAATAATCCATTTGTCATCTTTAATCACATAAGAAATAAGTGCAGTTTTCTCATCTTCATCAGAATCATCTTTCATAGCAACATAAACTACTTCAATATCAAAATCATCAATGTCATTGTCAGTTTCCTCTTCAACAATTTCACGGGATTTCTTACCTTTGTCCTTGTAGTCTCTATACCTTCAATGATCTCTATTATCTCTCTTATCCTTGTACTTTCTTTCTCTTTCCTCATCCTTGTCATTTCTGTCATGACATCTTGCTACAATATGTCTGACTTTGTTACATGAAAAATAGATTGTAGGAAGTTTACCTTTATATTTTCCTTTACCTCTTTTTAATCTTCTAGCTATGAGTGCTTCAAGATCATCTAGTTCCTCATCAAAAGTGTCACTATCACTTTCACTTTTCACACATTTTTATTTTTCCCTCTTAGACTTATGCAAAACCATTTGCGACTTGAATGCAAATTCAACATTAGGAACAGTGTAGTTATCTTAGTTGGAGAGCTCAAAAGAAGTAAGCTTACCAACAAGACTTTCTAGAGTTAGAAATCTTCATATAATTTAGAACAATAGAGATTAGGGGTGAACCAGTTGTTCTTAGGTCTAGAAGTACCAATTGAACTTTTAAACACTTCAACAATCTTAGATCTAATCACCAACACAACTTGGTCTCTAAAGAATATATATACTGGAAACATACAACATGTAGTGTCCAACAGTATTTATCTTGCATAATATAAAACATACACATGAAAACATTCACACAAGTATAACACCAAGATTTATAGAGGAAACCCAATGTGGGAAAAACCACTTTGTAACATGTTATTGATATTTTCACTCTTCTGAAGTGAGCTCTATGAAAAGACAACCTTGTTAAAGGTTTTCAAACACACTGCTAGGTGTGACACTATTAAAGGATTTCAATCACCTTGTTAGGAGTGGCCTTGTTAGAGGACTTAAGTACATTCCATTAGAATGCCCCCTTGACTAACGGATTTAAACAATGACTGTTACATCAACCTTGATTAAAGGATTTAGACTGATATAATGGTTAGAAAGTACTAGTAGTTTCTGATCTGAAAAACATACAACTCACTTTGCAAATAACAGATCCAATTCACACATATATGTTGATTTACTGACTGAGTTCCATTTCCATCTCCATCTCTGATATGCTCAGAATTTGTTTCAAGCAATCACAACTCTGATCAACTCCTTCAACTTTAGCCCTCTGCTTAGACTAATCAGTCAATAACATCAACAACTCTAGCATCCTCTGTAACCTCACACTTAGGTTTTCCTTTATACCTCTTCAATAGGTAGATCCATCTTTTGCCTCTTAATATCCTCCGTAGATCTTAGTTTTAGGTCAGATTCATTGAATCCTTCCAACATTTAAGTTCTTCATCCATACTTCTAGAAACATCTTCAATCTCCTCATTGAATCCATAATAAAATGATTTACCATGCATTAAATTCTCCATACAATTAATTAATAAAGTCAACATGATTTACATAACCCAAGAATTCAACTATGTCGATTGGGAATTTGAATTCTTCCTCCAAATGTAAATTAATGATGCTCGGTTAATATTGTGTTCATCTCTTGGGTCATCACTGTGTAACTTGATCATCTCTTCAAACTGTCTTACTTAGCTAACACTGTTTTGCTTGGTAATTTCCTATCACTCGACATTTCTTGATGTTCGGTCAACACTAAAGTTACTCAGCATATACTAGTGCTCGATCTACACTAACATCACTCGGCTTAAACTAGATTTCTTCACTTTTTCTTGGTTAAGCCTACTTCTTCAATCTTTCTTCTTACTTAGATAAATAATACATTATCTTATCATTGTGACAAATAATCAAGTGTTCATTGAAGTATCAAATAACTCAACCTTTCCCTAGGTTCTATTGTTATCACCCTTTCCCTGATCCTTTTCATCAATCAATAGATATAGTATTTTTTGAGATAGTAACTATCTTATGAGTTAAGGTTTGACATCAATGACAATAAAAAAATTGTTTCAATTGCAATTTCCAACAATCTCCCTCTTTGGCATTGATGGCAACACCATATGAATAACACATGATTTACCAACCAATCCAAAACTTTATCATTGCATCAAAACTATTTATAATATCCTTAGCTTCATTCTGATTCTTATTCACTTAGCCTTCCTTGCTTGACCTTTCACATAGTTACTCCCTCTGAATCTTTTCTGTCTCTCTCTTTATTTGAATCTGTCCCTCTTGATGTGTTTTCATCTGAATCTCTGCCTCTTTGACAATAATGCCAAAGAAGTTTCTAGAACTTACATATTTTATATGTAGATGGCATCTTGTCAGTTCAGTATTAATATTTCTCCCCCTGTCATCTTTCTTATGACTGTTTATCAGCTTTTCTGTACTTTTCACAACTCTAGGAAGCTCCTAAAGTGTGACCTTTCCTACATCAATTTGTCAGATACTTTGTGCAACACATTTGATGTAGTGCTCCTAGCTTGACTAGGCAGCCTTAGTTAGGGGAAGCACCCCTAATTTACCTCTAAGATATTCATGAGCATCCTTAGGTAAAGCTTTTGTGAATATGTCTACTAGTTTTTCCTTTGTATTCATATATTCCATTCTTACTTCTTATCTTGTACTAATTCCCTCAAGTAATGATACTTGATAGAAATATGGTTGGTCTTTGTGTGCATCACTGGATTCTTTGATATGTTGATAGCACTTGTGTTAATACAGAATATAACAACCAGTTCAGTGATCACCTTTTTCATACCTTTCAACAATTGCTTGATCCATACCATATTTGAACAGTTTACTGTGAATGCTACATTCTCAGCTTCTGTTGTAGATTGGGAAATGCAGTTTTGTTTCTTGCTTATCCAGGAGACTAACCTCTATCCAAGAAAGAAAGCTCCACCACTTGTACTTTTCCTATCATCAAAATTTCCTGCCCAATCTGCATCAGTGTAGACTCTCAGTTCAAATTTCTCATTCTTCTTGTAGTACAATCCATACTCTTTTGTCCCTTTCAGATATCTCAGTATTCTCTTCACAACCATCATGTGATTTTCATTAGGATTGGCAGAGAATATTTCCACAATCCCAACTGCTAGGGATATATCTGGTCTACTATGAACAACATATTTTAGCTTTCCAATCATGGATCTGTATAGGGTTTGATTTACTTCAGCAGTATCATCAGTTTTAGATAGTTTCTATCCAGTAGCCATAGGAGTACTCACTGGCCTTAAATCCTCCATTCCAAAAGTTTTCAGTATCTCTTTTGTTAGAAGTTTGACTTTACTAAGAGTATATGACTAGTTTTGTATTGTCATTATGGCAACAAAGTCATATGGAGTCTTGATAGTCAGCACACAAACTTTGAAGATCATATTTTGGCTAAGTATAGAAGACAGTGCAGACAACGATGTACCTAATGATTAGAGCATCAACGCACATGTGTATGATCAAGTTATAGTATGCACCCTTGGATATAATCTTTTGAGTATATTGTTATGTTAATTCTAAGAATGCATGGTCAAATTTGATAGCATCAAGAAGTTACAACAAGTCTAAGTGACATTGGCAGTTAAGTGGTAGAACAGAACAGAGCATGCAGCTGACAGAAAGTTTTTTTGTTCAGTGTATATCATTTTGTTTTGTAAAGGCTATGTGCTTATTGTAATAGTGATGTAAACATGTTATTATCATTATATGTAAACACGCTCGAGCCAATTTTATTGGAAGTGTTGTATGTGTTAGGTTTTAGGTCAACACAGTATTTAGTTTTGGTTGCGCCTATTCAACATGTATATATATGACATGTGCTTTTGTACTTGAGCATGTGAGACAGAGAGAAAAGTAGAAGTATGTGAAGTAAGTCAGTTAGTATGAGATAAATATTTACAAGAGGTTAAAGCATCAATGCATAAAAGGAATTGATCATACAACAGTGTTAAAGTAGTACTTCACCCTTCCAAATATAGTGTGTATTTGATTATCAGGAGGTTGTAGCCTTCTTCATTGAGCAGTGAGCTCTGGAAGTGAGCCATCCACCCCTAATAGGGTTTTTTCTATCAGAATCTTAACAAAGTCATTGTACTCAGCATTGTAGATACTGCTCCTAATAGGAAAAATGAGCTTTAATAGGTTCATAAGACTAGTGCAATTATTCGTGGGTACTAATTCCCACTAGGGTTTTCCTCTGGCCAAGGTTTCCCTGTAATCATATCTTGTATGCTTTATTATTCATTTCAATATTCAAGTAATTGGGCTAAGTTTCAAAGAAGTAGAAAAACATTAATTATAGAACACTAATTCACCCCCCCCCCCCTCTTAGTGTTCCCATTCTTAACAATTGGTATCAGAGCTTTGGTCCTCTAAGAGAAGTTTAACCACTTGAGGAGATCATGGATTCAGAAGAAGTGAAACATCTGAAGAAAAATATTGAAGTAGCTCTTGAATATCTTGACAGATCTGAAAAAGAAATTGAAGAGTTGAAATTGAAGGTCAGTGGCTCACAAGTATTCATCAAGAAATTAAGAAAACATTTGAAAGATTGTTCAATGAATGATTTGGGAAAAATGGTCAAAAATATGAATGAAGAAAACATGTCTCTGAAGGATTAGATTGAAGATTTGAATGAATAGTTAACTAATAGCAAGATAGCCTTCGAGGAAAAGACCAAAGAGAAAAAATAGTTGGATGAAGAGCTTATGCAAGCAAACTTGAAAATCTTGGAGTTAGAGAACATCAAGAAAAAGATGGAATCTAAATTAATAGAAGCCAAGAATCATATTGAAAAATTGCACACAAGTACTGATCTATTAGACTCACAAATTTATGCACAAAGGATAAAAGGAGATTCTAGTGGTATTGGATACAATGAAGCACAAACTCAAATAAATGCAATGCAAGAGAAAATGAAAGCACCAGAAGAATCTACAAAAGATAAGAAGATTAAAAATCATATAGAAGCTAAAACAAAACCACCTAAGGATGAACGGAAGCTAGTAAACCAAACTTGTTATGCCTGTAACAAGCATGTACATATAGAAAGAGATTGTAAAGAGGTAAGACCTTTCAATGGTTACTGTTATTGTTGGAGTAAAGTATTAATTATTTTAATTAATATTTACTCCCTTCTTAAGATGTCAACTATTTTTCTTTAGTTGTTTATATTTAAACACACATGCACGAGTTGTTTTAAACTCATGCACTAGTTGTTTTAAATATAAACTTGCATGCATTAGTCTTATAATAATTTAACTAATTATTACATACACTAGGGTTTTCCTTTTTTCAAGGCTTTCGATCTCCTTTATAAGGATGATCCATTGTACATTTAATTCATTCATTATTTGAGGATATTTTCTTCTTCATATTTTTGAGTCAAACCCTTGCCCTCTTCTTGTCTCTACTTCCTTGTAACAAGTTTTGGTATGTAGGTGATCTTCAGGTTTTGTGGATTTGTATTTCTCAAATCCTATAGTTATTCATGCAATAAATTTGGTCATAGAGCTATACAATGTAGATCAAATCAAAGAAGTTAGATGCAACACAATCAGAGAAATCAACCATAGCAAAGTACTAGAAGTCCTCTAAACATTACATGTCAGATATGAAATTTCAATCGACACACAACTAAAGAATACAACATGGTTACTCACATCAATGCTCCTAGGAATATAAGGCCTCCAGTCATTTTTTACTCTTGTAATAAGGTTGGACACATCTCAAATTTTTGCAGATCACAAGCGCAAAGACAAGATAGACCTGATAAGTCTCAAGGACCAATATTGGATGAATCTAGAGAAGACAATTTTGTGAAAGCTACAGAAGATGTGAGAAATATTTGGATGGAAGTAAAGAAAGATAATATCAGTAAAAAAAGTAGTAGATGCATCCATAGCGGACGCACCCTCTACTTCTAGTTGAATGTCCCTCATGGTCATAGGGGGAGCTAGATAATCTCTAGACCCCTACGTGGCTAGTATACTCACCCTCAGAGTATATGCCTTTGGTTTTAATTGTTTGATTTCCATTTGATGTAGTATGAGAGAGCACACCATCTGAATGAGAGTAGGAACTAAGTTTGGAATTTAGTGTTGTAAGTCATGTTACGGTGGTAAACATTAATTGCAAAATTTTGATTTATAAGTCACCAGAGATCTATTATCTTCACTTTTGCAATTGAGATCAAGCCTTTAAAGTGCACAGGAGATTATAGCATCAAAGTGTTGAAGGATTGAAGTCATTTCATCAATGAAGAAGAGATAAGTTTTTGTGAAGCCCTAGCTCAGACACATCATTTTAGAAACCCCTTTGGAACCGTATTTGAGAATTAAAGCAAGTAAGTAATAGAAACTCTAGTAGTCTTTAATGTCATAGAAAGGAAGAGATATGTATTTAAGAAGAATTTGTTTAAGTAAGTGTTAGATGATTTAGAAGGAGCATTTTCTAGGACTCCAATGGGAGTTATGCATGTTGAGGATATTTGTGCTTACATCTATTGTAAGAAGGAATCTATAGGAATGGATTATGTAAGGTCGCACATGGTATCTATGGTCAATCCTAACTTTACATTCAAGAATGAATTTGTGCACCTCAAAAATAACCCTATTATTGAGTATGCAATAGCGCATAAGTTTTATGAGTTAGAATCGGTTAAGATATTACTCAAAAGAATACATGATGATCTATTTTGGATTGGTGAAGTCCATGTCTGCATAACAATAGATCTTATTCTTGAGATGACCCAACTTTCTAAGGTTGGCGCCCTTCTTCCCATGGGAAAAGATGTCATAAAATAGGTTGAGCAAGCTTGTAAGTCTAGAAGTGACAAGCTTGACATGACTATTGAGCCTATAGAGGAGAAAGAAATCAAACTCATGGCTATGATACTTGGATACAAGTTCTAGCATGCAAACAAAATAAATAGTGTATTCACAGCTATAATTCTGGCAGCAATAAGAATAGTGAAAGAAGATGGACAGTTTAATCTTTGTGAGATCTTGCTCACAAATCTTATTGATAACATAAGAGCTATAAAGCATGACAAGAGAAAAATATTTAGATTTGGGTCTTCGATCATATATATGTACTTCCATATTGTTGGTAAGGTCTCTGATCTTTACCTAGATAAAAGCACACCTACATTACCTATAATTTCACTTAAGGCATCATCTGAGAGCACCTTAAAAGATTACATGGATTTGGAGATAAAAAAATTCAGAATTAAGATGCAGAGAAGGTACATAATTCATGAGAAGTTGGTAGAGAAATAAAAGGATAGCATTTGTTTTATGGTGGAAATTGATTCTACTTGCACGGAAGTAATTGAGCCTAGAACAAAGTGGATTCGTCAACTTGGTTATGAAGTTTATGAGCATATTTTGGAAGGCTATGCACAAGTCCTTCTATCTGTGCCTAAGGATCCAAATGAACCAAGATGGGGAACATATGAAGAGAAGACAAAAAAAGTTGATTCTGTCTTATACAATGCAACAACTAAGAGAAAAGCATCTAGGATTACTCCAAATATTATGAAAAATTCATGGTGTCACCCAAGTAGACATAGATAAAGAAAGGGAAGCCAAGATTTCTATGCAACTTGAGAGTGCACCCCCATCAAAAAAAGTTCAGGAAGTAAAATATGTTGATGATCTAAAGAAGAAGAAGAGTAAGACTGATGTTAACACCTCAGCGCCCACAACTACAATTGATCTAGAGTCCACTCCACCTCCTAAGCTAAGCAAGGTGTCTAGAAGAAAGAAGCAAACTAGCGCAAGTCACCCATCCTCAAGAACAACCAAAATTAAAGGAAAGAACACTCAAGCACCTCTTGAGGTAGGATTCAGATCAAATTTGGAATTTTTGAGAACTAGAATTGTTGATGAAGGAAGGATAGATCAAATTGGAAAATTCAATGATAAATATCATGAGATTGATAAATTAGAAATTCATTTTATAATCATCAAGCATATGATTAAGTTTAAAAAGTCAGTTTTGGAACTTAAGATAGTCATCCCTGATAATGTATGGAACATACTTGACTCGTTAAAAAGACAAGCTATAGAGGAGGATATAAAAATTAGAGAGAAGACATTGGATGATAAGCTTCCTGTTTGTTCATTAGAAGAAAAGATGATACTGTTAGATTTGGTTAAGCCTCATTTGAGATCTAAGATCAGAACTCTACATATAATGAATAATGATTATGAGTTGATTGTGAAGTAAACACAAAAAGCATTTGAGGAAGTGTTTCTGGATAGACACATGTACCCTCCTTCTACACCTACACCTCAAGAAACTTCAGTTCCCTCTGAGAAAGAAAAATAATTATAGATTCCAAATGCACCTATGACAGGTCCACATGATTTTGTGCCCAAGGTTATAGTACCTACTGAAGCAGTGGAAACAAAAGATGAAACTATTTTGATTGATGATGTTGAAATATCCATGGCGGAAATCGATAATGATCTAGATAAGTTTGAAGAAGCCTTTGTGAGTTATGAAGAAGCTGAGATCCTTTGTAGTGAAGAAACACCTTTGTAGCAAGAAGAAGTCCTAATTGAAGATATAACAGGACAAGAAAATGAAAAAGAAGATGAACCTAAAGAAGAGCCTTTTGTTGAGATCCCAGTAAAGATAAAGAGTGAAAGTATGGATGTAAATCAAAGCACATCTCTTTTTCCTAAGTCATCCATATCATTTTTTTCAAGCTTGACTCTTGATACAAAAAGCTTAGACTCATGGGGAGAAGAAGATCTGAAAAAGATAAGTGTGATGGCTATGGAGAAAGCCAAAGAAAAGCAAGTAATGAGAAACCCTCTCTTTGTGGAATAAGTCATCATACTGAATAATCTATTTCTTGCAAAAAATAAATTGGTCAATGTTCATTTAGTGGATGATGTTAGCAGCATTTTGTTGAACTTCAAGGAAAACTTTTCAAGTCTAGAAGACTCAGCGACAAAAATTGCAGAAGATAATTACAATAAGAAAAGACTGAATGATTTGATAAACAATTTCTCTTTAGACCTCAATTCTCTAAAGATTGGATGAGCAATGTTGTAGGAGATAGCAGCAAAAGGAAGAAAGTAGATAGTTGATTGCATGAACAAGGATAAACTCAATTCAGAACACTCAAATAAGATTCAGGAAGCAGAGTCCCTGATTGCAATAATAAGGAAATTAGTTGAAGATACCTCTCAAGATGTAGATGTTTTCAATAATGTTTATCAAGGGAAAATAGATAAGATAGAGAAGTTAGAAAAAGAGATTGCGAAGATAAGGGCTAGACAAGAACAACTAAGAAATGCACTAGCACCCTCACTAGATGTACTGAATCAGAACATCAAGCATATTGATGCAACAATTGTGACATATGATCAAGTCCCTTGCATGGATTTAGAAAAGATGGAGAAGCTCACATATGCATTATGCACCCATCTATAGACAGTTGATGCACTAAAGGTATTTTGGCAGCAAGAAATACAAAAACTTCAGATTGCATATCCAGATGTATTTTCTGTGTAATTACTTAGAGATTTTTGTTTTTGAGAACCTTTTTCATTAATGTCAAAGGGGGAGTAGTGTATAAAGTGAAAGAAGATAGAATAGTATATGGTGTACAACATGTAGAGAAGTTTATGTTGATATGATAATAGTTTTTTTGTAAAGTCAAAGTTTAGCAACTTTGCCATATTCCTTTGTTGCCATTAATGACAAAGGGGGAGACTATTGGCAAGTTGAATTTACTAAGAGTATATGACTAGTTTTGTGTTGTCATTATGGAAAAAAATTCATATGGAGTTTTGATAGTCAACACACAAACTTTGAAGATCATATTTCGGCTAAGAATGGAAGATAGTACATACATCGATGTACCTAATGATCAGAGCATCGACGCATGTGTGTATGATCAAGTTATGGTAAGCACCCTTGGATATAAGCTTTTGAGTATGTTTTTATGTTAAGTCTAAGAATGCATGGTCAGATCTGATGACATCAAGAAGTTACAACAAGTCTAAGTGACACTGGTAGTTAAGCGGCAGAGCAGAACAGAGAATTTAGCCGACATAAAGTTTTTTTGTTTAGCGTGTATCATTTGGTTTTGTAAAGGCTATGCACCTATTGTAATAGTGATTTAAACATGTTATTATCATTATATGTAAACACGCTTGAGCCAATTTTATTGGAACCATTGTATGTGTTAGGTTTTAGGCCGACACAGTATTTAGTTTTGGTTGCACCTATTCAACATGTATATATATGACATGTACTTTTGTATTTGAGCATGTGAGATAGAGAGAAAATAATAAGTATGCGAAGTAAGTCAGTTAGTATGAGATAAATCTTTACAAGAGGTTAAAGCATCAGTGCACAAAAGGAACTGATTAGACAGCAATGTCAAAGCAACAGTTCACCCTTCGAGATATAGTGTGTATCTGATTATCAGGAGGTTGTAGCCTTCTTCATTGAGAAATGAGCTCTAGCAGTGAGCCATCCACCCATAATAGGTTTTGTTCTATCAAAATCTTAACAAAGTCATTGTACTCAGTATTGTAAAGACTGCTCCTAACAGGGCAAAGGAATTTTAACAGGTTCATAAGACTAGTGCAATTATTCATGGGTACTAATTCCCATTGGGGTTTTCCTCTGGCCAAGGTTTCCCTATAATGATATCTTATATTATGTGTTATGGTTGATTAACTTGTATGCTTTATTATTCATTCCAGTATTCAAGTAATTGGGCTAAGTTTCAAAGAAGCAAAAAAAACATTAATTATAGAACACTTATTCACCCCCCCCTCTCAGTGTTCCCATTCTTAACATCTTTAACATATTTAAATTGTGTGATAAAGATACCTTTCTCCATCTAATATACTTGTAAACCAAAAAATAATTTGATCTCACCAAACATAGACATCTCAAATTCAGTTTGCATCTCATTTGAAAATTTTTGACATAGGGCATCTTGTCCTCCAAATATGATATCATCTACAAAAATTTCAGCTAACAAAATCCCTTTACCTTCTTTAGCTTTCATGTACAGATTTTTGTTGTCATTTTTCCTTATAAAATCAATCTTTATCAAGTAATTGTGCATCTCCTCATACCATGCTCTAGGGGCTTGCTTCAATCCATACATCGCTTTGTTCAGTTTGCAAACCATATTTTTCTTGTCTGGATCAACAAATCCTTCAGGTTGTTCAATGTATACTTCTTCTTTCTAATATACCATTCAAAAATGAATATTTAACATCCATTTGGTATACATTGAAACATCTGTAAGCAGCATATGCAAGTAGAGTTCTCACTCATTCTAATCTTGCTATAGGGGAAAATGTTTCCCCATAGTCTATTCCTTCTTCTTGTGCATAACTTTTGCATACCAACCTTGCCTTGTTCCTTGTGACTTGTCCATGTTAATTAAGCTTGTTTTTGAATACCCATTTTATTCCAATAACATTCTTTTTTTCTGGTCTCAGCACCAGAGTCTAGGTATCATTCTTTTCTATTTGATCTATTTCTTCATTCATAGCTTGAATCCAGTCTTCATTTTCCAAAGCATCTTTTACTGTCTTAGGCTCAAACTCACATAATAAACATGTAGGGTCTTTCAACTTACTTCTGGTCAAAACTCCAATTTCCTTGTCTCCAATGATTTTCTCAAGCTTATGATGTCTTCTTACATACTATGCCAATGTAGGTTTAGATTTCCTTTCCCCTTTCTCTTCAGGTATATCATGAAAATTATCAGATTCTGCTTTTGATTTCCCAACAGCATCCTCCTGATGCTCGATAGCATCCTCCTGATGCTCGATAGCATCCTCCTGATGCTCGACAGCATCCTCCTAATGCTCGACAGCATCCTCCTGATGCTCAATATTACTTACCCATGACTCTACATCTAGTACAAGTGTGTTACTTGCCTCTCCTTCTTCCATATAAATAAAAGATCTATAGTCTTTAGGTTCTCTTTTGCCTTCTTGTTCATTTTTCTTTGCATATTCATCAACTCTCACATTTTCACTTTCCACATTTTTTTAAGTGTTAGAATTCAAACACTTATAAGCTTTACTCTTTGTGGAATAACCTAGAAACATGCCTTCATCACCTTTTGTATCAAACTTTCCATTTCTATTGTCCTTTAGTATATAGCATTTGCTCCCAAAGATTTTAAAGTATTTCATATTAGGTGCATATCCATGCCATAATTCATAGGGTGTAACATTTGTACCTTTCTTGATTTGTACTCGGTTAGGGTATAAATAGTTGTACTTATAGCTTCTCTCCAGTACTTTTGTGCAACATTATTCTCAATCATTAGCGTCCTTGCACAATCCATAATAGATCTATTTCTCCTCTCAGCTATACCATTATGTGGAGGTGTTCTAGGTGCAGACATCTGTCTCTTGATTCCTTTATCATTGTAGAATAGATTGAACTCATTTGATATATACTCTCCACCTTGGTCAGATCTCATACATTTCAGGCTTCTACATATTTCTTTTTCAACCTTTTCCAAATACCACTTAAACAACTGAAATGCATCAGATTTTTCTTTTAAAAACATTACAGTCATCATCCTAGTGTAGTCATCAACCAACAAAATAAAATACTTTGCACCACAATAGCTTTGTACACCCATAGGTCCATAAAGGTTAGTATGAACCAAATCTATAGCATTCTCAAAAGTAAATATCTTGCTCTTGAAACTAGACTTAGTCATTTTACCCAACTGACATTGTTTACACATTACATTATCAGGTTTCTTCAATCTCTGAAAACCCCTAACTTTCTTCTTTTTACTAATACTCACTAGATTGTCAAAGTTAACATGACATAGCCTCTTATGCCATAACCAAACATCATCAATTTGTGAAAACAAACATGTCTCTTCAGATAGATCTAGATAGAAAAAATTACCTCTAGTCTATTCTCCACTTCCAATTAGTTCACTAGTAGCATCAAATATTTTAGCCTGCCTATGATGAAATTCCACTCAATAACCAGTGCTATTAAGTTGTGCAACACTTGGTAGATTATAGTTAAGACCTTCAACCCAATAGGATTTTTCACATCTGATCTTATCAATTAATTTAATTGATCTTTTACCTCTCACAGGACATGGTGCATCATTACCAAACTTAACACTTCTACCTTTGTAATGAGCTAGGATTTCAAATTTACTTTTGTCACCGGTCATGTGATGCGATCAACCACTATCAATAATCCATTTATCACCTTTACTCACATAAGAAATAAGTGCAGTATTCTCATCCTCATCAGAATCATCTTTCATAGCAACATAGACTACTTCAATATCAAAATCATCACTATCACTATCAATTTCCTCTTCTGCAATATAAAAATATTTCTTACCTTTATCCTTGTAATCTCTATACCTTTGGTGATCTATGTTATCTATCTTATCCTTGTACTTTCTTTCTCTTTCCTCATCCTTATCATTCTTGTCAAGACACCTTTCAGCAATATGGCCAACTTTTTTACATGAGAAGTAGATTATAGGAAGTTTACCTTTGTATTTGCCTTTTCCTCTCTTTAATCTTCTAGCCATGAGTGCCTCAAGATCATCCAGTTCCTCATTAGAAGTGTCACTATCACTTTCATTATCACTTTCACTTTTCACACACTTTTCTTTTTCTCTCTTAGATTTATGTAAAACCATTTGTGACTTCAATATAGATTCAACATTAGGAACAAAGTAGTTATCATAGTTAGAAAGTTCAAAAGTAGTAAGCTTACCAACAAGGCTTTACATAGTTAGAACATTACCAGGGTTGCATCTTGATTCTTGAATTGCTGAAATTCTAATGGCATATATAGGAAGAAAATTTCTCAATACCTTTCGAATGACAGTCTCATCATCAATGATTCCATTAGCTCCTGTAATAGCATTCACTATCTCCTTGATTCTCCAACAATATTGAGCAATATTCTCACCTTCTTGCATTTTCATCCCATCAAACTTATCTCTCAAGCTTTCAGCTTTTTCTCTTAGTACATTTGTATCATCAACATAGATAATTGCAAGAGTATCCCACATTTTCTTTGTAGTAGTGCAATCCTTGATATCTTCAAATTTAGGATAGATTAGGGCAGATGCAATCTCCAACATTACTTGATTGTGCTCCTATTTTTCTTTCATCTCCTCAGTAGTCAAAGGTGCAACAGGTATAAGATAGTCATGTTCAACATAGTATTTTGTCGAATCACCAATACCAGCTAGATGCAGTTTCATCAGACTCTGCCATGTAGGTTAGTTCTCCTTGTTCAACTTTGGTACCTCATTTTTATACATGTTGATCATTTAATTCAAGTACCTTTAAACTTGTTCTCTGTAAGCACCAACAGATCTGATACCAATTTTTAATATAATTTAGAATAACAGAGAGGGGGGGTGAATCAGTTAATCTTAGGTCCAGAAGTACCAATTGAACTTTTAAACACTTCAATAATCTCAGATCTAATCACCAACACAACTCAGTCTCTAAAGAATATATACACCAGAAACATACAACATACAGTCCATTGTCCAATAGTATTTATCTTGCAGAATATAAATTATACACATGAAAGCATTCATACAAATATAACACCAGGATTTATAGCAGAAACCCAATTTGGGAAAATCCACTTTGTTACTGATATTTTCACTCTTCTGGAGTGAGCTCTATGAAAAGCCAACCTTGTTAAAGGTTTACAAACACACTGATAGGTGTGACCCTATTAAAGGATTTCAATCACACTGTTAGGAGTGGCCTTGTTAGAGGACTTAAGTACATTCCATTAGAATGCCACCTTGATTAAAGGATTTAAACAATGACTATTAGATCAACCTTGATTAAAGGATTTAGACTGATACAATGGTTAGAAAGTAGCAGTAGTTTTTGATCTAAAAAACATACAACACACTTTACAAATAACAAATCCAATTCACACATATATGCTGATTTACTGATTGAGTTCCATTTCCATCTCCATCTCTGATCTACTCAGAATTCTCTACAAGCAATCACAACTCTGATCAACTCCTTCACCTTCAACCTTATGCTTAGACTAATCAATCAATAACATCAACAACTCCAACATCCTCTGTAACCTCACACTTAGGTTTTCCTTTATACCTCTTCAATAGGTAGATCCATATTTTGCCTCTTAATCTCCTCCGTAGATCTTAGGTTTAGGTCAAATTCATCGAATCCTTCCAACATTTAAGTTCTTCATCCATCCTTCTAGAAACATCTTTAATATCCTCATTGAATCCATAATGAAATGATTTACCATGCATTAACTTCTCCATACAATTAATTAATAAAGTCAACACGATTTACATAACCCAAGAATTCAACTGTGTCAACTGGGAATCTAAATACTTCCTCCAAATGTAAATTACTGACGCTTGGTCAATACTATGTTCATCTCCTTAGTCATCACTATGTAACTTGGTCATCTCTTCAAATTGTCTTCCTCAGCTAACATTGTCTTGCTCGATAATTTTATGTCACTCAAAATTTCCTGATGTTCTGTCAACACTAAAGTTACTCGACATAAACTGGCACTCGGTCAACACTAACATCACTCAGCTTAAACTAGGTTTCTTCACTTTTTCTTGGTTAAGCCTACTTTTTTAGTCTTTCTTCTTACTTAGATAAATAATACATTATCTTATCATTGTGCCAAATAATCAATTACTCATTGAAGTATCAAATAACTCAACCTTTCCCTAGGTTCTATTATTATCACCCTTTCCCTAACCCTTTTCATCAATCAATAGATATAGTACTTTCTTAGATAGCAACTGCCTTACTAGTTAAGGTTTGACATCAATGACAATACAACAATTGCTTCAATTATAGTTTCCAACAAGAACATTACCAGGGTTACATCTTGATTCTTGAATTGTAGAAATTATGATAGCATATATAGGAAGAAAATTTCTCAATACCTTTCCAATAATAGTCTCATCATCAATGATTCCATTATCTCCTCTAATAGCATTCACTATCTCCTTAATTCTACCACAACACTGAGCAATATTTTCACCTTCTTGCATTTTCATTTCATCAAACTTACCTCTCAAGCTTTCAAATTTTTCTCTTAGTACATTTGTATCACCACCATAGATAGTTATAAGAGTATCCCACATTTTTTTTGCAATAGTGCAATCTTTGATATCTTCAAATTTAGGGTAGCTTATGGTAGATACAATCTCCAACATTGCTTGATTGTGTTCCCATTTTTCTTTCATCTACTCAACAGTCAAAGGTGCAATAGGTATAACATAGTCATGTTCAACATAATACTTAGTCGAATCACCAATACCAACTAAATGCAATTTCATTAGACTCTTCCATGTAGGGAAGTTCTCTTTGTTCAACTGCAGTACCTCCTTTTTATACATCTTGATCATTAGCTTCAAGTACCTTTAAAATTTTTTCTGTAAGCACCAACAACTCTGATACCAATTGTTAATATTATTTAGAAGAACAGAAAAGGAGGGTGAATCAGTTATTCTCAAGTCTAGATGCACCAATTGAACTTTAAAAACTTCAACAATCTCAGATCTATTCACCAACACAACTTAGTATCTAAAGTATATATCATAAACATATAACATGCAGTCCACTATCCAAAAGTAATTAACTTACAGAATATAGAAACATTCACACAAGTATAACACTGGGATTTATAGTGGAAACCCAACTTGAGAAAAACCACTTTGTAACATGTTACTGATATTTTCACTCTTCTAAAGTGAGCTCTGTGAAAAGCCAACCTTGTTAAAAGTTTACAAACACACTGCTAGGTGTGACCTTGTTAAAGGATTTAAACACTCTATCAAAAGTGACCTAGTTAAAGGATTTAAGTACATTCCATTAGAATGTCACCTTGATTAAAGGATTTAAACACTCTATCAAAAGTGACCTAGTTAAAGGATTTAAGTACATTCCATTAGAATGCCACCTTGATTAAAGGATTTAGACCGATACAATGGTTAGAAAGTAACAATAGTTTCTGATCTGAAAAACATACAACTCACTTTGCAAATAACAGATCCAATTCGCACATATATATTGATTTGCTGACTAAGCTCCATTTCCATGTCCATCATTGATCTTCTTGGAATTCACTTCAAGCAATCACAACTCTGATCAACTCCTTCACAATTTCACCTTCATCCTTTTGCTTATACTTGTCAGTTAATAACATCAACAACTTCAGCCCCTTCTTTAACCTCACAATTAGGTTTTCCTTTATACCTCTTCAATTAGGTAGATCCATCTTTTGTTGCTTAATCTCCTCCATAGATCTTAGGTTTAGGTCATATTCATCGAATCCTTCCAACATTTATGTTCTTCATCCTTCCTTCTAGATACATCTTGAAAATTTTCATTGAATCCATAATAAAATGATTTACCATGCATTAAATTCTCCATACAATCAATTAATAAAGTCAACATGATTTTCATATCCCAAGAATTCAACTATGTCGGTTGGGAACCTCAATTCTTTCTCCAAATGTAAATTACTAAAAATCAGTCAATACCATGTTCATCTCCTCGGTCATCACTGCATAACTTAGTCATCTCTACAAACTATCTTCCTTGGCTAATACTATCTTGCTCGATAATTTCCTATCACTCGGCATAAAATGATGTTTGGTTTACACTAAATTTACTCGGCATATACTAGCGCTCAGTCGACACTAACATCACTCAGCTTAAACTAGATTTCTTCACTTTTTCTCAGTTAAGCCTACTTATTCAATCTTTCTTCTTACTTAGATAAACAATACATTATCTTATCAATGTGCCAAATAATCAAGTACTCATTGAAGTATCAAATAACTCAACCTTTCCTTAGGTTCTCTTGTTATCTCCCTTTCCCTAATCCTTTTGATCAAACAATAGATATGGTATTTTCTTAGATAGAAACTTTCTTACCAGTTAAGGTTTGACATCAATGACAATACAATAATTTTTTCAATTGCAATTTCCAACAATTCAATCATAATAATACCAAATAATTATTGATCTCAACAAATTACTTCTCCTCTCTTACTATGACAAAACCACACCAAATGCTTCACCAGATCTCACTACCAGTTCTGCTCACTTCACATGATACGTCAATCATCATTTCACCTTTGCATCATATACTTCTCATATCACTAACATACAATTAAGGAAAACAATCCTTCCTTTATACCATGCACAATATTTCATAATTGATTTAGCCAATTAGGCTTAACCAATTACAAAATATAAAACATTACATGTTACATAATATTTCCATAATCACATAAAACTGTCAGCTCAAAAACTTAATAAATTATCACATGTACAACCTTTGAGTATGTTGACTCATCCAAGTCACCTCTGCAATGTCTTCAACCTTTGTATAACTTCACTTGGTCAGATTGTATCCCTGTTACAAGATATAATCTGATTATTACAAACCACTTCTCAAGAACATTGACATAATATAATTTCCACTAAGTTACTCATAACTGACATAAATACTTGAATTTTTGTATGTGATCTTAACCATGATATCAGGACATCATGTAATACATGTAATTAACTTCACATAACCTCATATGCAATATGCCATGTGTACTAATCCAAACTCTATCTGCTACTCTATTAATCTTCAGTATGTTGACATCAATGACCAACACAGTCATGAATGCAACCTATGACTACTCCATAACTACTAGAATACTCCTCCATAGGACATATTCAACATTCATGCTAACAGAAAGAGGCTTGAAGCTATCTATAGTTGAAGACCCTGAACTAAAATTTTCATCGAATATCATATTAGATAGGATATTCCAATCATCTCGAGTAGACAGTGTACCCTATGGAGTTGTGGATATTGCATATAAAATGGTGAAGAAGGATCTGAAGATTGACATGTGCAAAATTCTACTGAAACAACTTGATGACAACACGAATACCATTCGAAAGGAAAAGTTAAACACACTGAAGTTTGGTTCGCTATTGGTATGTATATTCTTCTATTTTCAAAATTCATTTGCAACATTCGGTGAGGTCACATGGAGTGCAGATAAACCATAGTTTATCAAATCAGTGATTTCATTTCCAACTTTAATGTTATAATGGATGACTATTTCAATAAATTCCAAGCTAGAATGCATAAGAGATATAGGTTTCCACCATAATTAGTAGAAGCGTTTAAAGATGATTTATGTTTTGAAGTGGACATCAATGTTTGTATCATAAGGGTAGTAGAGCCTAGAACTGAATGGATACTCTCAATGAGATATGAGATGAATATTGATACAACCACTATACAGATAAAAGGACTTTTGGAGAAACCAAAGGATAGGACTACAACTCAGTATGGAACCTATGAAGAGGTGAAGGAGAAAATTAGAACTGGTATATTGATACCGAAGGCAATAAGGAAAACTAGTAAAATGATTAGTGAACTAAGTAAAAAAATTAGGTATTGTTGATGTTGATGAAGTTAAGGAAGATGTTGTTGAGCCTTCAGTAACAAAGGGGAAGAAGATAAAAACCAAGAAGGAAACCCCTAGTTCGTTCAGTGTATAACCATCTACTCGGTCTACCTCTACACCGAGAGGAAAGAAGAAAGTTGAACCAGAACCAGTGAAGACAAAAAAATATGTCATTGAGAGAAAGGTTACAAAAAGGCCTAGGAGAAAATTGAAACTACAAAAGTAAAGTGACATTGAGTCAGATGACTTGTCACAATTCAAGGTAGCACCGAGAAAAAAGAACAAGAGTCTTGGTGAACTTATTAAAACACTAGAGAAATATGGAGCCTATTCAGTCATGGAACAATTAGAGTTTGACACAAGGACTGATGAGGAGAAAGACAAAATAGAAGAAACAATCATTACTACACAACATAAGTTCATAATTTTACCAGTTGAGGTAGTCGAACATCTTGATAAAGAACTGTAAAAAAGAATAGATGAAAGATGGAAATATGCTATTGTTGCAGAGAAAGAAATGAGGGAAAGATCCCTTGCAATCAAAATCCTAGATTTTTAACAAAGAGAGGAATAAGAGATATGCTGAATGAGTATTCCAAAAGATTCATAGTGAAGGGAAGAGCATTAAGCATAATGGTCGGTCAATTGTAGGAAGTTCAAAAGGATACCAATGATCTTTGGATAAATATCTTTTCCATTGATCAACTAAAAATTGAAGGTATAACAGATGAAAAGGATAAATCCAAGCCAGTTGGATTAATAAAAAACAAAGAAGAAATAATCATTGAAGACATTACCAAGAAAGACCCTGATGACATAGTCAAAGAATATAAAAATGTAATGGTTACCGAGGCCATAGAATTAGAGGCCATGGATATAGATGACTTGGCTACTGCAAGGTTACTAACAAAAGAGTCGATAATTTTACAAGTAATATATTTTCTTGAGATAGAAGCAGTTATCTCAGAAATTAAAAGTGGAGAGCCTACTACTGCTGAGACTCCTACTGATCTAGAAAAGGAAAATGAACCAAAAGAGATTGAAGAGAAGACTACAGAGACACACACTACTCAAGGTTAGAATATAATCAGTGACCACCACCGAGACTATAGGTCAATAGGAACAAGAAAAGGAAAAGAAAAGGTAATACAGATAGAAAGGTACAAGAGAAGAAAGAGGAAAAATAAGAAGAGAAGAAACAAGAGGAGAAGAAGAAGGAGAAGGAAGATAAAACAAAAGCAACTTCAACTCAATCAGATGCAATGAACACATCAAACTCAAAGGGAAAGTCTAAGAAAAGAAAGGTAGAAAAAGAGGTAGATGTAAATGAAGTGATAGTCATACTGAAGGTTGACTATACTACCATGAGCCCTAAGGAACTCTCTGAGGTTGATGACTTGTTGAAAAGGAAAGCTACACAAGACAAGCTTATAGCTAAAAACTAGAAAACTGATGTGTTGGAATAGATTAAGAGAATTTTAAATGAGATTGTTCTTGAGGCTACCATAAATGAGAAAGAAGATATATATGGTCAATTAAAGGAACTTTTCAGTCAAATCAATCATCCCATAACTGGCACAACTGAATACATGATGAAGGTTCACAATAAAGATATGGAGACTAAGGTGATTGAAGAAGTTCTTCA
Organism: Chamaecyparis obtusa; assembly: GCA_027943335.1. NCBI lineage: Eukaryota > Viridiplantae > Streptophyta > Pinopsida > Cupressales > Cupressaceae > Chamaecyparis > Chamaecyparis obtusa. Next base: position 582,285 of record BSBK01003256.1, read on the forward strand.
ATCGGTAGCATTGGAAAAGGTAACTCTCTCTGAGTTAATCAATGCATTAGGACTATAGATTCAATCCATTATTTCTATATTCCAAAATATTTTTTATTGTCAAAATTTATAAAGGAGATAAAGGATAAAGATGAGAATGTGGAAAAAGAACTCATCGAGCTATTTTCAAAGATTTCCACCGAGCCAAAAAAAATAACTAAATATTATGAGAAGCTCAAGAACTTGATGGGAGTAAAATTTGAATTGAGAAAGGAGGAGAAACAGATAAGGATGAAACTCTTAGAACTTAAAATAGTTTTGCTACCAAACATTGAATCACTCCAGAGGCAAATTCAAAAAGCAAAAGATCTAGTGAGCACACCAGATGTCAGTGTCATGGACAACATGGTTAGTCTAACTGTTGATATAAGTGAGAAGATAATAGTGTTACAGACACTCCAGGGAATATGCAAGGCATCATTGAAGGATGCACAACATAAATATAAAGGTATGTTTGATAAGATCCCCAAACCAGATATAAAGTAAGTAAGCATTTTTGGCATTTTTCTTTAAAATGGGGGAATATACATATAAAATTTTGTTCAGTAAAAAAGGGGAATATATATAGTAGAAAAAGGGAATAGATATACAAGGGGAATATACAGAAGGTTATGTATATAGTATGGAGATGTCCTGAAATTATTACTTCAAGAGGAGTAATAATTTTTACATAGGAAGAGAAATAAACCATGAAAGAATTTTATTTTATGACTTTGAAGATTTTGAAGGATTTTAAAAAATATACCAACCTAATTACAAAGGGGGAGATTTTGTTGGCATTAGTTATAAGGAATTCAATATGTTTTTAAAAGTCATTTGGTAAGGAAGAGAAGATGAGTCAATAAGAAAGAGAAAGCATTCGGTAAAAGGAATAAGTAAACAAGGAATTTTGGTAAAGAGAAAGCAAGTATAGAGACCGAGCAAGGTAGAACCAAACATCAAGAACCATGTTTGATTGAGCACATAACCAAGAAGAGAACTCAGTTACCAAGTTAAAGAAAACTTGTTACCTAGCAGAACAAGCCGACACTAGATGGATTTTAAGTACATTGAACTTGGACACCGATTAGAAACTAGTTTATAAATCTCAAGGAGATCGTATAAAAAAATATTTTAGATTGAAATATAATTATAAATAGCTAATCATTATAGCTCTAACCGAGCAACTTTATTCTACAGTAGTGAAGTGTTGTGGGTATCATCCCCACCATATTTTTTATCCTCTAACAAGGATTTCTTCGATACCAAAATAATTGTGTTATGTGTTGTTGATTATCAAATAATTTATTTATTCTCATGTGATGCATGCAAAGGTTAAGTAATTAGTAAATGAATATGAAGGAAGTTCATAAAAGTTTAATAGTGATTTTAAGTATTGATTCACCTCTCCCCTCTCAGTGCTTAACTTTCCACACCTGAATCCAACATAAACTTATGTCATAAATTCCACAATGGTATAGTTCCTCTACCATTGCAATATGCTAGGAATCTTAACCATCTTAGAGGGGACCATCATGTGTAGATTGTCTTTTTGGAAAAATACCAAGGGATGAGGTAATCAAGAATTCAATTTTAGATAAGTTATAAATAAGTATTATGATTTTGATGTTAATTTGATAACTCTACATTATAGCATATAATATTATATTTAGTGGTCTAACTTGTGGATCATTGACATAATTAATCTAATTTGTGGTTTGAATTGTTATTGTGCACCTAATTTCACATCCACCAAGTACTTGGAAGAGGCTTTTATTTTGATGATCCACTACAAATTTAGGATTTTTTAAACATATATAGGGTCACTTGGGGACATATAAGAATATTATACATAATAATTTGACATATATATTGTATATAAATCTTGATATGACATATGGAACATGTAGATATTTTCTACAGTAGTCAATTTATCCAACTTAAATATTTTCAATGCCAAGACTCCTTTTTTTCTTTCATACCCTAAACACACGACATATATATATATATATATATATATATATATATATATATATATATATATATATATATATATATATATATATATATATATATATATATATATATATATAATCATGGAGTCCCAAACTCTCTACTACTTCATGGACCCACAATGTAGATAGGTGGCATCACAATGGATTCTAAAGACTCTACTGTAGAACCATTCCTAAAGGTCTCTTTCCATGTGATGAATGTTGAAGGTGTACCTCAAATTTCAAATAGCATGGGTCCATGAAGTACAAAATAAAGATCCTTTTCAAAGGATAATGTGGGATCAATCTTAAAAGAGGAATGTGCTAGGTGGTAAATAATGGGAATTCATTGTGGGAAAAATTAGGAGGTTTCCTTCTCATAATGGTAAATTAGCTAGGAAAATTGCAATTGGGATCCATGCCATGGGCATAAGAATTAACAATACAAAACCTTCAGCATGTAGTTATAATTGTTGTCATGATTAAATTATCATATCACCAACATGTAAAGAAATGAACCTATAAAAGCTTCATCATATTTTTAAAAATGGGGAGTTTGAGCTTTTGGAATGCAATATTTGATTTATTTTAGGTCTAATAAATCCTATTGGTTTATATTTTTGGAAATTATCTATGTTAATCAAGAGATGCATTCTACAACATTTGTAATCATGATGCACGAGCATCTTGGGTTCTTGGAAATCCTATATCACCAAAATGTTGGAATTAGGAGAGATAGGTACTGAGAGGGGAGGGGTGAATCAGTGCCTTCAAAACTTTTACTTGTAAAACCTTTCAGATCTAATACTATAAACAATGATAACCGACCAATATAACTTGAATCTAATTGCATGAATCATTTATCCACTTAACATAAGTAAGTAAACAACATGAAATCCATAACAAAATCACATGAAACAAGTATTTTGGTAATGCAGAAACCCTTGTTAGAAGGTAAAAACTACGGTGGGGATGACACCCACAAATTCTTCACTACTGCAGATAGAAAAGGTTTGCCTGTTAGGGCTACAAGTTTTGATCACTTCTAGTGATCTCACCCTATTAGGAGTGACATGTTAGATCAGCTAGATCTACCTAGTTATAGGATTTTAGCAACACTATTGAAGTGTGCACTCGGTTAAGAGATTTACATAAGAGTGTTAAGTCTACTTTGTTAAGAGATTTTATCCAAAAACTCTATTAAAATTGTCAGAAAGTAATAGGTATTTATTTGCTTGTTTGACACTCAATTGTTTGTTATAGATCTATAAGCTCTGATAAAAATATCACCTTACTTGTGATGAATCTCTACTCTTAATCTTCTAGGTAGCCTCTGCTAATTCTGCTCAAATTGAATTCTACTGTGCTCAGTTCTATTCTGTAAACTGATAGACTTGAAGATAGGCAAAATTCTTCAAGTGCTCCATGATTCATATATCAACTCTCTTTAAAAATGATGCAAACACATAAATATATAGTGTTCTATTTTTGTCGCTTTAACACAATTAGGTTACACACTATAATCATAACCCTAAGATTTACGGTGTATAATGATAACCTAGATCATCTATTACAAAAGATATACATTGTATTTAATGAATATCATTACATTAAATGTTCCTTGATCTTGGTAAAATGTTTTACAAACCGTTGTAACCATTTGCATAGAAGAATGTGCCATTCTTGATTACTATGCCATTTCATGTGATCCTTAGTAAACACTGTGTAAACTGATTGATGTATACTACGATGCTTAGTGTTTATTGTCTGTCAGTGTTGGTGTCTATTGGTACTTGGTAAACTATCTGCTGCTCGATGTATAGGCTTTATTGACTAGTCTGTTCTGCTTTATGTTACCGATTAGCTCATTGTAAGTGACCGATTGATATCTATACATACCTTTGGTACTAATGACAACCTTAGAAGGCTCAATAGAGATAACAATCTCCCCCTTTGGCATTAGTATCAAAACTTCAAATGTATAAAGACAAAAAACTCTATGTGATTTATATCTCCTTATATCTCTGCCATATACATATACACATCAAAAAACTATCTAAGTACTAAGTACTCCCCCTCGGTGCATGCTCCTAGTAATATAGTATACATAGCATCCATGTACATAATATTTGGCACAATAAAATCTGATGCATTGTTTTCCCCCTTTTTGATAGTAATGCCAAATACAAAATTGAGGTAGTATACTCACATCTTATAAAAAATTGATTGATAGGTTTTCTTCAATGACTCCAAGAGGTTTTCCCATTCCTCTTTCAAGTTGGTGAGAGCAATGTGCTCAAGACTAACTTGTGCATGCATGTCAAAGATGTTTTCTAACACTGAAATTTCTGGTGTTGCAACTAATAGCTCGGCTTTGACAATGTGGGCTTCAAAAAATTTTAGGTACGGGATGAGTTCAGTCTGCAACTCAGTAACCTAATCTGTTAGGTGCACTTCTTTTTTCTTCAAATCTGCTATCAAATGCTGGAGTTCTTGAACTTAGTGAATATGCTTTAGGAAAGCTTGTGGCTCAGTGATAGCTACATTGGTACTCAACTGTATTTTTGCTTCTAAACCTTTGATATTTTCACTGACTTCAACAGTGAAGGTGTCTAGAGTACAGAGCTTCAATAAGTATTGACAAATTGTCTGGGTGATGGATTTTATTTCAGTAATTACCTGAGATAATTTGACCTTAAGTAATGCCACTTCTTGGCTGATTTTCTCTGCTAATTTATGTTGTATTCTAGATTCTGCCCTTTCTTCAGTTCTTTTATCTGCATCAGTGTCTGGGGCTTTGATCTTCTTTGCAAGAGTAGCAAGTTGATCTATAATAGGCATATCCTCATCAATGTGTATCTCAGGTACTACCTATTGGAGGATATCTCACACATCATTTAGTACTTCTTTTCTTTTGCACTCTTGCTTTAGCTTCTCTTGCACTACCTTTCTTGAACATAATTCCCCATACTTAATTCCTCCAGGCTTAGGGTCCTTGGGTCACACTTAGGTAAAATAATCACTTCATCTAGGGTGACTGGCCCTTTTCCTTTCTTCTTCTTCTTCTTTTGTGCTAGGGGTGATTTCTTCTCCATGATAGCAATGGATCTATCTCTAGTCTTCGGAGTGTCCTTCCCTATTTGCACTTGTTCTTCCTTCTTCTTCTCCTCAGTAGTGATGGTCTCGGTTGTTGTAGTAGGAGTCTCAGTTGTGGTGTTCGGTGGAATCACCTCAGTTGCCTTTGGTTCTTGTGTGTCCTTTGCTTCATCTATTTCCTTTGGTTTGGTGGAAGGTGCCTCTGTATGTGTAGGTTCATCTGTCTCTGCAAGTTTCTCTATGTGTTGATCTCCAGTTGTATCTTTTTTTTGCTCAGGATCTGAGCCGTCAGGTTGTACTTGGGAAATAATTTCTATTGCTCCGACAAGTACAGGAAGTTCACCCGGTAGGGATGTAAATAAACTAGCAATGTCTTGTGCTTCATCTTTTTTTGGTGCAATATTTGCATCTTCATCATCTTGGTCATCAAGATCACCATGTGTGATGTCTACAACAAGTACATCGTCATCAGTTTTCTTTTCCAGTTGGATTTCAACTTTGTCCGGTGCATCTTGTGAAACTTTTATTTCTTCCTTGTCCTCGCTTATATCAATCACCTCGGTAACTGATATACCAGTACTCTTTGACTTCTTTGCTGGTCCTTCATTAATGTAAATACCTTTACCTTTAGAATTTTGTCTCTTCTTAGATAGGTTCAAAAATGCTTGTTGCTCAGCTTTTTCTTCTACTTTCAAAATTGATGTCCATATAGAATCTATAGTGACATCCATATCTACTAAATTGTCATCCATGATCATTAAGGCTCTATTCTTGATCATAAATTTTTCTTGGTACTTGGTCAAGTATTCACTAACTTGCCCAAATCTTAAGTATGCGGCTGCCCAAACTAGAGAGTGTTCTCTCTTTCTCTTCTCGGTGTCTAATTCAACAGCCCATTTCTCAATAATTATATCATCCAAATTCTTTAGTAATGCACATGAAAACTCCATTGGAACTTTCTTAAACTTTATCATCATTTGGATGACAGCTTCTTCAATTTTGGTCTCATCTTCTTTTGACATTTTGTCAAATCTGTCTAGTAAGGGATCAACGAGGTCTCCATGTTCAATTATGTCCTCAATGACTTCATCTATTGTTTTGGCCTTGCTACTACCCACTTTAAATTGATTTATATCATCCTCTATCTTTGTATCCTCTAAATCTTCCTTATTTCTTATGTATTTCCTCTTTTTTTTTGGTGCCTCAGTTACTGTCTTGTTCTTTCTCTTAATGTATTTCTTTGTCAGTGTAGCTGCTATTATTTTTGTTACTTTTATAGCTTCTTCTTTCTCAGTAGGTGGTGCTACAATTGACAAACGTGTCTTCATACCTTCATGTATCGGTGACTACATCTTTGTAGGAATTTCAGGTGGAGGAACCTATGTAGGATCTACTTCTTTGTCAGACTCGGTCTTGTCACTATCATATGGTTTGTCAGCTAACTGTAGCTAACCTTCGGTTGCTTATTCAACTAGTATTCCTTCAGATGTTTCTGACTTATCTCCATATTTAGCATTGAGATCCTTCTTCATTTTCTTTACCTTTCTGGTTATTTTATCGATCTCAATATTAGTAGATATTCTAGATTTGGCTTCTTCATATACTCCAAACCTAGTAGCTATGGGATCCTTTGGTATTGCAAGTAGTGCATTAATAGATTTCAGTGTGAAACCATGATTTATCTCATATCCCATTGATTCCAACCATTTTATCCTAGGCTCAACCACTTTTATCATGGTATAATCGATGTCGACCACAAAACATATGTCATCTTCAAATTTATGAACTAATTCCCTCAGAATTCTGCTTCTCTTTTGCATTATAGATTGAAATTCAGTGAAGTAAGCATTAAACTCTACATTCAAATTATCTCCTAACTTGCTCATCATTTCACCAATCTATTTTGTTATCGGTACATCCGGTATCCAATTTACTTTACCGATGCTAGGCACAAAATTTTGTAAATAGAAGAATATGCATGCAAATAGAGATCCGTACTTACATGTGTTAGATTTCTTTTTCCTTATAGTCTTCATATTCTCTTGGATTTGATGTAATAGTACCTCAGCAAGATCAACTTGGTGACCTTTCACTACAATTTTGTGCACCATGTCTACTGCGCTGTAGGGTATGCTATTGAGTTTGCTCGATTGAAATAGCTTATACCTGATCACATGTGCTGCAAATTTTACTATTGGATCCTTGATTGTTGAAATCTTTAATGCCTGACTGTCCCATTGTGCTCCAGTGTATTTCTCAACATCCGGTCATGAAGAAATTTAGAAAGCCTTAGCTTTTATCAGTTTTAGGGAGCCCAGTAACCCTATTGATTACTTTCTTGGTGACCTTAATTGGTTTATCTAGCCAAAACTTGTCATCATCATATCTGCTCAAAATGATTCTAATCCAATCTGATTCGAATGATTGTGGCAAGTGTGTAAAATAAAATAAACTTGATTCCTCAATCTTCTTGTAGTCTGATTTCATTTTTCCATCATGGCCACAGAGTGGTTGATATGCTGTAATTGTTTCAAAGTCCCCAACTTCTCTGATTTTGTAGTGAATATAAGACCTTACATCTTCTGTTAGTAAAACCCTTTCTGGTATGCTAAAAAATGTGCCCATTGTATCTATCTATTCTGCAACCTTAGGATGTGGTTTAAACTTCAGTTCCACAAAATTTTCCCTAATGATTAGGTTAACTTCCTCTTCAACACTTTGAGTTTTGCTTGCAGATGATGTTGATGCCATAAATTAATTCTAGGGTTTCGGCAAGCAACAGAATGGGAAGTGTTTGATCTCAAATGAACTTACTCAGTATCACCAAGAGTGATGTTAGTTTGATCTAGCGTAGCCTTGAATCCTTCAGAAAATCCTTTTAGCTCAAACTCTACTTCTTTGAATTCTCTACTCTTCGAAATCACATTGTAGAAATGAACTCTGTTCCCGCTCAAACTTTTATGTAATAAATGCTCCATCTAACTTTTGGTACGACATAGCTATCGGCTTGGTGACTACTAAAACTTTCATCTACTCGGTTAACATAGGTTTTCTTCATCAGTTGATACATATGCTCGGTTAACTTTAGATAGTGATTACCGACGGGTAACCAACTCTCGGTCTCTCTTTTACCGATTGTATAACATTGTTAGCTCATGACAACTAAACCATAGTGCATCTTTATTCATGCTGATTTGCTATAAAAACATTATGCATAAGGAACTATATGTAAAATGTGATATTTTGAAATATCAATCCCATACATACCTATTTCACTTTAAGTGGAGGTACCGATGTTACCCAATCTAGTGGACGAGGTTTCACCGACAACATTACTTGACTCAACATTCTCGTTAGATGCCTTCTTCCACATAGTGTTCCTTAACTTCATGATATTAGCAATAGTATATCCACTTTCAAATATATGGTTTTCATCTAGTGCTCGGTCTCTGTAGTTCTTGCTTAAATGACCGACCTTATGGCAGTGCATACAAGCCATCCCAGAGTTTGTCCAGTTTCTTGATTGTCCAATCTGACTCTTTCTATAATAGTTTGCTGCAATGTGTCCATATCTACCACATACAACATAGTTAGTCCATGTATTATAATCCCAAACATAAGAGTTTCCTTGTCTCTTCGGTTGATATGGTTTGCATTGTGGTTTCTCCTTAGGTGTCTAGACTTGCTTCATTTTTACCTTGTTGTCTCGTGCAGTGTGTCCGGGCTTTTTACAAGTATAGCATATTTTCTCCATAGTAGTATTATTAGCAAGATCATTTTTCTAGCTCTACACTCATAAGCAAGATGTCCAAACTTTCCATAGTAATAACAATATCCATTAAACTTAGGAGTGACAGGAGGTTTACCTTGTGCTTTGCTTCTGCACACATTAGATGTATGTCCCAGTTTGCCACAATGATAACATGTCAACACTTTAGGTTTTTGATTTTGATCGATGTTGACTTGTTCAACTTGTTGTGATGTTTCTCATTCACTGGTGTAGCCTATACTAAATTTTCTCCCAAATCTTCTTTGATTAGTTAAAAAGTCATCAATCTTCTTGGAACTATCCTCAGCAAGTTTCTTCATTTCATTTTGCTAATGTTGATTTTTCACTTCATTTCTTAGCTTCTCATTTTATTCTCCAAGTCTTGCAACATCTTCTAGTCTTCTTGACAATTCTACATTCACTCGATTTACCTCTTGATTCACAGTCATCACTTGATTAGTTACTTGGAAATGTCGGTCAGTGAGTCTTTGTATCTCACTTTCTTTAGTTTGAAGTTGTTCACTCATTTATCTTCGATCATCGATTGCTAGATTTCTTTCTTGCTCGGCTTGATTTTCTTTGTTCATTATTTCTATCATTCTTACCATCTGAGATTCTTGACCGATTTGTAGTGCTTTCACTTGATCAGTTGAATATTGATTCTTTTCAGATAGATCAGTGATTATGCTTTCAGATCTATCGGAGATGCTTCCAGAACTAGATCCAGCATGCTTGAATATGTCATCAATAGGTTCTTCATGATAACCGATCTCATTCTGTAGTCTAGCTAGATTCTTCCTTTCATCCAGTAATTTCTTCAGTCCTTCCTTGGCTTGCTTATACTGCTCCACAAACATTTGCATTTGTATCTTCTGATTCTCAATAGTCTTGTCAAGCTTGTATCTCTCCATGACTTAGATCTTTACCCTTCAGTGGTAAACTATTCAATAAGAGAACTAAGCTCTGATACCAACTATTGGAATTAGGAGAGATAGGTACTGAGAGGGGAGGGGTGAATCAGTGCCTTCAAAACTTTTACTTGTAAAACCTTTCAGATCTAATACTGTAAATAGTGATAACCGACCAATATAACTTGAATTTAATTGCGGGAATCATTTATCCACTTAACATAAGTAATTAAACAACATGAAATCCATAACAAAATCACATGACACAAGTATTTTGGTAACACAGAAACCCTTGTTAGAAGGTAAAAACTACGGTGGGGATGACACCCATAAATTCTTCACTACTGTAGATAGAAAAGATTTTCCTGTTAGGGCTACAAGTTTTGATCACTTCTAGTGATCTCACCCTATTAGGAGTGACATGTTAGATCATCTAGATCTACCTAGTTATAGGATTTTAGCAACACTACTGAAGTGTGCACTTGGTTAAGAGATTTACATAAGACTGTTAAGTCTACTCTATTAAGAGATTTTATCCAAAAACTCTATTATAATTGTTAGAAAGCAATAGGTATTTATCTTCTTGTTTGACACTCAATTATCTATTACAGATCTATAAGCTCTGATAAAAATATCACCTTACTAGTGATGAATCTCTGCTCTTAATCTTCTCGGTAGCCTCTGCTAATTCTGCTCAAACTGAATTCTACCATGCTTGGTTTTGTTTTGTAAACTGATAGACTTGAAGATAGGCAAAATGCTTCAAGTGCTCCGTGATTCATATATCAGCTCTCTTTAAAATGATGCGAACACATAAATATATAGTGTTCTATTTTTGCCACTTTAACACAATTAGGTTACACACTATAATCATAACCCTAAGATCTACGGTGTACAATGATAACCTAGATCATCTATTACAAAAGATATACATTGTATTTAATGAATATCATTACATTAAATGTTCCTCGATCTTGGTAAAACATTTTACAAACCGTTGTAACTATTTGCATAGAAGAATGTACCATTCATGATTACTATGCCATTTCCTGTGATCCTCGGTAAACACTATGTAAACTAATTGGTGTATACCGTGATGCTTGGTGTTTACTATCTGCTAGTGTCGGTGTTTATTGGTATTCAGTAAATTTTCTACTACTTAGTGTATGGGCTTTACCAACTAGTCTGTTCTGCTTTATGTTACCGATTAGCTCATTGTAAGTGATCGACCAATATCTATACATACCTTTGGTACTAATGATGCAGGAGCATCCTAGGTGTAAGAGCAATCTTGCATCACCCAAAAATATTTCTGGTTTCTTTTCAATAAGGGCTATCTTGTGTAGAGCTGCTATTTATGGAAACTTGCTATTTTTAGTAATTTGGTCATACGATCTCAGAATTTTTTGATTTCATAGTTGGAGGTTCATCTTAGTCATATCAGCCTGCCTGTAATGCTTCATTGCTAGATCAAGTCTGGTTTTGAAGATATTGAAACTTTTCAGTTTTGGAAATAGGGTACAAAAACTTTGAACTCAATTTTGAAGGCTTTAGAGGCCCCGGATGAGGTCAATTTTTTTTTTCCAAATGAAGCTTTCTTGATTCAAGCATTGTAGAGCTCCTCATGCCCTTTCCAAAATGGGGTTATAATAGTCAATCAGGTCAACGGGTGATGACTTATGGTCTCTGGAACTTGGGTCACCTGAAATGGCAGAAAATGATTTTCCTTCAAAAATTTTGTTTGGGTTTCAAAAGTTATTTTGAGCCGACTTTGATGTAATAAAATGAAAAATAAAATAATTCTAAGTTTGGTTGGCCTTGTTGGCTAAAATTTTGGAACCTTCCCAGGCGGTGGAAAATTGCCTATATAACGAAGGCTATAGTGTTGTCTTAGGCAGTTCGGGATAGTTTTGGGTAGTAGATCTGGGTAATAATTCGAGGCTTTGTCCTACAGAATATTGTAAGGGAATGCCCATGTGGCTTTGCATATTGTAATTTTGAAAGTTTTTAATTACACATTTGTGGAGATAATAAGAAGCCAATTTTCTATTCTTGCATATTGTTGTTATTTCTCTATTTCTATTATGTGTTTGTGGTATTAAGGGGAGCACCCTTCATCAAGTGGTATCAGAGTAGGAGTTCCTGAGTGTGTAAACAAATCACCGATTGTGAGGTAGTTTTCACCAGGACCGTGGGTTAGGGTTTCTATGTAAATAGATCACTGACTGTGAGGCAGTTTGCACCAGGACCGTGGTTAGGGTTTCAACATGCATCACGAAAATGCCTCCATGAAGGGAACGTGGTGGAAGAACTAGTGTTCTAACACCTAAGGTTAGAGCACTCCAAAGACAAGTGCAAGCATTGCAAGAAGAGATTCACAGAGGAATGAATCTTAATGTCAGAGACGAAAGCAAGGATGAAGCTGAAGAAGAAGATCAAGAAGGAGAAGTCAAAGTTGTAAACCAGGAGGAACAAAGACTTTTTCAGGCCATTTCCAAGATCAGGAAAAGACCTAAGATTGAGCTTCTTGCATTATCAATAAATCTTAACCTAGAGGAGTTGATTGACTGGATCAATGAATGTGAAGAATATTTTGAGTATGAAGATATTGAGGATCTTGATAGGGTCAAATTCGCGAAGGCCAGACTGAAAGGTCATGCAAAGATTTGGTGGCAAGAGATTCAATTAGAGTGAAATAGAAGAGGGAAAGATAAAATCACAAGATGGGATTAGATGGTGGATAAATTGATGCTACAGTTCATCCCTGTTGATTATGAGCTTGACCTATTGAAGAAAATGCAAAGTTTGAAGCAAGCGGGATGATTTGTTCAAGAGTATATAGAGGAGTTCTATCGAATCCTCATTAGAATAGGCCATGCAGAAGTTGATAAGGAGAAAGTTGCCTGTTACCTTAATGGGTTGAGGCCAAGCATTTAGGAGGAGCTGAATTTGGTTTGAATGAACATTATTGAAGAGGCATACCAGTTTGCCCTAAAAGTAGTAGAAAAGATGAATAAGAAGTTCGAGAGCAGACAAAATGGAAGAAGTCACAGTGGATGATCTGGTGGATGGTCATATGGAGGCTGAAATGAAGATCTGAAAAAGAAGGATGAGGCCAGTAGTAGTCAAAATTAGAGAGGAAACAACTCTAATCATTTCCAAGATCAGAACAATAGAGATCAGAGAGGAAGAGGAAGAGGACAAGGTTCAGGAAGAGGAGGTTTCCATGGAACATGTTTTCACTATGGAGAAGAAGGTCACAGGGCATTTGAATGTCCTCAACACTAAGGAAGGATGGATAGGAGGAATGAAGGCCAAGCCAGAGTGGAACATGTAGATGAAGATCCTAGGTCCTCAAATTCTGAGGATGCTAAAAGAGGAGAAACATTGATTAACAGAAGAGTCCTGCTGAGTGGTGAGAATGAACCTGAATAAAGGAGAAGCCTATTTCGCACTAGATGCAAGTGTGAGGGTAAATGTTGTGATGTGATTACCGATAGTGGAAGCACTAAAAATTTGGTGTCAAAAGAGATGGTGACAAATTTGAAGCTCAAGAGATAGAAACACCCACATCCATATCAAATTGCCTTGGTGCAGGATAACCACAAGGTCATGGTCAGTGAACAGTGCCTAGTAAAGTTCAAGATTGGTGGGTACCATGATGAGGTACTATGTGATATCATACCTATGGATGCATGTCACATGTTGTTGGGTAGGTCGTGGTAGTTTGATAGATGTGTTGTACACGATGGTCATGCAAATACCTATTCCCTGACAAAGGATGGAGTGCAACATAAGCTAAAGCCATTGAAGGAGACCGAAGAAAAGGTATGTGGTAATGCAAGAATAACTTTTGTTGATGGAAGAAAATTCCTAGATGGTATGAGGCATGAGCATGTGTGTTTTTCTTTAATTCCAAAAGTTGGTAAAGAGGAAATGGAGGATGTACCTGTAGAGGTTGTAGATTTGTTGAATGAGTTTCAGGATATTTTATCTGATAATGTACCTGATGGATTACCATCGATAAGGAAGATCAGTTATCAGATGGATTTGATTCCAAGAGCAAGTTTTTCAAACAAGGCATCACATAGAATGACACCAGCAGAAAGTAAAGAGTTGAATAGACAAGTACATGAGTTATTGCAGAAGGGTTTGATTCGAGAGAGTCTGAGTCCTTGTGCTGTACCAGCGGTATTAGCACCAAAGAAGAATGGAGAATGGAGAATTTGTACAGATTCTAGAGCAATAAACAAGATCACAATTAAGTACTGGTTTCCATTGCCATGAATGGATGATATTATGGATTGTTTGAGTGGGGCTATGTATTTCTCAAAGATAGATTTGAAGAGTGGATATCACCAGATTTGGATCGGAGAAGGAGATGAATGGAAGACCACCTTCAAGAAAAAAGAAGGACTATATGAGTGGTTAGTCATGCCTTTTGGGCTAACCAATGCACTGAGCACTTTCATGTGGCTCATGAACGAGGTTCTGAAAAAATTTCTGTGTAAGTTTGTCATTGTTTACCTAGATGATATTTTGATCTTTAGCAAGACATTGGAGGAACATATGATGCATATTCGTATGGTGTTTGAGAAGTTGAGAGATGAGAAATTATTGATTAATTTGAAGAAGTGCAGTTTTGTGAAGAAGGAATTAGTGTATTTGGGATTTGTAGTTTCAGCAGAAGGTCTGAAAATGGACCCAAAGAAAGTATAGGCTATCCTTGAATGGCCTACTCCAAGGAGTGCTACTGAGGTAAGATCTTTTCATGGTTTGGCTAGCTTTTATAGAAAATTTATCAAAAATTTTAGCAGTATTTGTGGACCCTTGACTGAAACAATGAGAGGGGATAGAAAAGAGTTCAAGTAGACTAATGGGGCAGATAAGAGTTTTAAACTGTTGAAATAGAAAGTTATAGAATAGCCTTGTTTAGCACTTCCAAATTTTAATAAGGTGTTTCAAGTAGACTATGATGCTAGTGGTACTACAATAGGAGCTGTTATGAGCCAAGAAGGTAAACCTATTGCTTATTTCAGTGAGAAGTTGAATGATGCCAAGAGAAAATATTCTATTTATGATCAGGAATTTTATGCTATAGTTCAAGCATTGAAGAAGTGGAGACACTATCTACTTCCTAAGGAGTTTGTTTTGTATACTGATCATCAAGCTTTGCAATATTTGAATAGTCAAGGAAAGTTGAATCAGAGGCATTTGAAATGGGTTGAGTTTTTGCAGAGTTATACATTTGTTTTGAAACACAGAAGTGGAAAGTCTAACAGGGTTGACAGAGATGCAGATTGAGGTGGTTGGGTTCAAGGAACTCAAGAATTTGTATCCAGAGGATCCTAATTTTGGTGAAGCTTGGAAAGCTTGTAAAGAACCTGTTACTCTAGACAGAATGAAGTGGTTTGATTTTATCATTCAGGATGATATGCTATTCAGGGGGAGTTAGTTGTGCATTCCATGAAGTTTTATGAGTGAGAATCTCATCAAAGAGAAGCATAGAAGAGGATTGGCTGGACATTTTGGTCATGATAAAACCATTGCTTTGGTTAGTGAGAATTATTATTGGCTGCAATTGCAGCAAGATGTGAAAAAGTTTGTACAAAGTTGCAGAGTGTGTCAGATGGTGAAAGGAGTGAAGTAAAATACAGGGTTGTATCAACCATTACCTATACTAGAGAAGCCTTGGGAGGATACCAGTATGGACTTTGTTCTTGGTTTACTGAGGACTCAGCGGGGACATGAATCAATTTTTGTGGTGGTTGACAGATTTTCAAAGATGGCACATTTTATTCCCTACAAGAAGACTAATGATGCTGTCCATGTAGCAGAATTATTTTTCAAAGAAGTAGTGAGACTACATGGTTTGCCAAAGACCATAGTTTCAGATCGAGACACTAAGTTTGTTGGATATTTCTGGCATACATTATGGAAGAAGTTGAAGATAGATTTGAAGTTCAGTTCATCACATCATGCACAAACTGATGGACAGACAGAGGTGGTTAATAGGAGTTTGGGGAATTTGTTGAGATGTTTGGTTGGAGATAAGCCAACAGGATGGGATTTGATTTTACCACAAGCAGAATTTGCATATAATAATTCTGTCAATAGGAGCACTGGTAAATCACCATTCCAGATTGTATATGGAAGTAGTCCCAGAAATGAATCTGAGTTGAGGAAGATAGATAAAGGAGAAATAAGTAGTGTCAAAGCTGAGGATTTTGCAAAACATTTGAAGAACATCCATGAGGAGGTGAGGAAGCACATTACCAAGATGAATGCAAAGGTAGATGAGAAAAGGAGGCATAAGGAATTTTAGGTTGGAGATGAAGTCATGGTTCATTTGAGAAAGGAGCGATTTCCAGTTGGTACATACAACAAGTTGAAAATGAAGAAGTTTGGGCCATGTAAGATACTGAAGAAGCATGATTTAGGAAATGCATATGAGGTAGAATTGCCTACTGAGTTGAATATTTCTCCAGTGTTTAACATTTTAGATTTGACAGAGTATCATGAAGGAGGTGTTGAAGATGAGATCACAGCAGCATAGTGGAGTATTCCAACAACTAGTTTAGATACTAAGGAGATTGAGGATATATTGGACAGTCGTGTTAGCAGAAGCACAAGGAAGATGACATATGAAGAATATCTGGTCAAGTGGAAAGGATGACCTGTTGAAGATTCATCATGGTTAACAAAGCAGGAGGTTAACTATCTTGGTTTCCCTCTTCACACCTGAGTTGTGATAGGGTCACTTCTCAAATTACCCCAGGTGTCTGATGCAGGAGCATCCTGGGTGTAAGAGCAATCTTGCATCACCCAAAAATATTTCTAGTTTCTTTTCAATAAGGGCTATCTTTTGTAGAGCTGCTATTTATGGAAACTTGCTATTTTTAGTAAGTTGGTCATACGATCTTGGAATGTTTTGATTTCACAGTTGGAGGTTCATCTTAGTCATATCAGCCTACCTATAAAGTTTCATTGCTAGATCAAGTCTGGTTTTGAAGATATTGAAACTTTTCAGTTTTGGAAAGAGGGTACAAAAACTTTGAACTCAATTTTGAAGGCTTTAGAGGCCCTGGATGAGGTCAAATTTTCAGTTGATTGAAGCTTGCTTAATTCAAGCATTGTAGATCTCCTCGTGCCCTTTCTAAAATGGGGTTATAATAGTCAATCGGGTCAATGGGTGATGACTTATGGTCTTTGGAACTTGGGTCACCTGAAATGGCGGAAAATGATTTTCCTTCAAAATTTATGTTTGGGTTTCAAAAGTTATTTTGAGCCGACTTTGATGTAATAAAATGAAAAATAAAATAATTCTAAGTTTGGTCAGCCTTGTTGGCTAAAATTTTGGAACCTTCCCAGGTGGTGGAAAATTGCCTATCTAAGGAAGGTTGTAGTGTTGTCTTAGGTAGTTCAGGACAGTTCTGGGTAGTAGATTTGGGTAATAATTCAAGGCTTTGTCCTACAGAATATTGTAAGGGAATGCCCATGTGGCTTTGCATATTGTAATTTTGAAAGTTTGTAATTCCACATTTGTGGAGATAATAAGCAGCCAATTTTTTGATCTTGCATATTGTTGTTATTTCTCTATTTCTGTTATGTGTTTGTGGTATTAAGGGGAGCAGCCTTCATCAACTAATGACAACCTTAGAAGGCTCAATAGAGATAACACAAAACAATGTCAGAGTTGTTAGGGTGCTTGGTAGATTATTTTGGGCTCTCAGTGATGTATTCCTATTTCCACCAACGGGGCTCGGTTGTTGCTTAGTTCCTTTGTTCACTAAGTTGGCTCGATTGTTCACTGAGTTGGTTTGGTCATTCATCAAGTTGGTTTTTTGTTGCTCGGTGAGCATGCTCACTGAGTGGTTTATTTTAGATTTCTATTGAGGCCAAGTTGTCCATTTTATTTTGGTTGTATTGTT